>JANJGN010000207.1:0-600000 GCA_026770705.1 Isurus oxyrinchus
ATCAACATAACAACGACCTCAACATTGAAAAACAACAACAACCTCAACATTGAAAAACACCAACAAATTCAATAACAACCTCAACATTGAAAAACACCAACAAATTCAGCAACACACCTCAACATTGAAAAACACCAACAAATTCAACAACAACCTCAACAATGAAAAAACACCAACAAATTCAACAACAACCTCAACATTGAAAAACACCAACAATTTTAACAACAACCTCAACTTTGAAAAACAACAACCTCAACATGGAAAAAAAACAACAAAATTCAACAACAACCTCAACATTGAAAAACAACAACAACCTCAAAATTGAAAAACACCAACAAATTCAACAACAACCTCAACATTTAAAAACAACAACAACCTCAACATTGAAAAACAACAACAAATTCAACAACAACCTCAACATTGAAAAACACCAACAAATTCAACAACAACTTCAACATTGAAAAACACCAACAAATTCAACAACAACCTCGACATTGAAAAACACCAACAAATTCAACAACAATCTCAACATTGAAAAACTACAACAACCTCAACATTGAAAAAACACCAACAAATACAACAACAACCTCAACATTGAAAAACAACAACAACCTCAACATTAAAAACACCAACAAATTCAACAACAACCTCAACATTGAAAAACAACAACAACCTCAACATTGAAAAACACCAACAAATTCAACAACAACTTCAACATTGAAAAACAGCAACAAATTGAACAACAACCTCAACATTGAAAAAACAACAACAACCTCAACATTGAAAAACACGAACAAATTCAACAACAACCTCAACATTAAAAAACAACAACAACCTCAACATTGAAAACACCAACAAATTCAACAACAACCTCAACAATGAAAAACACCAAGAAATTCAACAACAACCTCAACATTGAAATACACCAACAAATTTAACAACAACCTCAACTTTGAAAAAAATAACAACCTCAACATGGAAAAACACCAACAAATTCAACCACAACCTCAACATTGAAAAACTACGACAACCTCAACATTGAAAAAACACCAACAAATACAACAACAACCTCAACATTGAAAAACAACAACAACCACAACAATTGAGAAAACACCAACAAATTCAACAACAACCTTCAACATTGAAAAACACCAAAAAATTCAACAACAACCTCAACATTGAAAAACAACAACAACCTCAACAATGAAAAACAACAGCAAAATTCAACAACAACCTCAACATTGAAAAACAACAACAACCTCAACATTGAAAAAACACCAACAAATTCAACAACAACCTCAACATTGAAAAACTACAACAACCTCAAAATTGAAAAACACCAACAAATACAACAACAAACCTCAACATTGAAAAAACAACAACAACCTCAACATTGAGAAAACACCAACAAATTCAAACAACAACCTTCAACATTGAAAAACACCAACAAATTCAACAACAACCTCAACATTGAAAAACAACAACAACCTCAACATTGAAAAACAACAACAACCTCAACATTGAAAAACACCAACAAATTCAACAACAACCTCAACATTGAAAAACAACAACAACCCTCAACATTGAAAAAACACCAACAAATTCAACAAACAACTTCAACATTGAAAAACAGCAACAAATTCAACAACAACCTCAACATTGAAAAACAACAACTACCTCAACATTGAAAAACACCAACAAATTCAACAACAAACCTCAACATTAAAAAACAACAACAACCTCAAAATTGAAAAAACACCAACAAATTCAACAACAACCTCATCAATGAAAAACACCAACAAATTCAACAACAACCTCAACATTGAAAAACAACAACAAGCTCAACATTGAAAAACACCAACAAATTCAACAACAACTTCAACATTGAAAAACACCAACAAATTCAACAACAACCTCGACATTGAAAAACACCATCAAATTCAACAACGACCTCAACATTGAAAAACAACAACAACCTCAACATTGAAAAACACCAACAAATTCAATAACAACCTCAACATTGAAAAACACCAACAAATTCAGCAACAACCTCAACATTGAAAAAACACCAAACAAATTCAACAACAACCTCAACAATGAAAAACACCAACAAATTCAACAACAACCTCAACATTGAAAAACACCAACAATTTTAACAACAACCTCAACTTTGAAAAACAACAACCTCAACATGGAAAAAAAACAACAAATTCAACAACAACCTCAACATTGAAAAAAAACAACAACCTCAAAATTGAAAAACACCAACAAATTCAACAACAACCTCAACATTTAAAAACAACAACAACCTCAACATTGAAGAAAACAACAACAAATTCAACAACAACCTCAACATTGAAAAACACCAACAAATTCAACAACAACTTCAACATTGAAAAACAACCAACAAATTCAACAACAACCTCGACATTGAAAAACAGCAACAAATTCAACAACAATCTCAACATTGAAAAAACTACAACAACCTCAACATTGAAAAACACCAACAAATACAACAACAACCTCAACATTGAAAAACAACAACAACCTCAACATTAAAAAACACCAACAAATTCAACAACAACCTCAACATTGAAAAACAACAACCTCAACATTGAAAAAACACCAACAAATTCAACAACAACTTCAACATTGAAAAACAGCAACAAATTGAACAACAACCTCAACATTGAAAAACAACAACAACCTCAACATTGAAAAACACGAACAAATTCAACAACAACCTCAACATTAAAAAACAACAACAAACCTCAACATTGAAAAACACCAACAAATTCAACAACAACCTCAACAATGAAAAACACCAAGAAATTCAACAACAACCTCAACATTGAAATACACCAACAAAATTAACAACAACCTCAACTTTGAAAAAAAATAACAACCTCAACATGGAAAAACACCAACAAATTCAACAACAACCTCAACATTGAAAAACTACGACAACCTCAACATTGAAAAACACCAACAAATACAACAACAACCTCAACATTGAAAAACAACAACAACCACAACATTGAGAAAACACCAACAAATTCAACAACAACCTTCAACATTGAAAAACACCAAAAAATTCAACAACAACCTCAACATTGAAAAACAACAACAACCTCAACAATGAAAAACAACAGCAAATTCAACAACAACCTCAACATTGAAAAACAACAACAAACCCTCAACATTGAAAAACACCAACAAATTCAACAACAACCTCAACATTGAAAACTACAAACAACCTCAAAATTGAAAAACACCAACAAATACAACAACAACCTCACATTGAAAAACAACAACAACCTCAACATTGAGAAAACACCAACAAATTCAACAACAACCTTCAACATTGAAAAACACCAACAAATTCAACAACAACCTCAACATTGAAAAAACAACAACAACCTCAACATTGAAAAACAACAACAACCTCAACATTGAAAAACACCAACAAATTCAACAACAACCTCAACATTGAAAAAACAACAACAACCTCAACATTGAAAAACACCAACAAATTCAACAACAACTTCAACATTGAAAAACAGCAACAATTCAACAACAACCTCAACATTGAAAAACAACAACTACCTCAACATTGAAAAACACCAACAAATTCAACAACAACCTCAACATTAAAAAACAACAACAACCTCAAAATTGAAAAACACCAACAAATTCAACAACAACCTCATCATGAAAAACACCAACAAATTCAACAACAACCTCAACATTGAAAAACACCAACAAATTTAACAACAACCTCAACTTTGAAAAACAACAACAACCTCAACATGGAAAAACACCAACAAATTCAACAACAACCTCAACATTGAAAAACAACAACAACCTCAAAATTGAAAACCACCAACAAAATTCAACAACAACCACAACATTTAAAAACAACAACAACCTCAACACTTGAAAAACACCAACAAATTCAACAACAACCTGAACATTGAAACACACAAAACAAGTTCAACAACAAACGTCAACATTGAAAAAGACCAACAAATTCAAACAACAACCTCAACATTGAAAAACACCAACAAATACAACAACAACCTCAACATTGAAAAAACAACAACAACCTCAACATTGAGAAACACACCAACAAATTCAACAACAACCTTCAACATTGAAAAACACCAACAAATTCAACAACAGCCTCAACATTGAAAAACAACAACAACCTCAACATTGAAAAACAACAACAACCTCAACATTGAAAAACACCAACAAATTCAACAACAACCTCAACATTGAAAAACAACAACAACCTCAACATTGAAAAACACCAACAAATTCAACAACAACTTCAAAATTGAAAAACACCAACAAATTCAACAACAACCTCGAAATTGAAAAACACCAACAAATTCAACAACAACCTCAACATTGAAAAACAACAACAACCTCAACAATGAAAAAACACCAACAAATTCAACAGCAACTTCAACATTGAAAAACAACAACAACCTCAACATTGAAAATCACCAACAAATTCAACAGTAACCTCAACATTGAAAAACACCAACAAATTCAACAACAACCTCAACATTGAAAAACAACAACAACCACAACATTGAAAAACACCAACAAATTCAACAACAACGTCAACATTGAAAAACAACAACAACTTCAACATTGAAAAACACAAACAAATTCAACAACAATTTCAACATTGAAAAACACCAACAAATTCAACAACAACCTCGACATTGAAAAACACCAACACATACAACAACAACCTCAACATTGAAAAACAACAACAACCACAACATTGAAAAACACCAACAAATTCATCAACAACCTCAACATTGAAAAATACCAACAAATTCAACAACAACCTCAACATTGAAAAACAACAACAACTTCAACGTTGAAAAACAACAACAACTTCAACATTGAATAACCGCAACAAATTCAACAACAACCTCAACATTGAAAAACAACAACAACCTCAACATTGAAAAACACCAACAAATTTAACTACAACCTCAACTTTTAAAAACAACAACCTCAACATGGAAAAAAACCAACAAATTCAACAACAACCTCAACATTGAAAAACAACAACAACCTCAAAATTGAAAAACACCAACAAATTCAACAACAACCTCAACATTTAAAAACAACAACAACCTCAACATTGAAAAACAACAACAAATTCGACAACAACCTCAACATTGAAAAACACCAACAAATTCAACAACAACTTCAGCATTTGAAAACACCAACAAATTCAACAACAACCTCGACATTGAAAAACACCAACAAATTCAACAACAACCTCAACATTGAAAAACTACAACAACCTCAATATTGAAAAACACCAACAAATACAACAACAACCTCAACATTGAAAACGAACAACAACCTTCAACATTGAAAAACACCAACAAATTCAACAACAACCTCAACATTGAAAAACAACAACAACCTCAACATTGAAAAACAACAACAACCTCAACATTGAAAAACAGCAACAACCTCCACATTGAAAAACACCAACAAATTCAGCAACAACTTCAGCATTGAAAAACACCAACAAATTCAACAACAACCTCGAATTTGAAAAACACCAACAAATTCAACAACAACCTCAACATTTAAAAACACCAGCAAATTCAACAACAACCTCAACATTGAAAAACAACAACAACCTCAACATTGAAAAACACCAACAAATTCAACAACAACCTCAACATTGAAAAACAACAACAAGCTCAACATTGAAAAACACCAACAAATTCAACAACAACTTCAACATTGAAAAACACCAACAAATTCAACAACAACCTCGACATTGAAAAACACCATCAAATTCAACAACGACCTCAACATTGAAAAACAACAACAACCTCAACATTGAAAAAACACCAACAAATTCAATAACAACCTCAACATTGAAAAACACCAACAAATTCAGCAACAACCTCAACATTTAAAAACGCCAACAAATTCAACAACAACCTCAACATTGAAAAACACCAACAAATTCAAGAACAACCTCAACATTGAAAAACAACAAAAACCTCAACATTGAAAAACACCAACAAATTCAACAACAAATTCAACATTGAAAAATACCAACAAATTCAACAACAACCTCGACATTGAAAAACACCAACAAATTCAACAACAACCTCCACATTGAACAACAACAACAACCTCAACATTGAAAAACACCAACAAATTCAACAACAACCTCAACATTGAAAAACAAGAACAACCTTCAACATTGAAAAAGACGAACAAATTCAACAACAACCTCAACATTTGAAAACACCAACAAATTCAACAACAACCTCAACATTGAAAAACACCAGCAAATTCAACAACAACTTCAACATTGAAAAACACAAACAAATTCAACAACAACCTCGACATTGAAAAACACCAACAAATTCAACAACAACCTCAACATTGAGAAACTACAACAACCTCAACATTGAAAAACACCAACACATACAACAACAACCTCGACATTGAAAAACACCAACAAATTTAACAACAACCTCAACTTTGAAAAACAACAACAACCTCAACATGGAAAAACACCAACAAATTCAACAACAACCTCAACATTGAAAAACAACAACAACCTCAAAATTGAAAAACACCAACAAATTCAACAACAACCACAACATTTAAAAACAACAACAACCTCAACATTGAAAAACACCAACAAATTCAACAACAACCTGAACATTGAAACACACAAACAAGTTCAACAACAACGTCAACATTGAAAAAGACCAACAAATTCAACAACAACCTCAACATTGAAAAACACCAACAAATACAACAACAACCTCAACATTGAAAAACAACAACAACCTCAACATTGAGAACACACCAACAAATTCAACAACAACCTTCAACATTGAAAAACACCAACAAATTCAACAACAGCCTCAACATTGAAAAACAACAACAACCTCAACATTGAAAAACAACAACAACCTCAACATTGAAAAACACCAACAAATTCAACAACAACCTCAACATTGAAAAACAACAACAACCTCAACATTGAAAAACACCAACAAATTCAACAACAACTTCAAAATTGAAAAACACCAACAAATTCAACAACAACCTCGAAATTGAAAAACACCAACAAATTCAACAACAACCTCAACATTGAAAAACAACAACAACCTCAACAATGAAAAACACCAACAAATTCAACAGCAACTTCAACATTGAAAAACAACAACAACCTCAACATTGAAAATCACCAACAAATTCAACAGTAACCTCAACATTGAAAAACACCAACAAATTCAACAACAACCTCAACATTGAAAAACAACAACAACCACAACATTGAAAAACACCAACAAATTCAACAACAACGTCAACATTGAAAAACAACAACAACTTCAACATTGAAAAACACAAACAAATTCAACAACAATTTCAACATTGAAAAACACCAACAAATTCAACAACAACCTCGACATTGAAAAACACCAACACATACAACAACAACCTCAACATTGAAAAACAACAACAACCACAACATTGAAAAACACCAACAAATTCATCAACAACCTCAACATTGAAAAATACCAACAAATTCAACAACAACCTCAACATTGAAAAACAACAACAACTTCAACGTTGAAAAACAACAACAACTTCAACATTGAATAACCGCAACAAATTCAACAACAACCTCAACATTGAAAAACAACAACAACCTCAACATTGAAAAACACCAACAAATTTAACTACAACCTCAACTTTTAAAAACAACAACCTCAACATGGAAAAAAACCAACAAATTCAACAACAACCTCAACATTGAAAAACAACAACAACCTCAAAATTGAAAAACACCAACAAATTCAACAACAACCTCAACATTTAAAAACAACAACAACCTCAACATTGAAAAACAACAACAAATTCGACAACAACCTCAACATTGAAAAACACCAACAAATTCAACAACAACTTCAGCATTTGAAAACACCAACAAATTCAACAACAACCTCGACATTGAAAAACACCAACAAATTCAACAACAACCTCAACATTGAAAAACTACAACAACCTCAATATTGAAAAACACCAACAAATACAACAACAACCTCAACATTGAAAACGAACAACAACCTTCAACATTGAAAAACACCAACAAATTCAACAACAACCTCAACATTGAAAAACAACAACAACCTCAACATTGAAAAACAACAACAACCTCAACATTGAAAAACAGCAACAACCTCCACATTGAAAAACACAACAAATTCAGCAACAACTTCAGCATTGAAAAACACCAACAAATTCAACAACAACCTCGAATTTGAAAAACACCAACAAATTCAACAACAACCTCAACATTTAAAAACACCAGCAAATTCAACAACAACCTCAACATTGAAAAACAACAACAACCTCAACATTGAAAAACACCAACAAATTCAACAACAACCTCAACATTGAAAAACAACAACAAGCTCAACATTGGAAAACACCAACAAATTCAACAACAACTTCAACATTGAAAAACACCAACAAATTCAACAACAACCTCGACATTGAAAAACACCATCAAATTCAACAACGACCTCAACATTGAAAAACAACAACAACCTCAACATTGAAAAACACCAACAAATTCAATAACAACCTCAACATTGAAAAACACCAACAAATTCAGCAACAACCTCAACATTTAAAAACGCCAACAAATTCAACAACAACCTCAACATTGAAAAACACCAACAAATTCAAGAACAACCTCAACATTGAAAAACAACAAAAACCTCAACATTGAAAAACACCAGCAAATTCAACAACAAATTCAACATTGAAAAATACCAACAAATTCAACAACAACCTCGACATTGAAAAACACCAACAAATTCAACAACAACCTCCACATTGAACAACAACAACAACCTCAACATTGAAAAACACCAACAAATTCAACAACAACCTCAACATTGAAAAACAAGAACAACCTTCAACATTGAAAAAGACGAACAAATTCAACAACAACCTCAACATTTGAAAACACCAACAAATTCAACAACAACCTCAACATTGAAAAACACCAGCAAATTCAACAACAACTTCAACATTGAAAAACACCAACAAATTCAACAACAACCTCGACATTGAAAAACACCAACAAATTCAACAACAACCTCAACATTGAAAAACTACAACAACCTCAACATTGAAAAACACCAACACATACAACAACAACCTCAACATTGAAAAACAACAACAACCACAACATTGAAAAACACCAACAAATTCAACAACAACCTCAACATTGAAAAACAACAACAAATTCAACAACAACCTCAACATTGAAAAACTACAACAACCTCAACATTGAAAAACACCAACACATACAACAACAACCTCAACATTGAAAAACAACAACAACCTCAACATTGAAAAACAGCAACAACCTCCACATTGAAAAACACAACAAATTCAGCAACAACTTCAGCATTGAAAAACACCAACAAATTCAACAACAACCTCGAATTTGAAAAACACCAACAAATTCAACAACAACCTCAACATTTAAAAACACCAGCAAATTCAACAACAACCTCAACATTGAAAAACAACAACAACCTCAACATTGAAAAACACCAACAAATTCAACAACAACCTCAACATTGAAAAACAACAACAAGCTCAACATTGGAAAACACCAACAAATTCAACAACAACTTCAACATTGAAAAACACCAACAAATTCAACAACAACCTCGACATTGAAAAACACCATCAAATTCAACAACGACCTCAACATTGAAAAACAACAACAACCTCAACATTGAAAAACACCAACAAATTCAATAACAACCTCAACATTGAAAAACACCAACAAATTCAGCAACAACCTCAACATTTAAAAACGCCAACAAATTCAACAACAACCTCAACATTGAAAAACACCAACAAATTCAAGAACAACCTCAACATTGAAAAACAACAAAAACCTCAACATTGAAAAACACCAGCAAATTCAACAACAAATTCAACATTGAAAAATACCAACAAATTCAACAACAACCTCGACATTGAAAAACACCAACAAATTCAACAACAACCTCCACATTGAACAACAACAACAACCTCAACATTGAAAAACACCAACAAATTCAACAACAACCTCAACATTGAAAAACAAGAACAACCTTCAACATTGAAAAAGACGAACAAATTCAACAACAACCTCAACATTTGAAAACACCAACAAATTCAACAACAACCTCAACATTGAAAAACACCAGCAAATTCAACAACAACTTCAACATTGAAAAACACCAACAAATTCAACAACAACCTCGACATTGAAAAACACCAACAAATTCAACAACAACCTCAACATTGAAAAACTACAACAACCTCAACATTGAAAAACACCAACACATACAACAACAACCTCAACATTGAAAAACAACAACAACCACAACATTGAAAAACACCAACAAATTCAACAACAACCTCAACATTGAAAAACAACAACAAATTCAACAAGAACCTCAACATTGAAAAACAACAACAACTTCAACGTTGAAAAACAACAACAACCTCAACATTGAAAAATACCAACAAATTCAACAACAACCTCAACATTGAAAAACAACAACAACCTCAACATTGAAAAACACCAACAAATTCAACAACAACCTCAACAATGAAAAACACCATCAAATTCAACAACGACCTCAACATTGAAAAACAACAACAACCTCAACATTGAAAAACACCAACAAATTCAATAACAACCTCAACATTGAAAAACACCAACAAATTCAGCAACAACCTCAACATTGAAAAACACCAACAAATTCAACAACAACCTCAACAATGAAAAACACCAACAAATTCAACAACAACCTCAACATTGAAAAACACCAACAAATTTAACAACAACCTCAACTTTGAAAAACAACAACCTCAACATGGAAAAAAAACAACAAATTCAACAACAACCTCAACATTGAAAAACAACAACAACCTCAAAATTGAAAAACACCAACAAATTCAACAACAACCTCAACATTTAAAAACAACAACAACCTCAACATTGAAAAACAACAACAAATTCAACAACAACCTCAACATTGAAAAACACCAACAAATTCAACAACAACTTCAACATTGAACAACACCAACAAATTCAACAACAACCTCGACATTGAAAAACACCAACAAATTCAACAACAACCTCAACATTGAAAAACTACAACAACCTCAACATTGAAAAACACCAACAAATACAACAACAACCTCTACATTGAAAAACAACAACAACCTCAACATTAAAAAACACCAACAAATACAATAACAACCTCAACATTGAAAAACAACAACAACCTCAACATTGAAAAACACCAACAAATTCAACAACAACTTCAACATTGAAAAACAGCAACAAATTCAACAACAACCTCAACATTGAAAAACAACAACAACCTCAACATTGAAAAACACGAACAAATTCAACAACAACCTCAACATTAAAAAACAACAACAACCTCAACATTGAAAAACACCAACAAATTCAACAACAACCTCAACAATGAAAAACACCAACAAATTCAACAACAACCTCAACATTGAAATACACCAACAAATTTAACATCAACCTCAACTTTGAAAAAAAATAACAACCTCAACATGGAAAAACACCAACAAATTCAACAACAACCTCAACATTGAAAAACTACGACAACCTCAACATTGAAAAACACCAACAAATACAACAACAACCTCAACATTGAAAAACAACAACAACCACAACATTGAGAAAACACCAACAAATTCAACAACAACCTTCAACATTGAAAAACACCAAAAAATTCAACAACAACCTCAACATTGAAAAACAACAACAACCTCAACAATGAAAAACAACAACAAATTCAACAACAACCTCAACATTGAAAAACAACAACAACCTCAACATTGAAAAACACCAACAAATTCAACAACAACCTCAACATTGAAAAACTACAACAACCTCAAAATTTAAAAACACCAACAAATACAACAACAACCTCAACATTGAAAAACAACAACAACCTCAACATTGAGAAAACACCAACAAATTCAACAACAACCTTCAACATTGAAAAACACCAACAAATTCAACAACAACCTCAACATTGAAAAACAACAACAACCTCAACATTGAAAAACAACAACAACCTCAACATTGAAAAACACCAACAAATTCAACAACAACCTCAACATTGAAAAACAACAACAACCTCAACATTGAAAAACACCAACAAATTCAACAACAACTTCAACATTGAAAAACAGCAACAAATTCAACAACAACCTCAACATTGAAAAACAACAACTACCTCAACATTGAAAAACACCAACAAATTAAACAACAACCTCAACATTAAAAAACAACAACAACCTCAAAATTGAAAAACATCAACAAATTCAACAACAACCTCAACAATGAAAAACACCAACAAATTCAACAACAACCTCAACATTGAAAAACACCAACAAATTTAACAACAACCTCAACTTTGAAAAACAACAACAACCTCAACATGGAAAAACACCAACAAATTCAACAACAACCTCAACATTGAAAAACAACAACAACCTCAAAATTGAAAAACACCAAAAAATTCAACAACAACCTCAACATTTAAAAACAACAACAACCTCAACATTGAAAAACACCAACAAATTGAACAACAACCTGAACATTGAAACACACAAACAAGTTCAACAACAACGTCAACATTGAAAAAGACCAACAAATTCAACAACAACCTCGACATTGAAGAACACCAACAAATTCAACAACAACCTCAACATTGAAAAACTACAACAACCTCAACATTGAAAAACACCAACAAATTCAACAACAACCTTCAACATTGAAAAACACCAACAAATTCAACAACAGCCTCAACATTGAAAAACAACAACAACCTCAACATTGAAAAACAACAACAACCTCAACATTGAAAAACACCAACAAATTCAACAACAACCTCAACATTGAAAAACAACAACAACCTCAACATTGAAAAACACCAACAAATTAAACAACAACTTCAAAATTGAAAAACACCAACAAATTCAACAACAACCTCGAAATTGAAAAACACCAACAAATTCAACAACAACCTCAACATTGAAAAACAACAACAACCTCAATATTGAAAAACACCAACAAATACAACAACATCCTCAACATTGAAAACGAACAACAACCTTCAACATTGAAAAACACCAACAAATTCAACAACAACCTCAACATTGAAAAACAACAACAACCTCAACATTGAAAAACAACAACAACCTCAACATTGAAAAACAGCAACAACCTCCACATTGAAAAACACCAACAAATTCAACAACAACTTCAGCATTGAAAAACACCAACAAATTCAACAACAACCTCGAATTTGAAAAACACCAACAAATTCAACAACAACCTCAACATTTAAAAACAACAGCAAATTCAACAACAACCTCAACATTGAAAAACAACAACAACCTCAACATTGAAAAACACCAACAAATTCAACAACAACCTCAACATTGAAAAACAACAACAACCTCAACATTGAAAAACACCAACAAATTCAACAACAACTTCAACATTGAAAAACACCAACAAATTCAACAACGACCTCAACATTGAAAAACAACAACAACCTCAACATTGAAAAACACCAACAAATTCAATAACAACCTCAACATTGAAAAACACCAACAAATTCAGCAACAACCTCAACATTTAAAAACGCCAACAAATTCAACAACAACCTCAACATTGAAAAACACCAACAAATTCAAGAACAACCTCAACATTGAAAAACAACAAAAGCCTCAACATTGAAAAACACCAACAAATTCAACAACAAATTCAACATTGAAAAATACCAACAAATTCAACAACAACCTCGACATTGAAAAACACCAACAAATTCAACAACAACCTCCACATTGAACAACAACAACAACCTCAACATTGAAAAACACCAACAAATTCAACAACAACCTCAACATTGAAAAACAAGAACAACCTTCAACATTGAAAAAGACGAACAAATTCAACAACAACCTCAACATTTGAAAACACCAACAAATTCAACAACAACCTCAACATTGAAAAACACCAACAAATTCAACAACAACTTCAACATTGAAAAACACCAACAAATTCAACAACAACCTCGACATTGAAAAACACCAACAAATTCAACAACAACCTCAACATTGAAAAACTACAACAACCTCAACATTGAAAAACACCAACACATACAACAACAACCTCAACATTGAAAAACAACAACAACCACAACATTGAAAAACACCAACAAATTCAACAACAACCTCAACATTGAAAAACAACAACAAATTCAACAACAACCTCAACATTGAAAAACAACAACAACTTCAACGTTGAAAAACAACAACAACCTCAACATTGAAAAATACCAACAAATTCAACAACAACCTCAACATTGAAAAACAACAACAACCTCAACATTGAAAACCACCAACAAATTCAACAACAACCTCAACAATGAAAAACACCAACAAATTCAACAACAACCTCAACATTGAAAAACACCAACAAATTTAACAACAACCTCAACTTTGAAAAACAACAACCTCAACATCGAAAAAAACCAACAAATTCAACAACAACCTCAACATTGAAAAACAACAACAACCTCAAAATTGAAAAACACCAACAAATTCAACAACAACCTCAACATTTAAAAACAACAACAACCTCAACATTGAAAAACAACAACAAATTCAACAACAACCTCAACATTGAAAAACACCAACAAATTCAACAACAACTTCAACATTGAAAAACACCAACAAATTCAACAACAACCTCGACATTGAAAAACACCAACAAATTCAACAACAACCTCAACATTGAAAAACTACAACAACCTCAACATTGAAAAACACCAACAAATACAACAACAACCTCAACATTGAAAAACAACAACAACCTCAACATTAAAAAACACCAACAAATTCAACAACAACCTCAACATTGAAAAACAACAACAACCTCAACATTGAAAAACACCAACAAATTCAACAACAACTTCAACATTGAAAAACAGCAACAAATTCAACAACAACCTCAACATTGAAAAACAACAACAACCTCAACATTGAAAAACACGAACAAATTCAACAACAACCTCAACATTAAAAAACAACAACAACCTCAACATTGAAAAACACCAACAAATTCAACAACAACCTCAACAATGAAAAACACCAACAAATTCAACAACAACCTCAACATTGAAAAACACCAACAAATTTAACAACAACCTCAACTTTGAAAAACAACAACAACCTCAACATGGAAAAACACCTACAAATTCAACAACAACCTCAACATTGAAAAACAACAACAACCTCAAAATTGAAAAACACCAACAAATTCAACAACAATCTCAACATTTAAAAACAACAACAACCTCAACATTGAAAAACACCAACAAATTCAACAACAACCTCAACATTGAAAAACACAAACAAATTCAACAACAACCTCAACATTGAAAAACAACAACAAATTCAACAACAACCTCGACATTGAAGAACACCAACAAATTCAACATTGAAAAAGAACAACAACCTCAACATTGAAAAACACCAACAAATTCAACAACAACCTCAACATTGAAAAACAACAACAACCTCAACATTGAAAAACACCAACAAATTCAACAACAACCTCAACAATGAAAAACACCAACAAATTCAACAACAACCTCAACATTGAAAAACACCAACACATGCAACAACAACCTCAACATTGAAAAACTACAACAACCTCAACATTGAAAAACACCAACAAATACAACAACAACCTCAACATTGAAAAACAACAACAACCTCAACATTGAGAAAACACCAAGAAATTCAACAACAACCTTCAACATTGAAAAACACCAACAAATTCAACAACAACCTCAACATTGAAAAACAACAACAACCTCAACATTGAAAAACAACAACAACCTCAACATTGAAAAACACCAACAAATTCAACAACAACCTCAACATTGAAAAACAACAACAACCTAAACATTGAAAAACACCAACAAATTCAACAACAACTTCATCATTGAAAAACACCAACAAATTCAACAACAACCTCGAAATTGAAAAACACCAACAAATTCAACAACAACCTCAACATTGAAAATCAACAACAACCTCAACAATGAAAAACACCAACAAATTCAACAACAACCTTCAACATTGAAAAACACCAACAAATTCAACAACAACCTCAACATTGAAAAACAACAACAACCTCAACATTGAAAAACAACAACAACCTCAACATTGAAAAACACCAACAAATTCAACAACAACCTCAACATTGAAAAACAACAACAACCTAAACATTGAAAAACACCAACAAATTCAACAACAACCTCAACATTTAAAAACACCAACAAATTCAACAACAACCTCAACATTGAAAAACAACAACAACCTCAACATTGAAAAACACCAACAAATTCAACAACAACTTTAACGTTGAAAAACAACAACAACCTCAACATTGAAAAACACCAACAAATTCAACAACAACCTCAACATTGAAAAACAACAACAACCTCAACATTGAAAAACACCAACAAATTCAACAACAACCTCAACAATGAAAAACACAAACAAATTCAACAACAACCTCAACATTGAAAAAAACCTACAAATTTAACAACAACCTCAACTTTGAAAAACAACAACCTCAACATGGAAAAAAACCAACAAATTCAACAACAACCTCAACATTGAAAAACAACAACAACCTCAAAATTGAAAAACACCAACAAATTCAACAACAACATCAACATTTAAAAACAACAACAACCTCAACATTGAAAAACAACAACAAATTCAACAACAAACTCAACATTGAAAAACACCAACAAATTAAACAACCACTTCAACATTGAAAAACACCAACAAATTCAACAACAACCTCGACATTGAAAAACACCAACAAATTCAACAACAACCTCAACATTGAAAAACTGCAACAACCTCAACATTGAAAAACACCAACAAAGACAACAACAACCTCAACATTGAAAACGAACAACAACCTCAACATTGAAAAACACCAACAAAGTCAACAACAACCTCAACATTGAAAAACAACAACAACCTCAACATTGAAAACGAACAACAACCTTCAACATTGAAAAACACCAACAAATTCAAGAACAACCTCAACATTGAAAAACAACAACAACCTAAACATTGAAAAACACCAACAAATTCAACAACAACTTCAACATTGAAAAACACCAACAAATTCAACAACAACCTCGAAATTGAAAAACACCAACAAATTCAACAACAACCTCAACATTGAAAATCAACAACAACCTCAACAATGAAAAACACCAACAAATTCAACAACAACCTTCAACATTGAAAAACACCAACAAATTCAACAACAACCTCAACATTGAAAAACAACAACAACCTCAACATTGAAAAACAACAACAACCTCAACATTGAAAAACAACAACAAATTCAACAACAACCTCAACATTGAAAAACAACAACAACCTAAACATTGAAAAACACCAACAAATTCAACAACAACCTCAACATTTAAAAACACCAACAAATTCAACAACAACCTCAACATTGAAAAACAACAACAACCTCAGCATTGAAAAACACCAACAAATTCAACAACAACTTTAACGTTGAAAAACAACAACAACCTCAACATTGAAAAACACCAACAAATTCAACAACAACCTCAACATTGAAAAACAACAACAACCTCAACATTGAAAAACACCAACAAATTCAACAACAACCTCAACAATGAAAAACACAAACAAATTCAACAACAACCTCAACATTGAAAAAAACCTACAAATTTAACAACAACCTCAACTTTGAAAAACAACAACCTCAACATGGAAAAAAACCAACAAATTCAACAACAACCTCAGCATTGAAAAACAACAACAACCTCAAAATTGAAAAACACCAACAAATTCAACAACATCCTCAACATTTAAAAACAACAACAACCTCAACATTGAAAAACAACAACAAATTCAACAACAACCTCAACATTGAAAAACACCAACAAATTAAACAACCACTTCAACATTGAAAAACACCAACAAATTCAACAACAACCTCGACATTGAAAAACACCAACAAATTCAACAACAACCTCAACATTGAAAAACTGCAACAACCTCAACATTGAAAAATACCAACAAATAAAACAACAACCTCAACATTGAAAACGAACAACAACCTCAACATTGAAAAACACCAACAAAGTCAACAACAACCTCAACATTGAAAAACAACAACAACCTCAACATTGAAAACGAACAACAACCTTCAACATTGAAAAACACCAACAAATTCAAGAACAACCTCAACATTGAAAAACAACAACAACCTCAACATTGAAAAACAACAACAACCTCAACATTGAAAAACAGCAACAACCTCAACATTGAAAAACACCAACAAATTCAACAACAACTTCAGCATTGAAAAACACCCACAAATTCAACAGCGACCTCGAAATTGAAAAACAGCAACAAATTCAACAACAACCTCAACATTTAAAAACACCAGCAAATTCAACAACAACCTCAACATTGAAAAACAACAACAACCTCAACATTGAAAAACACCAACAAATTCAACAACAACCTCAACATTGAAAAACAACAACAACCTCAACATTGAAAAACACCAACAAATTCAACAACAACTTCAACATTGAAAAACACCAACAAATTCAACAACTACCTCGACATTGAAAAACACCATCAAATTCAACAACGACCTCAACATTGAAAAACAACAACAACCTCAACATTGAAAAACACCAACAAATTCAATAACAACCTCAACATTGAAAAACACCAAAAAATTCAGCAACAACCTCAGCATTTAAAAACGCCAACAAATTCAACAACAACCTCAACATTGAAAAACACCAACAAATTCAACAACAACCTCAACATTGAAAAACAACAAAAACCTCAACATTGAAAAACACCAACAAATTCAACAACAAATTCAACATTGAAAAATACCAACAAATTCAACAACAACCTCAACATTGAAAAACACCAACAAATTCAACAACAACCTCGAAATTGAAAAACACCAACAAATTCAACAACAACGTCGACATTGAAAAACACCAACACATGCAACAACAACCTCAACATTGAAAAACAACAACAACCACAACATTGAAAAACACCAACAAATTCAACAACAACCTCAACATTGAAAAACAACAACAAATTCAACAACAACCTCAACATTGAAAAACAACAACAACTTCAACGTTGAAAAACAACAACAACCTCAACATTGAAAAACACCAACAAATTCAGCAACAACCTCAACATTTAAAAACGCCAACAAATTCAACAACAACCTCAACATTGAAAAACACCAACAAATTCAACAACAACCTCAACATTGAAAAACAACAAAAACCTCAACATTGAAAAATACCAACAAATTCAACAACAAATTCAACATTGAAAAATACCAACAAATTCAACAACAACCTCGACATTGAAAAACACCAACAAATTCAACAACAACCTCGACATTGAAAAACACCAACAAATTCAACAACAACCTCGACATTGAAAAACACCAACAAATTCAACAACAACCTCAACATTGAAAAACTACAACAACCTCAACATTGAAAAACACCAACACATGCAACAACAACCTCAACATTGAAAAACACCAACAAATTCAACAACAACCTCAACATTGAAAAACAACAACGAATTCAACAACAACCTCAACATTGAAAAACAACAACAACTTCAACGTTGAAAAACAACAACAACCTCAACATTGAAAAACACCAACAAATTCAACAACAACCTCAACATTGAAAAACAACAACAAATTCAACAACAACCTCAACAATGAAAAACACCAACAAATTCAACAACAACCTCAACATTGAAAAACACCAACAAATTTAACAACAACCTCAACTTTGAAAAACCACAACCTCAACATGGAAAAAAGCCAACAAATTCAACAACAACCTCAACATTGAAAAACAACAACAACCTCAAAATTGAAAAACACCAACAAATTCAACAACAACCTCAACATTTAAAAACAACAACAACCTCAACATTGAAAAACAACAACAAATTCAACAACAACCTCAACATTGAAAAACACCAACAAATTCAACAACAACTTCAACATTGAAAAATACCAACAAATTCAACAACAACCTCGACATTGAAAAACACCAACAAATTCAACAACAACCTCAACATTGAAAAACTACAACAACCTCAACATTGAAAAACACCAACAAATACAACAACAACCTCAACATTGAAAAACAACAACAACCTCAACAATAAAAAACACAAACAAATTCAACAACAACCTCAACATTGAAAAACAACAACAACCTCAACATTGAAAAACACCAACAAATTCAACAACAACTTCAACATTGAAAAACAGCAACAAATTCAACAACAACCTCAACATTGAAAAACAACAACAACCTCAACGTTGAAAAACACGAACAAATTCAACAACAACCTCAACATTAAAAAACAACAACAACCTCAACATTGAAAAACACCAAAAAATTAAACAACAACCTCAACAATGAAAAACACCAACAAATTCAACAACAACCTCAACATTGAAAAACACCAACAAATTTAACAACAACCTCAACTTTGAAAAACAACAACTACCTCAACATGGAAAAACACCTACAAATTCAACAACAACCTCAACATTGAAAAACAACAACAACCTCAAAATTGAAAAACACCAACAAATTCAACAACAACCTCAACATTTAAAAACAACAGCAACCTCAACATTGAAAAACACCAACAAATTCAATAACAACCTCAACATTGAAAAACACAAACAAATTCAACAACAACCTCAACATTGAAAAACACCAACAAATTCAACAACAACTTCAACATTGAAAAACACCAACAAATTCAACAACAACCTCGAAATTGAAAAACACCAACAAATTCAACAACAACTTCAACATTGAAAAACACCAACAAATTCAACAACAACTTCAACATTGAAAAACACCAACAAATTCAACAACAACTTCAACATTGAAAAACACCAACAAATTCAACAACAACCTCGACATTGAAAAACACCATCAAATTCAACAACGACCTCAACATTGAAAAACAACAACAACCTCAACATTGAAAAACACCAACAAATTCAATAACAACCTCAACATTGAAAAACACCAACAAATTCAGCAACAACCTCAACATTTAAAAACGCCAACAAATTCAACAACAACCTCAACATTGAAAAACACCAACAAATTCAAGAACAACTTCAACATTGAAAAACAACAAAAACCTCAACATTGAAAAACACCAACAAATTCAACAACAAATTCAACATTGAAAAATACCAACAAATTCAACAACAACCTCGACATTGAAAAACAGCAACAAATTCAACAACAACCTCGACATTGAAAAACACCAACAAATTCAACAACAACCTCGACATTGAAAAACACCAACAAATTCAACAACAAACTCAACATTGAAAAACTACAACAACCTCAACATTGGAAAACACCAACACATGCAACAACAACCTCAACATTGAAAAACAACAACATCCACAACATTGAAAAACACCAACAAATTCAACAACAACCTCAACATTGAAAAACAACAACAAATTCAACAACAACCTCAACATTGAAAAACAACAACAACTTCAACGTTGAAAAACAACAACAACCTCAACATTGAAAAACACCAACAAATTCAGCAACAACCTCAACATTTAAAAACGCCAACAAATTCAACAACAACCTCAACATTGAAAACCACCAACAAATTCAAGAACAACCTCAACATTGAAAAACAACAAAAACCTCAACATTGAAAAACACCAACAAATTCAACAACAAATTCAACATTGAAAAATACCAACAAATTCAATAACAACCTCGACATTGAAAAAGACCAACAAATTCAACAACAACCTCGACATTGAAAAACACCAACAAATTCAACAACAACCTCAACATTGAAAAACTACAACAACCTCAACATTGAAAAACACCAACACATGCAACAACAACCTCAACATTGAAAAACAACAACAACCACAACATTGAAAAACACCAAAAAATTCAACAACAACCTCAACATTGAAAAACAACAACAGATTCAACAACAACCTCAACATTGAAAAACAACAACAACTTCAACGTTGAAAAACAACAACAACCTCAACATTGAAAAACACCAACAAATTCAACAACAACCTCAACATTGAAAAACAACAACAACCTCAACATTGAAAAACACCAACAAATTCAACAACAACTTCAACATTGAAAAACACCAACAAATTCAACAACAACCTCGACATTGAAAAACACCATCAAATTCAACAACGACCTCAACATTGAAAAACAACAACAACCTCAACATTGAAAAACACCAACAAATTCAATAACAACCTCAACATTGAAAAACACCAACAAATTCAGCAACAACCTCAACATTTAAAAACGCCAACAAATTCAACAACAACCTCAACATTGAAAAACACCAACAAATTCAAGAACAACCTCAACATTGAAAAACAACAAAAAACTCAACATTGAAAAACACCAACAAATTCAACAACAAATTCAACATTGAAAAATACCAACAAATTCAACAACAACCTCGACATTGAAAAACAGCAACAAATTCAACAACAACCTCGACATTGAAAAACACCAACAAATTCAACAACAACCTCGACATTGAAAAACACCAACAAATTCAACAACAAACTCAACATTGAAAAACTACAACAACCTCAACATTGAAAAACACCAACACATGCAACAACAACCTCAACATTGAAAAACAACAACAACCACAACATTGAAAAACACCAACAAATTCAACAACAACCTCAACATTGAAAAACAACAACAAATTCAACAACAACCTCAACATTGAAAAACAACAACAACTTCAACGTTGAAAAACAACAACAACCTCAACATTGAAAAACACCAACAAATTCAGCAACAACCTCAACATTTAAAAACGCCAACAAATTCAACAACAACCTCAACATTGAAAAACACCAACAAATTCAAGAACAACCTCAACATTGAAAAACAACAAAAACCTCAACATTGAAAAACACCAACAAATTCAACAACAAATTCAACATTGAAAAATACCAACAAATTCAACAACAAATTCGACATTGAAAAACACCAACAAATTCAACAACAACCTCGACATTGAAAAACACCAACAAATTCAACAACAACCTCGACATTGAAAAACACCAACAAATTCAACAACAACCTCAACATTGAAAAACTACAACAACCTCAACATTGAAAAACACCAACACATGCAACAACAACCTCAACATTGAAAAACAACAACAACCACAACATTGAAAAACACCAAAAAATTCAACAACAACCTCAACATTGAAAAACAACAACAGATTCAACAACAACCTCAACATTGAAAAACAACAACAACTTCAACATTGAAAAACAACAACAACCTCAACATTGAAAAACACCAACAAATTCAACAACAACCTCAACATTGAAAAACAACAACAACCTCAACATTGAAAAACACCAACAAATTCAACAACAACCTCAACAATGAAAAACACCAACAAATTCAACAACAACCTCAACATTGAAAAACACCAAGAAATTTAACAACAACCTCAACATTTAAAAACAACAACAACCTCAACATTGAAAAACAACAACAAATTCAACAACAACCTCAACATTGAAAAGCACCAACAAATTCAACAACAACTTCAACATTGAAAAATACCAACAAATTCAACAACAACCCCGACATTGAAAAACACCAACAAATTCAACAACAACCTCAACATTGAAAAACTACAACAACCTCAACATTGAAAAACACCAACAAATACAACAACAACCTCAACTTTGAAAAACAACAACAACCTCAACATTAAAAAACACCAACAAATTCAACAACAACCTCAACATTGAAAAACAGCAACAACCTCAACATTGAAAAACACCAACAAATTCAACAACAACTTCAACATTGAAAAACAGCTACAAATTCAACAACAACCTCAACATTGAAAAACAACAACAACCTCAACATTGAAAAACACGAACAAATTCAACAACAACCTCAACATTAAAAAACAACAACAACCTCAACATTGAAAAACACCAACAAATTCAACAACAACCTCAACAATGAAAAACACCAACAAATTCAACAACAACCTCAACATTGAAAAACACCAACAAATTTAACAACAACCTCAACTTTGAAAAACAACAACGACCTCAACATGGAAAAACACCTACAAATTCAACAACAACCTCAACATTGAAAAACAACAACAACCTCAAAATTGAAAAACAACAACAAATTCAACAACAACCTTCAACATTGAAAAACAGCAACAAATTCAACAACAACCTCAACATTGAAAAACACAAACAAATTCAACAACAACCTCAACATTGAAAAACAACAACAAATTCAACAACAACCTCGACATTGAAGAACACCAACAAATTCAACAACAACCTCAACATTGAAAAACTACAAGAACCTCAACATTGAAAAACACCAACAAATACAACAACAACCTCAACATTGAAAAACAACAACAACCTCAACATTGAGAAAACACCAACAAATTCAACAACAACCTTCAACATTGAAAAACACCAACAAATTCAACAACAACCTCAACATTGAAAAACAACAACAACCTCAACATTGAAAAACAACAACAACCTCAACATTGAAAAACACCAACAAATTCAACAACAACCTCAACATTGAAAAACAACAACAACCTCAACATTGAAAAACACCAACAAATTCAACAACAACTTCAACATTGAAAAACACCAACAAATTCAACAACAACCTCGAAATTGAAAAACACCAACAAATTCAACAACAACCTCCACATTGAAAATCAACAACAACCTCAACAATGAAAAACACCAACAAATTCAACAACAACCTCAACATTGAAAAACAACAACAATCTCAACATTGAAAAACACCAACAAATTCAACAACAACCTCAACATTGAAAAACAACAAAAACCTCAACATTGAAAAACACCAACAAATTCAACAACAAATTCAACATTGAAAAATACCAACAAATTCAACAACAACCTCGACATTGAAAAACACCAACAAATTCAACAACAACCTCGACATTGAAAAACACCAACAAATTCAACAACAACCTCGACATTGAAAAACACCAACAAATTCAACAACAAACTCAACATTGAAAAACTACAACAACCTCAACATTGAAAAACACCAACACATGCAACAACAACCGCAACATTGAAAAACAACAACAACCACAACATTGAAAAACACCAACAAAATCAACAACAACCTCAACATTGAAAAACAGCAACAAATTCAACAACAACCTCAACATTGAAAAACAACAACAACTTCAACGTTGAAAAACAACAACAACCTCAACATTGAAAAACACCAACAAATTCAGCAACAACCTCAACATTTAAAAACGCCAACAAATTCAACAACAACCTCAACATTGAAAAACACCAACAAATTCAAGAACAACCTCAACATTGAAAAACAACAAAAACCTCAACATTGAAAAACACCAACAAATTCAACAACAAATTCAACATTGTAAAATACCAACAAATTCAAAAACAACCTCGACATTGAAAAACACCAACAAATTCAACAACAACCTCGACATTGAAAAACACCAACAAATTCAACAACAACCTCGACATTGAAAAACACCAACAAATTCAACAACAACCTCAACATTGAAAAACTACAACAACCTCAACATTGAAAAACACCAACACATGCAACAACAACCTCAACATTGAAAAACAGCAACAACCTCAACATTGAAAAACACCAACAAATTCAACAACAACCTCAACATTGAAAAACAACAACAGATTCAACAACAACCTCAACATTGAAAAACAACAACAACTTCAACGTTGAAAAACAACAACAACCTCAACATTGAAAAACACCAACAAATTCAACAACAACCTCAACATTGAAAAACAACAACAACCTCAACATTGAAAAACACCAACAAATTCAACAACAACCTCAACAATGAAAAACACCAACAAATTCAACAACAACCTCAACATTGAAAAACACCAACAAATTTAACAACAACCTCAACATTTAAAAACAACAACAACCTCAACATTGAAAAACAACAACAAATTCAACAACAACCTCAACATTGAAAAACACCAACAAATTCAACAACAACTTCAATATTGAAAAACACCAACAAATTCAACAACAACCTCGACATTGAAAAACACCAACAAATTCAACAACAACCTCAACATTGAAAAACAACAACAACCTCAACATTGAAAAACAACAACAACCTCAACATTGAAAAACACCAACAAATTCAACAACAACCTCAACATTGAAAAACAACAACAACCTCAACATTGAAAAACACCAACAAATTCAACAACAACTTCAACATTGAAAAACACCAACAAATTCAACAACAACCTCGAAATTGAAAAACACCAACAAATTCAACAACAACCTCCACATTGAAAATCATCAACAACCTCAACAATGAAAAACACCAACAAATTCAACAACAACCTCAACATTGAAAAACAACAACAACCTCAACATTGAAAAACACCAACAAATTCAACAACAACCTCAACATTGAAAAACAACAAAAACCTCAACATTGAAAAACACCAACAAATTCAACAACAAATTCAACATTGAAAAATACCAACAAATTCAACAACAACCTCGACATTGAAAAACACCAACAAATTCAACAACAACCTCGACATTGAAAAACACCAACAAATTCAACAACAACCTCGACATTGAAAAACACCAACAAATTCAACAACAACCTCAACATTGAAAAACTACAACAACCTCAACATTGAAAAACACCAACACATGCAACAACAACCTCAACATTGAAAAACAACAACAACCACAACATTGAAAAACACCAACAAATTCAACAACAACCTCAACATTGACAAACAACAACAGATTCAACAACAACATCAACATTGAAAAACAACAACAACTTCAACGTTGAAAAACAACAACAACCTCAACATTGAAAAACACCAACAAATTCAACAACAACCTCAACACTGAAAAACAACAACAACCTCAACATTGAAAAACACCAACAAATTCAACAACAACTTCAACATTGAAAAACACCAACAAATTCAACAACAACCTCGACATTGAAAAACACCATCAAATTCAACAACGACCTCAACATTGAAAAACAACAACAACCTCAACATTGAAAAACACGAACAAATTCAACAACAACCTCAACATTGAAAAACACCAACAAATTCAAGAACAACCTCAACATTGAAAAACAACAAAAACCTCAACATTGAAAAACACCAACAAATTCAACAACAAATTCAACATTGAAAAATACCAACAAATTCAACAACAACCTCGACATTGAAAAACAGCAACAAATTCAACAACAACCTCGACATTGAAAAACACCAACAAATTCAACAACAACCTCGACATTGAAAAACACCAACAAATTCAACAACAAACTCAACATTGAAAAACTACAACAACCTCAACATTGAAAAACACCAACACGTGCAACAACAACCTCAACATTGAAAAACAACAAGAACCACAACATTGAAAAACACCAACAAAATCAACAACAACCTCAACATTGAAAAACAGCAACAAATTCAACAACAACCTCAACATTGAAAAACAACAACAACTTCAACGTTGAAAAACAACAACAACCTCAACATTGAAAAACACCAACAAATTCAGCAACAACCTCAACATTTAAAAACGCCAACAAATTCAACAACAACCTCAACATTGAAAAACACCAACAAATTCAAGAACAACCTCAACATTGAAAAACAACAAAAACCTCAACATTGAAAAACACCAACAAATTCAACAACAAATTCAACATTGAAAAATACCAACAAATTCAACAACAACCTCGACATTGAAAAACACCAACAAATTCAACAACAACCTCGACATTGAAAAACACCAACAAATTCAACAACAACCTCGACATTGAAAAACACCAACAAATTCAACAACAACCTCAACATTGAAAAACTACAACAACCTCAACATTGAAAAACACCAACACATGCAACAACAACCTCAACATTGAAAAACAACAACAACCACAACATTGAAAAACACCAACAAATTCAACAACAACCTCAACATTGAAAAACAACAACAGATTCAACAACAACCTCAACATTGAAAAACAGCAACAACTTCAACGTTGAAAAACAACAACAACCTCAACATTGAAAAACACCAACAAATTCAACAACAACCTCAACATTGAAAAACAACAACAACCTCAACATTGAAAAACACCAACAAATTCAACAACAACCTCAACAATGAAAAACACCAACAAATTCAACAACTACCTCAACATTGAAAAACACCAACAAATTTAACAACAACCTCAACATTTAAAAACAACAACAACCTCAACATTGAAAAACAACAACAAATTCAACAACAACCTCAACATTGAAAAACACCAACAAATTCAACAACAACTTCAACATTGAAAAACACCAACAAATTCAACAACAACCTCGACATTGAAAAACACCAACAAATTCAACAACAACCTCAACATTGAAAAACTACAACAACCTCAACATTGAAAAACACCAACAAATACAACAACAACCTCAACTTTGAAAAACAACAACAACCTCAACATTAAAAAACAACAACAAATACAACAACAACCTCAACATTGAAAAACAGCAACAACCTCAACATTGAAAAACACCAACAAATTCAACAACAACTTCAACATTGAAAAACAGCAACAAATTCAACAACAACCTCAACATTGAAAAACAACAACAACCTCAACATTGAAAAACACGAACAAATTCAACAACAACCTCAACATTAAAAAACAACAACAACCTCAACATTGAAAAACACCAACAAATTCAACAACAACCTCAACAATGAAAAACACCAACAAATTCAACAACAACCTCAACATTGAAAAACACCAACAAATTTAACAACAACCTCAACTTTGAAAAACAACAACGACCTCAACATGGAAAAACACCTACAAATTCAACAACAACCTCAACATTGAAAAACAACAACAAGCTCAAAATTGAAAAACACCAACAAATTCAACAACAACCTTCAACATTGAAAAACACCAACAAATTCAACAACAACCTCAACATTGAAAAACACCAACAAATTCAACAACAACCTCAACATTGAAAAACAACAAAAACCTCAACATTGAAAAACACCAACAAATTCAACAACAAATTCAACATTGAAAAATACCAACAAATTCAACAACAACCTCGACATTGAAAAACACCAACAAATTCAACAACAACCTCGACATTGAAAAACACCAACAAATTCAACAACAACCTCGACATTGAAAAACACCAACAAATTCAACAACAACCTCAACATTGAAAAACTACAACAACCTCAACATTGAAAAACACCAACACATGCAACAACAACCTCAACATTGAAAAACAACAACAACCACAACATTGAAAAACACCAACAAATTCAACAACAACCTCAACATTGAAAAACAACAACAGATTCAACAACAACCTCAACATTGAAAAACAACAACAACTTCAACGTTGAAAAACAACAACAACCTCAACATTGAAAAACACCAACAAATTCTACAACAACCTCAACATTGAAAAACAACAACAACCTCAACATTGAAAAACACCAACAAATTCAACAACAACTTCAACATTGAAAAACACCAACAAATTCAACAACAACCTCGACATTGAAAAACACCATCAAATTCAACAACGACCTCAACATTGAAAAACAACAACAACCTCAACATTGAAAAACACCAACAAATTCAATAACAACCTCAACATTGAAAAACACCAACAAATTCAGCAACAACCTCAACATTTAAAAACGCCAACAAATTCAACAACAACCTCAACATTGAAAAACACCAACAAATTCAAGAACAACCTCAACATTGAAAAACAACAAAAACCTCAACATTGAAAAACACCAACAAATTCAACAACAAATTCAACATTGAAAAATACCAACAAATTCAACAACAACCTCGACATTGAAAAACAGCAACAAATTCAACAACAACATCGACATTGAAAAACACCAACAAATTCAACAAGAACCTCGACATTGAAAAACACCAACAAATTCAACAACAAACTCAACATTGAAAAACTACAACAACCTCAACATTGAAAAACACCAACACATGCAACAACAACCTCAGCATTGAAAAACAACAACAACCACAACATTGAAAAACACCAACAAAATCAACAACAACCTCAACATTGAAAAACAGCAACAAATTCAACAACAACCTCAACATTGAAAAACAACAACAACTTCAACGTTGAAAAACAACAACAACCTCAACATTGAAAAACACCAACAAATTCAGCAACAACCTCAACATTGAAAAACACCAACAAATTCAACAACAACCTCAACATTGAAAAACAACAACAGATTCAACAACAACCTCAACATTGAAAAACAACAACAACTTCAACGTTGAAAAACAACAACAACCTCAACATTGAAAAACACCAACAAATTCAACAACAACCTCAACATTGAAAAACAACAACAACCTCAACATTGAAAAACACCAACAAATTCAACAACAACCTCAACAATGAAAAACACCAACAAATTCAAAACTACCTCAACATTGAAAAACACCAACAAATTTAACAACAACCTCAACATTTAAAAACAACAACAACCTCAACATTGAAAAACAACAACAAATTCAACAACAACCTCAACATTGAAAAACACCAACAAATTCAACAACAACTTCAACATTGAAAAACACCAACAAATTCAACAACAACCTCGACATTGAAAAACACCAACAAATTCAACAACAACCTCAACATTGAAAAACTACAACAACCTCAACATTGAAAAACACCAACAAATACAACAACAACCTCAACTTTGAAAAACAACAACAACCTCAACATTAAAAAACAACAACAAATTCAACAACAACCTCAACATTGAAAAACAGCAACAACCTCAACATTGAAAAACACCAACAAATTCAACAACAACTTCAACATTGAAAAACAGCAACAAATTCAACAACAACCTCAACATTGAAAAACAACAACTAACTCAACATTGAAAAACACGAACAAATTCAACAACAACCTCAACATTAAAAAACAACAACAACCTCAACATTGAAAAACACCAACAAATTCAACAACAACCTCAACAATGAAAAACACCAACAAATTCAACAACAACCTCAACATTGAAAAACACCAACAAATTTAACAACAACCTCAACTTTGAAAAACAACAACGACCTCAACATGGAAAAACACCTACAAATTCAACAACAACCTCAACATTGAAAAACAACAACAACCTCAAAATTGAAAAACACCAACAAATTCAACAACAACCTTCAACATTGAAAAACACCAACAAATTCAACAACAACCTCAACATTGAAAAGCACCAACAAATTCAACAACAACCTCAACATTGAAAAACAACAAAAACCTCAACATTGAAAAACACCAACAAATTCAACAACAAATTCAACATTGAAAAATACCAACAAATTCAACAACAACCTCGACATTGAAAAACACCAACAAATTCAACAACAACCTCGACATTGAAAAACACCAAAAAATTCAACAACAACCTCGACATTGAAAAACACCAACAAATTCAACAACAACCTCAACATTGAAAAACTACAACAACCTCAACATTGAAAAACACCAACACATGCAACAACAACCTCAACATTGAAAAACAACAACAACCACAACATTGAAAAACACCAACAAATTCAACAACAACCTCAACATTGAAAAACAACAACAGATTCAACAACAACCTCAACATTGAAAAACAACAACAACTTCAACGTTGAAAAACAACAACAACCTCAACATTGAAAAACACCAACAAATTCAACAACAACCTCAACATTGAAAAACAACAACAACCTCAACATTGAAAAACACCAACAAATTCAACAACAACTTCAACATTGAAAAACACCAACAAATTCAACAACAACCTCGACATTGAAAAACACCATCAAATTCAACAACGACCTCAACATTGAAAAAGAACAACAACCTCAACATTGAAAAACACCAACAAATTCAATAACAACCTCAACATTGAAAAACACCAACAAATTCAGCAACAACCTCAACATTTAAAAACGCCAACAAATTCAACAACAACCTCAACATTGAAAAACACCAACAAATTCAAGAACAACCTCAACATTGAAAAACAACAAAAACCTCAACATTGAAAAACACCAACAAATTCAACATTGAAAAAAACCAACAAATTCAACAACAACCTCGACATTGAAAAACAGCAACAAATTCAACAACAACCTCGACATTGAAAAACACCAACAAATTCAACAACAACCTCGACATTGAAAAACACCAACAAATTCAACAACAAACTCAACATTGAAAAACTACAACAACCTCAACATTGAAAAACACCAACACATGCAACAACAACCTCAACATTGAAAAACAACAACAACCACAACATTGAAAAACACCAACAAAATCAACAACAACCTCAACATTGAAAAACAGCAACAAATTCAACAACAACCTCAACATTGAAAAACAACAACAACTTCAACGTTGAAAAACAACAACAACCTCAACATTGAAAAACACCAACAAATTCAGCAACAACCTCAACATTTAAAAACGCCAACAAATTCAACAACAACCTCAACATTGAAAAACACCAACAAATTCAAGAACAACCTCAACATTGAAAAACAACAAAAACCTCAACATTGAAAAACACCAACAAATTCAACAACAAATTCAACATTGAAAAATACCAACAAATTCAACAACAACCTCGACATTGAAAAACACCAACAAATTCAACAACAACCTCGACATTGAAAAACACCAACAAATTCAACAACAACCTCGACATTGAAAAACACCAACAAATTCAACAACAACCTCAACATTGAAAAACTACAACAACCTCAACATTGAAAAACACCAACACATGCAACAACAACCTCAACATTGAAAAACAACAACAACCACAACATTGAAAAACACCAACAAATTCAACAACAACCTCAACATTGAAAAACAACAACAGATTCAACAACAACCTCAACATTGAAAAACAACAACAACTTCAACGTTGAAAAACAACAACAACCTCAACATTGAAAAACACCAACAAATTCAACAACAACCTCAACATTGAAAAACAACAACAACCTCAACATTGAAAAACACCAACAAATTCAACAACAAACTCAACAATGAAAAACACCAACAAATTCAACAACAACCTCAACATTGAAAAACACCAACAAATTTAACAACAACCTCAACATTTAAAAACAACAACAACCTCAACATTGAAAAACAACAACAAATTCAACAACAACCTCAACATTGAAAAACACCAACAAATTCAACAACAACTTCAACATTGAAAAACACCAACAAATTCAACAACAACCTCGACATTGAAAAACACCAACAAATTCAACAACAACCTCAACATTGAAAAACTACAACAACCTCAACATTGAAAAACACCAACAAATACAACAACAACCTCAACTTTGAAAAACAACAACAACCTCAACATTAAAAAACAACAACAAATTCAACAACAACCTCAACATTGAAAAAAAGCAACAACCTCAACATTGAAAAACACCAACAAATTCAACAACAACTTCAACATTGAAAAACAGCAACAAATTCAACAACAACCTCAACATTGAAAAACAACAACAACCTCAACATTGAAAAACACGAACAAATTCAACAACAACCTCAACATTAAAAAACAACAACAACCTCAACATTGAAAAACACCAACAAATTCAACAACAACCTCAACAATGAAAAACACCAACAAATTCAACAACAACCTCAACATTGAAAAACACCAACAAATTTAACAACAACCTCAACTTTGAAAAACAACAACGACCTCAACATGGAAAAACACCTACAAATTCAACAACAACCTCAACATTGAAAAACAACAACAACCTCAAAATTGAAAAACACCAACAAATTCAACAACAACCTTCAACATTGAAAAACACCAACAAATTCAACAACAACCTCAACATTGAAAAACACAAACAAATTCAACAACAACCTCAACATTGAAAAACAACAACAAATTCAACAACAACCTCGACATTGAAGAACACCAACAAATTCAACAACAACCTCAACATTGAAAAACTACAACAACCTCAACATTGAAAAACAACAACAACCTCAACATTGAGAAAACACCAACAAATTCAACAACAACCTTCAACATTGAAAAACACCAACAAATTCAACAACAACCTCAACATTGAAAAACAACAAGAACCTCAACATTGAAAAACAACAACAACCTCAACATTGAAAAACACCAACAAATTCAACAACAACCTCAACATTGAAAAACAACAACAGCCTCAACATTGAAAAACACCAACAAATTCAACAACAACTTCAACATTGAAAAACACCAACAAATTCAACAACAACCTCGAAATTGAAAAACACGAACAAATTCAACAACAACCTCCACATTGAAAATCAACAACAACCTCAACAATGAAAAACACCAACAAATTCAACAACAACCTCAACATTGAAAAACAACAACAACCTCAACATTGAAAAACACCAACAAATTCAACAATAACCTCAACATTTAAAAACACCAACAAATTCAACAACAACCTCAACATTGAAAAACAACAACAACCTCAATATTGAAAAACACCAACAAATTCAACAACAACCTCAACATTGAAAAACAACAACAACCTCAACATTGAAAAACACCAACAAATTCAACAATAACCTCAACATCTAAAAACACCAACAAATTCAACAACAACCTCAACATTGAAAAACACCAACAAATTCAACAACAACCTCGACATTGAAAAACACCAACACATACAACAACAACCTCAACATTGAAAAACAACAACAACCACAACATTGAAAAACACCAACAAATTCAACAACAACCTCAACATTGAAAAACACCAACAAATTCAACAACAATCTCAACATTGAAAAACAACAACAACTTCAACGTTGAAAAACAACAACAACCTCAACATTGAAATACACCAACAAATTCAACAACAACCTCAACATTGAAAAACAACAACAACCTCAACATTGAAAAACACCAACAAATTCAACAACAACCTCAACAATGAAAAACACAAACAAATTCAACAACAACCTCAACATTGAAAAACACCAACAAATTTAACAACAACCTCAACTTTGAAAAACAACAACCTCAACATGGATAAAAACCAACAAATTAAACAACAACCTCAACATTGAAAAACAACAACAACCTCAAAATTAAAAAACACCCAACAAATTCAACAACAACCTCAACATTTAAAAACAACAACAACCTCAACATTGAAAAACAACAACAAATTCAACAACAACCTCAACATTGAAAAACACCAACAAATTCAACAACCACTTCAACATTGAAAAACACCAACAAATTCAACAACAACCTCGACATTGAAAAACACCAACAAATTCAACAACAACCTCAACATTGAAAAACTGCAACAACCTCAACATTGAAAAAGACCAACAAATAAAACAACAACCTCAACATTGAAAACGAACAAGAACCTCAACATTGAAAAACAACAAAAACCTCAACATTGAAAAACACCAACAAATTCAACATTGAAAAAAACCAACAAATTCAACAACAACCTCGACATTGAAAAACAGCAACAAATTCAACAACAACCTCGACATTGAAAAACACCAACAAATTCAACAACAACCTCGACATTGAAAAACACCAACAAATTCAACAACAAACTCAACATTGAAAAACTACAACAACCTCAACATTGAAAAACACCAACACATGCAACAACAACCTCAACATTGAAAAACAACAACAACCACAACATTGAAAAACACCAACAAAATCAACAACAACCTCAACATTGAAAAACAGCAACAAATTCAACAACAACCTCAACATTGAAAAACAACAACAACTTCAACGTTGAAAAACAACAACAACCTCAACATTGAAAAACACCAACAAATTCAGCAACAACCTCAACATTTAAAAACGCCAACAAATTCAACAACAACCTCAACATTGAAAAACTGCAACAACCTCAACATTGAAAAACACCAACAAATACAACAACAACCTCAACATTGAAAACGAACAACAACCTCAACATTGAAAAACAACAAAAACCTCAACGTTGAAAAACACCAACAAATTCAACATTGAAAAAAACCAACAAATTCAACAACAACCTCGACATTGAAAAACAGCAACAAATTCAACAACAACCTCGACATTGAAAAACACCAAAAAATTCAACAACAACCTCGACATTGAAAAACAGCAACAAATTCAACAACAAACTCAACATTGAAAAACTACAACAACCTCAACATTGAAAAACACCAACACATGCAACAACAACCTCAACATTGAAAAACAACAATAACCACAACATTGAAAAACACCAACAAAATCAACAACAACCTCAACATTGAAAAACAGCAACAAATTCAACAACAACCTCAACATTGAAAAACAACAACAACTTCAACGTTGAAAAACAACAACAACCCCAACATTGAAAAACACCAACAAATTCAGCAACAACCTCAACATTTAAAAACGCCAACAAATTCAACAACAACCTCAACATTGAAAAACACCAACAAATTCAACAACAAATTCAACATTGAAAAATACCAACAAATTCAACAACAACCTCGACATTGAAAAACACCAACAAATTCAACAACAACCTCGACATTGAAAAACACCAACAAATTCAACAACAACCTCGACATTGAAAAACACCAACAAATTCAACAACAACCTCATCATTGAAAAACTACAACAACCTCAACATTGAAAAACACCAACACATGCAACAACAACCTCAACATTGAAAAACAACAACAACCACAACATTGAAAAACACCAACAAATTCAACAACAACCTCAACATTGAAAAACAACAAAAACCTCAACATTGAAAAACACCAACAAATTCAACATTGAAAAAAACCAACAAATTCAACAACAACCTCGACATTGAAAAACAGCAACAAATTCAACAACAACCTCGACATTGAAAAACACCAACAAATTCAAGAACAACCTGAACATTGAAAAACAACAAAAACCTCAACATTGAAAAACACCAACAAATTCAACATTGAAAAAAACCAACAAATTCAACAACAACCTCGACATTGAAAAACAGCAACAAATTCAACAACAACCTCGACATTGAAAAACACCAACAAATTCAACAACAACCTCGACATTGAAAAACACCAACAAATTCAACAACAAACTCAACATTGAAAAACTACAACAACCTCAACATTGAAAAACACCAACACATGCAACAACAACCTCAACATTGAAAAACAACAACAACCACAACATTGAAAAACACCAACAAAATCAACAACAACCTCAACATTGAAAAACAGCAACAAATTCAACAACAACCTCAACATTGAAAAACAACAACAACTTCAACGTTGAAAAACAACAACAACCTCAACATTGAAAAACACCAACAAATTCAGCAACAACCTCAACATTTAAAAACGCCAACAAATTCAACAACAACCTCAACATTGAAAAACACCAACAAATTCAAGAACAACCTCAACATTGAAAAACAACAAAAACCTCAACATTGAAAAACACCAACAAATTCAACAGCAAATTCAACATTGAAAAATACCAACAAATTCAACAACAACCTCGACATTGAAAAACACCAACAAATTCAACAACAACCTCGACATTGAAAAACACCAACAAATTCAACAACAACCTCGACATTGAAAAACACCAACAAATTCAACAACAACCTCAACATTGAAAAACTACAACAACCTCAACATTGAAAAACACCAACACATGCAACAACAACCTCAACATTGAAAAACAACAACAACCACAACATTGAAAAACACCAACAAATTCAACAACAACCTCAACATTGAAAAACAACAACAGATTCAACAACAACCTCAACATTGAAAAACAACAACAACTTCAACGTTGAAAAACAACAACAACCTCAACATTGAAAAACACCAACAAATTCAACAACAACCTCAACATTGAAAAACAACAACAACCTCAACATTGAAAAACACCAACAAATTCAACAACAACCTCAACAATGAAAAACACCAACAAATTCAACAACAACCTCAACATTGAAAAACACCAACAAATTTAACAACAACCTCAACATTTAAAAACAACAACAACCTCAACATTGAAAAACAACAACAAATTCAACAACAACCTCAACATTGAAAAACACCAACAAATTCAACAACAACTTCAACATTGAAAAACACCAACAAATTCAACAACAACCTCGACATTGAAAAACACCAACAAATTCAACAACAACCTCAACATTGAAAAACTACAACAACCTCAACATTGAAAAACACCAACAAATACAACAACAACCTCAACTTTGAAAAACAACAACAACCTCAACATTAAAAAACAACAACAAATTCAACAACAACCTCAACATTGAAAAACAGCAACAACCTCAACATTGAAAAACACCAACAAATTCAACAACAACTTCAACATTGAAAAACAGCAACAAATTCAACAACAACCTCAACATTGAAAAACAACAACAACCTCAACATTGAAAAACACGAACAAATTCAACAACAACCTCAACATTAAAAAACAACAACAACCTCAACATTGAAAAACACCAACAAATTCAACAACAACCTCAACAATGAAAAACACCAACAAATTCAACAACAACCTCAACATTGAAAAACACCAACAAATTTAACAACAACCTCAACTTTGAAAAACAACAACGACCTCAACATGGAAAAACACCTACAAATTCAACAACAACCTCAACATTGAAAAACAACAACAACCTCAAAATTGAAAAACACCACCAAATTCAACAACAACCTTCAACATTGAAAAACACCAACAAATTCAACAACAACCTCAACATTGAAAAACACAAACAAATTCAACAACAACCTCAACATTGAAAAACAACAACAAATTCAACAACAACCTCGACATTGAAGAACACCAACAAATTCAACAACAACCTCAACATTGAAAAACTACAACAACCTCAACATTGAAAAACACCAACAAATACAACAACAACCTCAACATTGAAAAACAACAACAACCTCAACATTGAGAAAACACCAACAAATTCAACAACAACCTTCAACATTGAAAAACACCAACAAATTCAACAACAACCTCAACATTGAAAAACAACAAGAACCTCAACATTGAAAAACAACAACAACCTCAACATTGAAAAACACCAACAAATTCAACAACAACCTCAACATTGAAAAACAACAACAGCCTCAACATTGAAAAACACCAACAAATTCAACAACAACTTCAACATTGAAAAACACCAACAAATTCAACAACAACCTCGAAATTGAAAAACACCAACAAATTCAACAACAACCTCCACATTGAAAATCAACAACAACCTCAACAATGAAAAACACCAACAAATTCAACAACAACCTCAACATTGAAAAACAACAACAACCTCAACATTGAAAAACACCAACAAATTCAACAATAACCTCAACATTTAAAAACACCAACAAATTCAACAACAACCTCAACATTGAAAAACAACAACACCTCAACATTGAAAAACACCAACAAATTCAACAACAACCTCAACATTGAAAAACAACAACAACCTCAACATTGAAAAACACCAACAAATTCAACAATAACCTCAACATCTAAAAACACCAACAAATTCAACAACAACCTCAACATTGAAAAACACCAACAAATTCAACAACAACCTCGACATTGAAAAACACCAACACATACAACAACAACCTCAACATTGAAAAACAACAACAACCACAACATTGAAAAACACCAACAAATTCAACAACAACCTCAACATTGAAAAACAACAAAAACCTCAACATTGAAAAACACTAACAAATTCAACATTGAAAAAAACCAACAAATTCAACAACAACCTCGACATTGAAAAACAGCAACAAATTCAACAACAACCTCGACATTGAAAAACACCAACAAATTCAACAACAACCTCGACATTGAAAAACACCAACAAATTCAACAACAAACTCAACATTGAAAAATTACAACAACCTCAACATTGAAAAACACCAACACATGCAACAACAACCTCAACATTGAAAAACAACAACAACCACAACATTGAAAAACACCAACAAAATCAACAACAACCTCAACATTGAAAAACAGCAACAAATTCAACAACAACCTCAACATTGAAAAACAACAACAACTTCAACGTTGAAAAACAACAACAACCTCAACATTGAAAAACACCAACAAATTCAGCAACAACCTCAACATTTAAAAACGCCAACAAATTCAACAACAACCTCAACATTGAAAAACACCAACAAATTCAAGAACAACCTCAACATTGAAAAACAACAAAAACCTCAACATTGAAAAACACCAACAAATTCAACAACAAATTCAACATTGAAAAATACCAACAAATTCAACAACAACCTCGACATTGAAAAACACCAACAAATTCAACAACAACCTCGACATTGAAAAACACCAACAAATTCAACAACAACCTCGACATTGAAAAACACCAACAAATTCAACAACAACCTCAACATTGAAAAACTACAACAACCTCAACATTGAAAAACACCAACACATGCAACAACAACCTCAACATTGAAAAACAACAACAACCACAACATTGAAAAACACCAACAAATTCAACAACAACCTCAACATTGAAAAACAACAACAGATTCAACAACAACCTCAACATTGAAAAACAACAACAACTTCAACGTTGAAAAACAACAACAACCTCAACATTGAAAAACACCAACAAATTCAACAACAACCTCAACATTGAAAAACAACAACAACCTCAACATTGAAAAACACCAACAAATTCAACAACAACCTCAACAATGAAAAACACCAACAAATTCAACAACAACCTCAACATTGAAAAACACCAACAAATTTAACAACAACCTCAACATTTAAAAACAACAACAACCTCAACATTGAAAAACAACAACAAATTCAACAACAACCTCAACATTGAAAAACACCAACAAATTCAACAACAACTTCAACATTGAAAAACACCAACAAATTCAACAACAACCTCGACATTGAAAAACACCAACAAATTCAACAACAACCTCAACATTGAAAAACTACAACAACCTCAACATTGAAAAACACCAACAAATACAACAACAACCTCAACTTTGAAAAACAACAACAACCTCAACATTAAAAAACAACAACAAATTCAACAACAACCTCAACATTGAAAAACAGCAACAACCTCAACATTGAAAAACACCAACAAATTCAACAACAACTTCAACATTGAAAAACAGCAACAAATTCAACAACAACCTCAACATTGAAAAACAACAACAACCTCAACATTGAAAAACACGAACAAATTCAACAACAACCTCAACATTAAAAAACAACAACAACCTCAACATTGAAAAACACCAACAAATTCAACAACAACCTCAACAATGAAAAACACCAACAAATTCAACAACAACCTCAACATTGAAAAACACCAACAAATTTAACAACAACCTCAACTTTGAAAAACAACAACGACCTCAACATGGAAAAACACCTACAAATTCAACAACAACCTCAACATTGAAAAACAACAACAACCTCAAAATTGAAAAACACCAACAAATTCAACAACAACCTTCAACATTGAAAAACACCAACAAATTCAACAACAACCTCAACATTGAAAAACACAAACAAATTCAACAACAACCTCAACATTGAAAAACAACAACAAATTCAACAACAACCTCGACATTGAAGAACACCAACAAATTCAACAATAACCTCAACATTGAAAAACTACAACAACCTCAACATTGAAAAACACCAACAAATACAACAACAACCTCAACATTGAAAAACAAGAACAACCTCAACATTGAGAAAACACCAACAAATTCAACAACAACCTTCAACATTGAAAAACACCAACAAATTCAACAACAACCTCAACATTGAAAAACAACAAGAACCTCAACATTTAAAAACAACAACAACCTCAACATTGAAAAACACCAACAAATTCAACAACAACCTCAACATTGAAAAACAACAACAGCCTCAACATTGAAAAACACCAACAAATTCAACAACAACTTCAACATTGAAAAACACCAACAAATTCAACAACAACCTCGAAATTGAAAAACACCAACAAATTCAACAACAACCTCCACATTGAAAATCAACAACAACCTCAACAATGAAAAACACCAACAAATTCAACAACAACCTCAACATTGAAAAACAACAACAACCTCAACATTGAAAAACACCAACAAATTCAACAATAACCTCAACATTTAAAAACACCAACAAATTCAACAACAACCTCAACATTGAAAAACAACAACAACCTCAACATTGAAAAACACCAACAAATTCAACAACAACCTCAACATTGAAAAACAACAACAACCTCAACATTGAAAAACACCAACAAATTCAACAATAACCTCAACATCTAAAAACACCAACAAATTCAACAACAACCTCAACATTGAAAAACACCAACAAATTCAACAACAACCTCGACATTGAAAAACACCAACACATACAACAACAACCTCAACATTGAAAAACAACAACAACCACAACATTGAAAAACACCAACAAATTCAACAACAACCTCAACATTGAAAAACACCAACAAATTCAACAACAACCTCAACATTGAAAAACAACAACAACTTCAACGTTGAAAAACAACAACAACCTCAACATTGAAATACACCAACAAATTCACAACAACCTCAACATTGAAAAACAACAACAACCTCAACATTGAAAAACACCAACAAATTCAACAACAACCTCAACAATGAAAAACACAAACAAATTCAACAACAACCTCAACATTGAAAAACACCAACAAATTTAACAACAACCTCAACTTTGAAAAACAACAACCTCAACATGGAAAAAAACCAACAAATTAAACAACAACCTCAACATTGAAAAACAACAACAACCTCAAAATTAAAAAACACCCAACAAATTCAACAACAACCTCAACATTTAAAAACAACAACAACCTCAACATTGAAAAACAACAACAAATTCAAGAACAACGTCAACATTGAAAAACACCAACAAATTCAACAACCACTTCAACATTGAAAAACACCAACAAATTCAACAACAACCTCGACATTGAAAAACACCAACAAATTCAACAACAACCTCAACATTGAAAAACTGCAACAACCTCAACATTGAAAAACACCAACAAATACAACAACAACCTCAACATTGAAAACGAACAACAACCTCAACATTGAAAAACACCAACAAAGTCAACAACAACCTCAACATTGAAATACAACAACAACCTCAACATTGAAAAACAACAACAACCTCAACATTGAAAAACACCAACAAATACAACAACAACCTCAACATTGAAAAACAACAACAACGTCAACATTGAAAAACACCAACAAATTCAACAACAACTTCAACATTGAAAAACAGCAACAAATTCAACAACAACCTCAACATTGAAAAACAACAACAACCTCAACATTGAAAAACACCAACAAATTCAACAACAACATCAACATTAAAAAACAACAACAACCTCAACATTGAAAAACACCAACAAATTCAACAACAACCTCAACAATGAAACACACCAACAAATTCAACAACAACCTCAACATTGAAAAACACCAACAAATTTAACAACAACCTCAACTTTGAAAAACAACAACAACCTCAACATTGAAAAACACCAACAAATTCAACAACAACTTCAACATTGAAAAACAGCAACAAATTCAACAACAACCTCAACATTGAAAAACAACAACAACCTCGACATTGAAAAACACCAACAAATTCAACAACAACCTCAACATTGAAAAACTACAACAACCTCAACATTGAAAAACACCAACACATGCAACAACCTCAACATTGAAAAACAACAACAACCACAACATTGAAAAAAACCAACAAATTCAACAACAACCTCAACAATGAAAAACACCAACAAATTCAACAACAACCTCAACATTGAAAAACACCAACAAATTTAACAACAACCTCAACATTTAAAAACAACAACAACCTCAACATTGAAAAACAACAACAAATTCAACAACAACCTCAACATTGAAAAACACCAACAAATTCAACAACAACTTCAACATTGAAAAACACCAACAAATTCAACAACAACCTCGACATTGAAAAACACCAACAAATTCAACAACAACCTCAACATTGAAAAACTACAACACCCTCAACATTGAAAAACACCAACAAATACAACAACAACCTCAACTTTGAAAAACAACAACAACCTCAACATTAAAAAACAACAACAAATTCAACAACAACCTCAACATTGAAAAACAGCAACAACCTCAACATTGAAAAACACCAACAAATTCAACAACAACTTCAACATTGAAAAACAGCAACAAATTCAACAACAACCTCAACATTCAAAAACAACAACAACCTCAACATTGAAAAACACGAACAAATTCAACAACAACCTCAACATTAAAAAACAACAACAACCTCAACATTGAAAAACACCAACAAATTCAACAACAACCTCAACAATGAAAAACACCAACAAATTCAACAACAACCTCAACATTGAAAAACACCAACAAATTTAACAACAACCTCAACTTTGAAAAACAACAACGACCTCAACATGGAAAAACACCTACAAATTCAACAACAACCTCAACATTGAAAAACAACAACAACCTCAAAATTGAAAAACACCAACAAATTCAACAACAACCTTCAACATTGAAAAACACCAACAAATTCAACAACAACCTCAACATTGAAAAACACAAACAAATTCAACAACAACCTCAACATTGAAAAACAACAACAAATTCAACAACAACCTCGACATTGAAGAACACCAACAAATTCAACAACAACCTCAACATTGAAAAACTACAACAACCTCAACATTGAAAAACACCAACAAATACAACAACAACCTCAACATTGAAAAACAACAACAACCTCAACATTGAGAAAACACCAACAAATTCAACAACAACCTTCAACATTGAAAAACACCAACAAATTCAACAACAACCTCAACATTGAAAAACAACAAGAACCTCAACATTGAAAAACAACAACAACCTCAACATTGAAAAACACCAACAAATTCAACAACAACCTCAACATTGAAAAACAACAACAGCCTCAACATTGAAAAACACCAACAAATTCAACAACAACTTCAACATTGAAAAACACCAACAACTTCAACAACAACCTCGAAATTGAAAAACACCAACAAATTCAACAACAACCTCCACATTGAAAATCAACAACAACCTCAACAATGAAAAACACCAACAAATTCAACAACAACCTCAACATTGAAAAACAACAACAACCTCAACATTGAAAAACACCAACAAATTCAACAATAACCTCAACATTTAAAAACACCAACAAATTCAACAACAACCTCAACATTGAAAAACAACAACAACCTCAACATTGAAAAACACCAACAAATTCAACAACAACCTCAACATTGAAAAACAACAACAACCTCAACATTGAAAAACACCAACAAATTCAACAATAACCTCAACATCTAAAAACACCAACAAATTCAACAACAACCTCAACATTGAAAAACACCAACAAATTCAACAACAACCTCGACATTGAAAAACACCAACACATACAACAACAACCTCAACATTGAAAAACAACAACAACCACAACATTGAAAAACACCAACAAATTCAACAACAACCTCAACATTGAAAAACACCAACAAATTCAACAACAACCTCAACATTGAAAAACAACAACAACTTCAACGTTGAAAAACAACAACAACCTCAACATTGAAATACACCAACAAATTCAACAACAACCTCAACATTGAAAAACAACAACAACCTCAACATTGAAAAACACCAACAAATTCAACAACAACCTCAACAATGAAAAACACAAACAAATTCAACAACAACCTCAACATTGAAAAACACCAACAAATTTAACAACAACCTCAACTTTGAAAAACAACAACCTCAACATGGAAAAAAACCAACAAATTAAACAACAACCTCAACATTGAAAAACAACAACAACCTCAAAATTAAAAAACACCCAACAAATTCAACAACACCCTCAACATTTAAAAACAACAACAACCTCAACATTGAAAAACAACAACAAATTCAACAACAACCTCAACATTGAAAAACACCAACAAATTCAACAACCACTTCAACATTGAAAAACACCAACAAATTCAACAACAACCTCGACATTGAAAAACACCAACAAATTCAACAACAACCTCAACATTGAAAAACTGCAACAACCTCAACATTGAAAAACACCAACAAATACAACAACAACCTCAACATTGAAAACGAACAACAACCTCAACATTGAAAAACACCAACAAAGTCAACAACAACCTCAACATTGAAATACAACAACAACCTCAACATTGAAAAACAACAACAACCTCAACATTGAAAAACACCAACAAATACAACAACAACCTCAACATTGAAAAACAACAACAACCTCAACATTGAAAAACACCAACAAATTCAACAACAACTTCAACATTGAAAAACAGCAACAAATTCAACAACAACCTCAACATTCAAAAACAACAACAACCTCAACATTGAAAAACACGAACAAATTCAACAACAACCTCAACATTAAAAAACAACAACAACCTCAACATTGAAAAACACCAACAAATTCAACAACAACCTCAACAATGAAAAACACCAACAAATTCAACAACAACCTCAACATTGAAAAACACCAACAAATTTAACAACAACCTCAACTTTGAAAAACAACAACGACCTCAACATGGAAAAACACCTACAAATTCAACAACAACCTCAACATTGAAAAACAACAACAACCTCAAAATTGAAAAACACCAACAAATTCAACAACAACCTTCAACATTGAAAAACACCAACAAATTCAACAACAACCTCAACATTGAAAAACACAAACAAATTCAACAACAACCTCAACATTGAAAAACAACAACAAATTCAACAACAACCTCGACATTGAAGAACACCAACAAATTCAACAACAACCTCAACATTGAAAAACTACAACAACCTCAACATTGAAAAACACCAACAAATACAACAACAACCTCAACATTGAAAAACAACAACAACCTCAACATTGAGAAAACACCAACAAATTCAACAACAACCTTCAACATTGAAAAACACCAACAAATTCAACAACAACCTCAACATTGAAAAACAACAAGAACCTCAACATTGAAAAACAACAACAACCTCAACATTGAAAAACACCAACAAATTCAACAACAACCTCAACATTGAAAAACAACAACAGCCTCAACATTGAAAAACACCAACAAATTCAACAACAACTTCAACATTGAAAAACACCAACAACTTCAACAACAACCTCGAAATTGAAAAACACCAACAAATTCAACAACAACCTCCACATTGAAAATCAACAACAACCTCAACAATGAAAAACACCAACAAATTCAACAACAACCTCAACATTGAAAAACAACAACAACCTCAACATTGAAAAACACCAACAAATTCAACAATAACCTCAACATTTAAAAACACCAACAAATTCAACAACAACCTCAACATTGAAAAACAACAACAACCTCAACATTGAAAAACACCAACAAATTCAACAACAACCTCAACATTGAAAAACAACAACAACCTCAACATTGAAAAACACCAACAAATTCAACAATAACCTCAACATCTAAAAACACCAACAAATTCAACAACAACCTCAACATTGAAAAACACCAACAAATTCAACAACAACCTCGACATTGAAAAACACCAACACATACAACAACAACCTCAACATTGAAAAACAACAACAACCACAACATTGAAAAACACCAACAAATTCAACAACAACCTCAACATTGAAAAACACCAACAAATTCAACAACAACCTCAACATTGAAAAACAACAACAACTTCAACGTTGAAAAACAACAACAACCTCAACATTGAAATACACCAACAAATTCAACAACAACCTCAACATTGAAAAACAACAACAACCTCAACATTGAAAAACACCAACAAATTCAACAACAACCTCAACAATGAAAAACACAAACAAATTCAACAACAACCTCAACATTGAAAAACACCAACAAATTTAACAACAACCTCAACTTTGAAAAACAACAACCTCAACATGGAAAAAAACCAACAAATTAAACAGCAACCTCAACATTGAAAAACAACAACAACCTCAAAATTAAAAAACACCCAACAAATTCAACAACAACCTCAACATTTAAAAACAACAACAACCTCAACATTGAAAAACAACAACAAATTCAACAACAACCTCAACATTGAAAAACACCAACAAATTCAACAACCACTTCAACATTGAAAAACACCAACAAATTCAACAACAACCTCGACATTGAAAAACACCAACAAATTCAACAACAACCTCAACATTGAAAAACTGCAACAACCTCAACATTGAAAAACACCAACAAATACAACAACAACCTCAACATTGAAAACGAACAACAACCTCAACATTGAAAAACACCAACAAAGTCAACAACAACCTCAACATTGAAATACAACAACAACCTCAACATTGAAAAACAACAACAACCTCAACATTGAAAAACACCAACAAATACAACAACAACCTCAACATTGAAAAACAACAACAACCTCAACATTGAAAAACACCAACAAATTCAACAACAACTTCAACATTGAAAAACAGCAACAAATTCAACAACAACCTCAACATTGAAAAACAACAACAACCTCAACATTGAAAAACACCAACCAATTCAACAACAACATCAACATTAAAAAACAACAACAACCTCAACATTGAAAAACACCAACAAATTCAACAACAACCTCAACAATGAAACACACCAACAAATTCAACAACAACCTCAACATTGAAAAACACCAACAAATTTAACAACAACCTCAACTTTGAAAAACAACAACAACCTCAACATTGAAAAACACCAACAAATTCAACAACAACTTCAACATTGAAAAACAGCAACAAATTCAACAACAACCTCAACATTGAAAAACAACAACAACCTCGACATTGAAAAACACCAACAAATTCAACAACAACCTCAACATTGAAAAACTACAACAACCTCAACATTGAAAAACACCAACAGATGCAACAACAACCTCAACATTGAAAAACAACAACAACCACAACATTGAAAAAAACCAACAAATTCAACAACAACCTCAACAATGAAAAACACCAACAAATTCAACAACAACCTCAACATTGAAAAACACCAACAAATTTAACAACAACCTCAACATTTAAAAACAACAACAACCTCAACATTGAAAAACAACAACAAATTCAACAACAACCTCAACATTGAAAAACACCAACAAATTCAACAACAACTTCAACATTGAAAAACACGAACAAATTCAACAACAACCTCGACATTGAAAAACACCAACAAATTCAACAACAACCTCAACATTGAAAAACTACAACACCCTCAACATTGAAAAACACCAACAAATACAACAACAACCTCAACTTTGAAAAACAACAACAACCTCAACATTAAAAAACAACAACAAATTCAACAACAACCTCAACATTGAAAAACAGCCACAACCTCAACATTGAAAAACACCAACAAATTCAACAACAACTTCAACATTGAAAAACAGCAACAAATTCAACAACAACCTCAACATTGAAAAACAACAACAACCTCAACATTGAAAAACACGAACAAATTCAACAACAACCTCAACATTAAAAAACAACAACAACCTCAACATTGAAAAACACCAACAAATTCAACAACAACCTCAACAATGAAAAACACCAACAAATTCAACAACAACCTCAACATTGAAAAACACCAACAAATTTAACAACAACCTCAACTTTGAAAAACAACAACGACCTCAACATGGAAAAACACCTACAAATTCAACAACAACCTCAACATTGAAAAACAACAACAACCTCAAAATTGAAAAACACCAACAAATTCAACAACAACCTTCAACATTGAAAAACACCAACAAATTCAACAACAACCTCAACATTGAAAAACACAAACAAATTCAACAACAACCTCAACATTGAAAAACAACAACAAATTCAACAACAACCTCGACATTGAAGAACACCAACAAATTCAACAACAACCTCAACATTGAAAAACTACAACAACCTCAACATTGAAAAACACCAACAAATACAACAACAACCTCAACATTGAAAAACAACAACAACCTCAACATTGAGAAAACACCAACAAATTCAACAACAACCTTCAACATTGAAAAACACCAACAAATTCAACAACAACCTCAACATTGAAAAACAACAAGAACCTCAACATTGAAAAACAACAACAACCTCAACATTGAAAAACACCAACAAATTCAACAACAACCTCAACATTGAAAAACAACAACAGCCTCAACATTGAAAAACACCAACAAATTCAACAACAACTTCAACATTGAAAAACACCAACAACTTCAACAACAACCTCGAAATTGAAAAACACCAACAAATTCAACAACAACCTCCACATTGAAAATCAACAACAACCTCAACAATGAAAAACACCAACAAATTCAACAACAACCTCAACATTGAAAAACAACAACAACCTCAACATTGAAAAACACCAACAAATTCAACAATAACCTCAACATTTAAAAACACCAACAAATTCAACAACAACCTCAACATTGAAAAACAACAACAACCTCAACATTGAAAAACACCAACAAATTCAACAACAACCTCAACATTGAAAAACAACAACAACCTCAACATTGAAAAACACCAACAAATTCAACAATAACCTCAACATCTAAAACCACCAACAAATTCAACAACAACCTCAACATTGAAAAACACCAACAAATTCAACAACAACCTCGACATTGAAAAACACCAACACATACAACAACAACCTCAACATTGAAAAACAACAACAACCACAACATTGAAAAACACCAACAAATTCAACAACAACCTCAACATTGAAAAACACCAACAAATTCAACAACAACCTCAACATTGAAAAACAACAACAACTTCAACGTTGAAAAACAACAACAACCTCAACATTGAAATACACCAACAAATTCAACAACAACCTCAACATTGAAAAACAACAACAACCTCAACATTGAAAAACACCAACAAATTCAACAACAACCTCAACAATGAAAAACACAAACAAATTCAACAACAACCTCAACATTGAAAAACACCAACAAATTTAACAACAACCTCAACTTTGAAAAACAACAACCTCAACATGGAAAAAAACCAACAAATTAAACAACAACCTCAACATTGAAAAACAACAACAACCTCAAAATTAAAAAACACCCAACAAATTCAACAACAACCTCAACATTTAAAAACAACAACAACCTCAACATTGAAAAACAACAACAAATTCAACAACAACCTCAACATTGAAAAACACCAACAAATTCAACAACCACTTCAACATTGAAAAACACCAACAAATTCAACAACAACCTCGACATTGAAAAACACCAACAAATTCAACAACAACCTCAACATTGAAAAACTGCAACAACCTCAACGTTGAAAAACACCAACAAATACAACAACAACCTCAACATTGAAAACGAACAACAACCTCAACATTGAAAAACACCAACAAAGTCAACAACAACCTCAACATTGAAATACAACAACAACCTCAACATTGAAAAACAACAACAACCTCAACATTGAAAAACACCAACAAATACAACAACAAACTCAACATTGAAAAACAACAACAACCTCAACATTGAAAAACACCAACAAATTCAACAACAACTTCAACATTGAAAAACAGCAACAAATTCAACAACAACCTCAACATTGAAAAACAACAACAACCTCAACATTGAAAAACACCAACAAATTCAACAACAACATCAACATTAAAAAACAACAACAACCTCAACATTGAAAAACACCAACAAATTCAACAACAACCTCAACAATGAAACACACCAACAAATTCAACAACAACCTCAACATTGAAAAACGCCAACAAATTTAACAACAACCTCAACTTTGAAAAACAACAACAACCTCAACAAGGAAAAACACCAGCAAATTCAACAACAACCTCAGCATTGAAAAACAAAAACAACCTCAAAATTGAAAAACACCAACAAATTCAACAACAACCTCAACATTGAAAAACAACAACAACCTCAACATTCAAAAACACCAACAAATTCAACAACAACTTCAACATTGAAAAACACCAACAAATTCAACAACAACCTCGAAATTGAAAAACACCAACAAATTCAACAACAACCTCAACATTGAAAATCAACAACAACCTCAACAATGAAACACACCAACAAATTCAACAACAACCTCAACATTGAAAAACAACAACAACCTCAACATTGAAAAACACCAACAAATTCAACAATAACCTCAACATTTAAAAACACCAACAAATTCAACAACAACCTCAACATTGAAAAACAACAACAACCTCAACATTGAAAAACACCAACAAATTAAACAACAACCTCAACATTGAAAAACAACAACAACCTCAACATTGAAAAACACCAACAAATTCAACAACAACTTCAACATTGAAAAACACCAACAAATTCAACAACAATCTCGACATTGAAAAACACCAACACATACAACAACAACCTCAACATTGAAAAACAACAACAACCACAACATTGAAAAACACCAACAAATTCAACAACAACCTCAACATTGAAAAACACCAACAAATTCAACAACAACCTCAACATTGAAAAACAACAACAACTTCAATGTTGAAAAACAACAACAACCTCAACATTGAAAAACAACAGCAAATTCAACAACAACCTCAACATTGAAAAACAACAACAACCTCAACATTGAAAAACACCAACAAATTCAGCAACAACCTCAACATTGAAAAACACAAACAAATTCAACAACAACCTCAACATTGAAAACACCAACAAATTTAACAACAACCTCAACTTTGAAAAACAACAACCTCAACATGGAAAAAAAGCAACAAATTCAACAACAACCTCAACATTGAAAAACAACAACAACCTCAAAATTTAAAAACACCAACAAATTCAACAACAACCTCAACATTTAAAAACAATAACAACCTCAACATTGAAAAACAACAACAAATTCAACAACAACCTCAACATTGAAAAACACCAACAAATTCAACAACCACTTCAACATTGAAAAACACCAACAAATTCAACAACAACCTCGACATTGAAAAACACCAACAAATTCAACAACAACCTCAACATTGAAAAACTACAACAACCTCAACATTGAAAAACGCCAACAAATACAACAACAACCTCAACATTGAAAACGAACAACAACCTCAACATTGAAAAACACCAACAAAGTCAACAACAACCTCAACATTGAAAAACAACAACAACCTCAACATTGAAAAACAACAACAACCTCAACATTGAAAAACACCAACAAATACAACAACAACCTCAACATTGAAAAACAACAACAACCTCAACATTGAAAAACACCAACAAATTCAACAACAACTTCAACATTGAAAAACAGCAACAAATTCAACAACAACCTCAACATTGAAAAACAACAACAACCTCAAAATTGAAAAACACCAACAAATTCAACAACAACATCAACATTAAAAAACAACAACAACCTCAACATTGAAAAACACCAGCAAATTCAACAACAACCTCAACAATGAAAAACACCAACAAATTCAACAACAACCTCAACATTGAAAAACACCATCAAATTTAACAACAACCTCAACTTTGAAAAACAACAACAACCTCAACATGGAAAAACACCAGCAAATTCAACAACAACCTCAACATTGAAAAACAACAACAACCTCAAAATTGAAAAACACCAACAAATTCAACAACAACCTCAACATTGAAAAACACAAACAAATTCAACAACAACTTCAACATTGAAGAACACCAACAAATTCAACAACAACCTCAACATTGAAAAACTACAACAACCTCAACATTGAAAAACACCAACAAATACAACAACAACCTCAACATTGAAAAACAACAACAACCTCAACATTGAGAAAACACCAAGAAATTCAACAACAACCTTCAACATTGAAAAACACCAACAAATTCAACAACAACCTCAACATTGAAAAACAACAACAACCTCAACATTCAAAAACACCAACAAATTCAACAACAACTTCAACATTGAAAAACACCAACAAATTCAACAACAACCTCGAAATTGAAAAACACCAACAAATTCAACAACAACCTCAACATTGAAAATCAACAACAACCTCAACAATGAAACACACCAACAAATTCAACAACAACCTCAACATTGAAAAACAACAACAACCTCAACATTGAAAAACACCAACAAATTCAACAATAACCTCAACATTTAAAAACACCAACAAATTCAACAACAACCTCAACATTGAAAAACAACAACAACCTCAACATTGAAAAACACCAACAAATTAAACAACAACCTCAACATTGAAAAACAACAACAACCTCAACATTGAAAAACACCAACAAATTCAACAACAACTTCAACATTGAAAAACACCAACAAATTCAACAACAATCTCGACATTGAAAAACACCAACACATACAACAACAACCTCAACATTGAAAAACAACAACAACCACAACATTGAAAAACACCAACAAATTCAACAACAACCTCAACATTGAAAAACACCAACAAATTCAACAACAACCTCAACATTGAAAAACAACAACAACTTCAATGTTGAAAAACAACAACAACCTCAACATTGAAAAACAACAGCAAATTCAACAACAACCTCAACATTGAAAAACAACAACAACCTCAACATTGAAAAACACCAACAAATTCAGCAACAACCTCAACAATGAAAAACACAAACAAATTCAACAACAACCTCAACATTGAAAACACCAACAAATTTAACAACAACCTCAACTTTGAAAAACAACAACCTCAACATGGAAAAAAAGCAACAAATTCAACAACAACCTCAACATTGAAAAACAACAACAACCTCAAAATTTAAAAACACCAACAAATTCAACAACAACCTCAACATTTAAAAACAATAACAACCTCAACATTGAAAAACAACAACAAATTCAACAACAACCTCAACATTGAAAAACACCAACAAATTCAACAACCACTTCAACATTGAAAAACACCAACAAATTCAACAACAACCTCGACATTGAAAAACACCAACAAATTCAACAACAACCTCAACATTGAAAAACTACAACAACCTCAACATTGAAAAACGCCAACAAATACAACAACAACCTCAACATTGAAAACGAACAACAACCTCAACATTGAAAAACACCAACAAAGTCAACAACAACCTCAACATTGAAAAACAACAACAACCTCAACATTGAAAAACAACAACAACCTCAACATTGAAAAACACCAACAAATACAACAACAACCTCAACATTGAAAAACAACAACAACCTCAACATTGAAAAACACCAACAAATTCAACAACAACTTCAACATTGAAAAACAGCAACAAATTCAACAACAACCTCAACATTGAAAAACAACAACAACCTCAAAATTGAAAAACACCAACAAATTCAACAACAACATCAACATTAAAAAACAACAACAACCTCAACATTGAAAAACACCAGCAAATTCAACAACAACCTCAACAATGAAAAACACCAACAAATTCAACAACAACCTCAACATTGAAAAACACCATCAAATTTAACAACAACCTCAACTTTGAAAAACAACAACAACCTCAACATGGAAAAACACCAGCAAATTCAACAACAACCTCAACATTGAAAAACAACAACAACCTCAAAATTGAAAAACACCAACAAATTCAACAACAACCTCAACATTGAAAAACACAAACAAATTCAACAACAACTTCAACATTGAAGAACACCAACAAATTCAACAACAACCTCAACATTGAAAAACTACAACAACCTCAACATTGAAAAACACCAACAAATACAACAACAACCTCAACATTGAAAAACAACAACAACCTCAACATTGAGAAAACACCAAGAAATTCAACAACAACCTTCAACATTGAAAAACACCAACAAATTCAACAACAACCTCAACATTGAAAAACAACAACAACCTCAACATTGAAAAACACCAACAAATTCAACAATAACCTCAACATTTAAAAACACCAACAAATTCAACAACAACCTCAACATTGAAAAACAACAACAACCTCAACATTGAAAAACACCAACAAATTAAACAACAACCTCAACATTGAAAAACAACAACAACCTCAACATTGAAAAACACCAACAAATTCAACAACAATTCAACATTGAAAAACACCAACAAATTCAACAACATCCTCGACATTGAAAAACACCAACACATACAACAACAACCTCAACATTGAAAAACAACAACAACCACAACATTGAAAAACACCAACAAATTCAACAACAACCTCAACATTGAAAAACACCAACAAATTCAACAACAACCTCAACATTGAAAAACAACAACAACTTCAATGTTGAAAAACAACAACAACCTCAACATTGAAAAACAACAGCAAATTCAACAACAACCTCAACATTGAAAAACAACAACAACCTCAACATTGAAAAACACCAACAAATTCAGCAACAACCTCAACAATGAAAAACACAAACAAATTCAACAACAACCTCAACATTGAAAACACCAACAAATTTAACAACAACCTCAACTTTGAAAAACAACAACCTCAACATGGAAAAAAAGCAACAAATTCAACAACAACCTCAACATTGAAAAACAACAACAACCTCAAAATTTAAAAACACCAACAAATTCAACAACAACCTCAACATTTAAAAACAATAACAACCTCAACATTGAAAAACAACAACAAATTCAACAACAACCTCAACATTGAAAAACACCAACAAATTCAACAACCACTTCAACATTGAAAAACACCAACAAATTCAACAACAACCTCGACATTGAAAAACACCAACAAATTCAACAACAACCTCAACATTGAAAAACTACAACAACCTCAACATTGAAAAACGCCAACAAATACAACAACAACCTCAACATTGAAAACGAACAACAACCTCAACATTGAAAAACACCAACAAAGTCAACAACAACCTCAACATTGAAAAACAACAACAACCTCAACATTGAAAAACAACAACAACCTCAACATTGAAAAACACCAACAAATACAACAACAACCTCAACATTGAAAAACAACAACAACCTCAACATTGAAAAACACCAACAAATTCAACAACAACTGCAACATTGAAAAACAGCAACAAATTCAACAACAACCTCAACATTGAAAAACAACAACAACCTCAAAATTGAAAAACACCAACAAATTCAACAACAACATCAACATTAAAAAACAACAACAACCTCAACATTGAAAAACACCAGCAAATTCAACAACAACCTCAACAATGAAAAACACCAACAAATTCAACAACAACCTCAACATTGAAAAACACCATCAAATTTAACAACAACCTCAACTTTGAAAAACAACAACAACCTCAACATGGAAAAACACCAGCAAATTCAACAACAACCTCAACATTGAAAAACAACAACAACCTCAAAATTGAAAAACACCAACAAATTCAACAACAACCTCAACATTGAAAAACACAAACAAATTCAACAACAACTTCAACATTGAAGAACACCAACAAATTCAACAACAACCTCAACATTGAAAAACTACAACAACCTCAACATTGAAAAACACCAACAAATACAACAACAACCTCAACATTGAAAAACAACAACAACCTCAACATTGAGAAAACACCAAGAAATTCAACAACAACCTTCAACATTGAAAAACACCAACAAATTCAACAACAACCTCAACATTGAAAAACAACAACAACCTCAACATTGAAAAACACCAACAAATTCAACAATAACCTCAACATTTAAAAACACCAACAAATTCAACAACAACCTCAACATTGAAAAACAACAACAACCTCAACATTGAAAAACACCAACAAATTAAACAACAACCTCAACATTGAAAAACAACAACAACCTCAACATTGAAAAACACCAACAAATTCAACAACAATTCAACATTGAAAAACACCAACAAATTCAACAACATCCTCGACATTGAAAAACACCAACACATACAACAACAACCTCAACATTGAAAAACAACAACAACCACAACATTGAAAAACACCAACAAATTCAACAACAACCTCAACATTGAAAAACACCAACAAATTCAACAACAACCTCAACATTGAAAAACAACAACAACTTCAATGTTGAAAAACAACAACAACCTCAACATTGAAAAACAACAGCAAATTCAACAACAACCTCAACATTGAAAAACAACAACAACCTCAACATTGAAAAACACCAACAAATTCAGCAACAACCTCAACAATGAAAAACACAAACAAATTCAACAACAACCTCAACATTGAAAAACACCAACAAATTTAACAACAACCTCAACTTTGAAAAACAACAACCTCAACAAGGAAAAAAAGCAACAAATTCAACAACAACCTCAACATTGAAAAACAACAACAACCTCAAAATTGAAAAACACCAACAAATTCAACAACAACCTCAACATTTAAAAACAATAACAACCTCAACATTGAAAAACAACAACAAATTCAACAACAACCTCAACATTGAAAAACACCAACAAATTCAACAACCACTTCAACATTGAAAAACACCAACAAATTCAACAACAACCTCGACATTGAAAAACACCAACAAATTCAACCACAACCTCAACATTGAAAAACTACAACAACCTCAACATTGAAAAACGCCAACAAATACAACAACAACCTCAACATTGAAAACGAACAACAACCTCAACATTGAAAAACACCAACAAAGTCAACAACAACCTCAACATTGAAAAACAACAACAACCTCAACATTGAAAAACAACAACAACCTCAACATTGAAAAACACCAACAAATACAACAACAACCTCAACATTGAAAAACAACAACAACCTCAACATTGAAAAACACCAACAAATTCAACAACAACATCAACATTAAAAAACAACAACAACCTCAACATTGAAAAACACCAGCAAATTCAACAACAACCTCAACATTGAAAAACTACAACAACCTCAACATTGAAAAACACCAACAAATACAACAACAACCTCAACATTGAAAAACAACAACAACCTCAACATTGAGAAAACACCAAGAAATTCAACAACAACCTTCAACATTGAAAAACACCAACAAATTCAACAACAAACTCAACATTGAAAAACAACAACAACCTCAACATTGAAAAACAACAACAACCTCAACATTGAAAAACACCAACAAATTCAACAACAACCTCAACATTGAAAAACAACAACAACCTCAACATTGAAAAACACCAACAAATTCAACAACAACTTCAAAATTGAAAAACACCAACAAATTCAACAACAACCTCGAAATTGAAAAACACCAACAAATTCAACAACAACCTCAACATTGAAAAACAACAACAACCTCAACAATGAAAAACACCAACAAATTCAACAACAACCTCAACATTGCAAAACAACAACAACCTCAACATTGAAAAACACCAACAAATTCAACAATAACCTCAACATTTAAAAACACCAACAAATTCAACAACAACCTCAACATTGAAAAACAACAACAACCTCAACATTGAAAAACACCAACAAATTCAACAACAACCTCAACATTGAAAAACAACAACAACCTCAACATTGAAAAACACCAACAAATTCAACAACAACTTCAACATTGAAAAACACCAACAAATTCAACAACAACCTCAACATTGAAAAACACCATCAAATTCAACAACGACCTCAACATTGAAAAACAACAACAACCTCAACATTGAAAAACACCAACAAATTCAACAACAACCTCAACATTGAAAAACAAGAACAACCTCAACATTGAAAAACACCAACAAATTCAACAACAACCTCAACATTTAAAAACACCAACAAATTCAACAACAACCTCAACATTGAAAAACACCAACAAATTCAACAACAACTTCAACATTGAAAAACACCAACAAATTCAACAACATCCTCGACATTGAAAAACACCAACACATACAACAACAACCTCAACATTGAAAAACAACAACAACCACAACATTGAAAAACACCAACAAATTCAACAACAACCTCAACATTGAAAAACACCAACAAATTCAACAACAACCTCAACATTGAAAAACAACAACAACTTCAATGTTGAAAAACAACAACAACCTCAACATTGAAAAACAACAGCAAATTCAACAACAACCTCAACATTGAAAAACAACAACAACCTCAACATTGAAAAACACCAACAAATTCAGCAACAACCTCAACAATGAAAAACACAAACAAATTCAACAACAACCTCAACATTGAAAAACACCAACAAATTTAACAACAACCTCAACTTTGAAAAACAACAACCTCAACAAGGAAAAAAAGCAACAAATTCAACAACAACCTCAACATTGAAAAACAACAACAACCTCAAAATTGAAAAACACCAACAAATTCAACAACAACCTCAACATTTAAAAACAATAACAACCTCAACATTGAAAAACAACAACAAATTCAACAACAACCTCAACATTGAAAAACACCAACAAATTCAACAACCACTTCAACATTGAAAAACACCAACAAATTCAACAACAACCTCGACATTGAAAAACACCAACAAATTCAACCACAACCTCAACATTGAAAAACTACAACAACCTCAACATTGAAAAACGCCAACAAATACAACAACAACCTCAACATTGAAAACGAACAACAACCTCAACATTGAAAAACACCAACAAAGTCAACAACAACCTCAACATTGAAAAACAACAACAACCTCAACATTGAAAAACAACAACAACCTCAACATTGAAAAACACCAACAAATACAACAACAACCTCAACATTGAAAAACAACAACAACCTCAACATTGAAAAACACCAACAAATTCAACAACAACATCAACATTAAAAAACAACAACAACCTCAACATTGAAAAACACCAGCAAATTCAACAACAACCTCAACATTGAAAAACTACAACAACCTCAACATTGAAAAACACCAACAAATACAACAACAACCTCAACATTGAAAAACAACAACAACCTCAACATTGAGAAAACACCAAGAAATTCAACAACAACCTTCAACATTGAAAAACACCAACAAATTCAACAACAACCTCAACATTGAAAAACAACAACAACCTCAACATTGAAAAACAACAACAACCTCAACATTGAAAAACACCAACAAATTCAACAACAACCTCAACATTGAAAAACAACAACAACCTCAACATTGAAAAACACCAACAAATTCAACAACAACTTCAAAATTGAAAAACACCAACAAATTCAACAACAACCTCGAAATTGAAAAACACCAACAAATTCAACAACAACCTCAACATTGAAAAACAACAACAACCTCAACAATGAAAAACACCAACAAATTCAACAACAACCTCAACATTGCAAAACAACAACAACCTCAACATTGAAAAACACCAACAAATTCAACAATAACCTCAACATTTAAAAACACCAACAAATTCAACAACAACCTCAACATTGAAAAACAACAACAACCTCAACATTGAAAAACACCAACAAATTCAACAACAACCTCAACATTGAAAAACAACAACAACCTCAACATTGAAAAACACCAACAAATTCAACAACAACTTCAACATTGAAAAACACCAACAAATTCAACAACAACCTCAACATTGAAAAACACCATCAAATTCAACAACGACCTCAACATTGAAAAACAACAACAACCTCAACATTGAAAAACACCAACAAATTCAACAACAACCTCAACATTGAAAAACAAGAACAACCTCAACATTGAAAAACACCAACAAATTCAACAACAACCTCAACATTTAAAAACACCAACAAATTCAACAACAACCTCAACATTGAAAAACACCAACAAATTCAACAACAACTTCAACATTGAAAAACACCAACAAATTCAACAACAACCTCGACATTGAAAAACACCAACAAATTCGACAACAACCTGAACATTGAAAAACTACAACAACCTCAACATTGAAAAACACCAACACATACAACAACAACCTCAACATTGAAAAACAACAACAACCTCAACATTGAAAAACACCAACAAATTCAACAACAACCTCAACATTGAAAAACACCAACAAATTCAACAACAACCTCAACATTGAAAAACAACAACGACTTCAACATTGAAAAAAAACAACAACCTCAACAATGAAAAACACCAACAAATTCAACAACAACCTCAACATTTAAAAACAACAACAACCTCAACATTGAAAAACACCAGCAAATTCAACAACAACTTCAACTTTGAAAAACACCAACAAATTCAACAACAACCTCGACATTGAAAAACACCAACAAATTCAACAACAACCTCAACATTGAAAAACTACAACAACCTTAACATTGTAAAAGACCAACAAATACAACAACAACCTCAACATTGAAAACGAACAAAAACCTCAACATTGAAAAACACCAACAAATTCAACAACAACCTCAACATTGAAAAACAACAACAACCTCAACATTGAAAAACAACAACAACCTCAACATTGAAAAACACCAACAAATTCAACAATAACCTCAACATATAAAAACACCAACAAATTCAACAACAACCTCAACATTGAAAAACAACAACAACCTCAACATTGAAAAACACCAACAAATTCAACAACAACCTCAACATTGAAAAACAACAACAACCTCGACATTGAAAAACACCATCAAATTCAACAACGACCTCAACATTGAAAAACAACAACAACCTCAACATTGAAAAACACCAACAAATTCAACAACAACCTCAACATTGAAAAACAACAACAAATTCAACAACAACCTCAACATTTAAAAACGCCAACAAATTCAACAACAACCTCAACATTGAAAAACACCAACAAATTCAACAACAACCTCAACATTGAAAAACAACAACAACCTCAACATTGAATAACACCAACAAATTCAACAACAAATTCAACATTGAAAAATACCAACAAATTCAACAACAACCTCCACATTGAACAACAACAACAACCTCAACATTGAAAAACACCAACAAATTCAACAACAACCTCAACATTGAAAAACAAGAACAACCTCAACATTGAAAAACACCAACAAATTCAACAACAACCTCAACATTTAAAAACACCAACAAATTCAACAACAACCTGAACATTGAAAAACACCAACAAATTCAACAACAACTTCAACATTGAAAAACACCAACAAATTCAACAACAACCTCGACATTGAAAAACACCAACAAATTCAACAACAACCTCAACATTGAAAAACTACAACAACCTCAACATTGAAAAACACCGACACATACAACAACAACCTCAATATTGAAAAACAACAACAACCTCAACATTGAAAAACACCAACAAATTCAACAACAACCTCAATATTGAAAAACACCAACAAATTCAACAACAACCTCAACATTGAAAAACAACAAGAACTTCAACATTGAAAAACAACAACAACCTCAACATTGAAAAACACCAACAAATTCAACAACAACCTCAACATTGAAAAACAACAACAACCTCAACATTGAAAAACACCAACAAATTCAACAACAACCTCAAAATTGAAAAACACCAACAAATTCAACAACAACCTCAACATTTAAACACAACAACAACCTCAACATTGAAAAACACCAACAAATTCAACAACAACTTCAACATTGAAAAACACCAACAAATTCAACAACAACCTCGACATTGAAAAACACCAACAAATTCAACAACAACCTCAACATTGAAAAACTACAACAACCTCAACATTGAAAAAGACCAACAAATAGAACAACAACCTCAACATTGAAAACGAACAAAACCTCAACATTGAAAAACACCAACAAATTCAACAACAACCTCAACATTGAAAAACAACAACAACCTCAACATTGAAAAACAACAACAACCTCAGCATTGAAAAACACCAACAAATTCAACAACAACCTCAACATTGAAAAACAAAACAACCTCAACATGGAAAAACACCAACAAATTCAACAACTTCAACATTGAAAAACACCAACAAATTCAACAACAACCTCGAAATTGAAAAACAGCAACAAATTCAACAACAACCTCAACATTGAAAAACAAGAACAACCTCAGCCTTGAAAAACACCAACAAATTCAACAACAACCTCAACATTAAGAAACAACAACAACCTCAACATTGAAAAACACCAACAAATTCAACAACAACCTCAACAATGAAAAACACCAACAAATTCAACAACAACCTCAACATTGAAAAACACCAGCAAATTTAACAACAACCTCAACTTTGAAAAACAACAACAACCTCAACATGGAAAAACACCAACAAACTCAACAACAACCTCAACATTGTAAAACAACAACAACCTCAAAATTGAAAAACACCAACAAATTCAACAACAACCTCAACATTTAAAAACAACAACAACCTCAACATTGAAAAACAACAACAACTTCAACGTTGAAAAACAACAACAACCTCAACATTGAAAAACAACAGCAAATTCAACAACAACCTCAACATTGAAAAACAACAACAACCTCAACATTGAAAAACACCAACAAATTCAGCAACAACCTCAACATTGAAAAACACCAACAAATTCAACAACAACCTCAACATTGAAAAACACCAACAAATTCAACAACAACCTCAACATTGAAAAACAACAACAACTTCAACATTGAAAAAAAACAACAACCTCAACAATGAAAAACACCAACAAATTCAACAACAACCTCAACATTGAAAAACAACAACAACCTCAACATTGAAAAACACCAGCAAATTCAACAACAACTTCAACTTTGAAAAACACCAACAAATTCAACAACAACCTCGACATTGAAAAACACCAACAAATTCAACAACAACCTCAACATTGAAAAACTACAACAACCTCAACATTGTAAAACACCAACAAATACAACAACAACCTCAACATTGAAAACGAACAACAACCTCAACATTGAAAAACACCAACAAATTCAACAACAACCTCAACATTGAAAAACAACAACAACCTCAACATTGAAAAACAACAACAACCTCAACTTTGAAAAACACCAACAAATTCAACAATAACCTCAACATATAAAAACACCAACAAATTCAACAACAACCTCAACATTGAAAAACAACAACAACCTCAACATTGAAAAACACCAACAAATTCAACAACAACCTCAACATTGAAAAACAACAACAACCTCGACATTGAAAAACACCATCAAATTCAACAACGACCTCAACATTGAAAAACAACAACAACCTCAACATTGAAAAACACCAACAAATTCAACAACAACCTCAACATTGAAAAACACCAACAAATTCAACAACAACCTCAACATTTAAAAACGCCAACAAATTCAACAACAACCTCAACATTGAAAAACACCAACAAATTCCACAACAACCTCAACATTGAAAAACAACAACAACCCCAACATTGAAAAACACCAACAAATTCAACAACAAATTCAACATTGAAAAATACCAACAAATTCAACAACAACCTCCACATTGAACAACAACAACAACCTCAACATTGAAAAACACCAACAAATTCAACAACAACCTCAAAATTGAAAAACAAGAACAACCGCAACATTGAAAAACACCAACAAATTCAACAACAACCTCAACATTTAAAAACACCAAGAAATTCAACAACAACCTCAACATTGAAAAACACCAACAAATTCAACAACAACTTCAACATTGAAAAACACCAACAAATTCAACAACAACCTCGACATTGAAAAACACCAACAAATTCAACAACAACCTCAACATTGAAAAACTACAACAACCTCAACATTGAAAAACACAGACACATACAACAACAACCTCAATATTGAAAAACAACAACAACCTCAACATTGAAAAACACCAACAAATTCAACAACAACCTCAACATTGAAATACACCAACAAATTCAACAACAACCTCAACATTGAAAAACAACAAGAACTTCAACATTGAAAAACAACAACAACCTCAACATTGAAAAACACCAACAAATTCAACAACAACCTCAACATTGAAAAACAACAACAACCTCAACATTGAAAAACACCAACAAATTCAACAACAACCTCAAAATTGAAAAACACCAACAAATTCAACAACAACCTCAACATTTAAACACAACAACAACCTCAACATTGAAAAACACCAACAAATTCAACAACAACTTCAACATTGAAAAACACCAACAAATTCAACAACAACCTCGACATTGAAAAACACCAACAAATTCAACAACAACCTCAACATTGAAAAACTACAACAACCTCAACATTGAAAAAGACCAACAAATAGAACAACAACCTCAACATTGAAAACGAACAACAACCTCAACATTGAAAAACACCAACAAATTCAACAACAACCTCAACATTGAAAAACAACAACAACCTCAACATTGAAAAACAACAACAACCTCAGCATTGAAAAACACCAACAAATTCAACAACAACCTCAACATTGAAAAACAAAACAACCTCAACATGGAAAAACACCAACAAATTCAACAACTTCAACATTGAAAAACACCAACAAATTCAACAACAACCTCGAAATTGAAAAACAGCAACAAATTCAACAACATCCTCAACATTGAAAAACAAGAACAACCTCAGCATTGAAAAACACCAACAAATTCAACAACAACCTCAACATTAAGAAACAACAACAACCTCAACATTGAAAAACACCAACAAATTCAACAACAACCTCAACAATGAAAAACACCAACAAATTCAACAACAACCTCAACATTGAAAAACACCAGCAAATTTAACAACAACCTCAACTTTGAAAAACAACAACAACCTCAACATGGAAAAACACCAACAAACTCAACAACAACCTCAACATTGAAAAACAACAACAACCTCAAAATTGAAAAACACAAACAAATTCAACAACAACCTCAACATTTAAAAACAACAACAACCTCAACATTGAAAAACAACAACAACTTCAACGTTGAAAAACAACAACAACCTCAACATTGAAAAACAACAGCAAATTCAACAACAACCTCAACATTGAAAAACAACAACAACCTCAACATTGAAAAACACCAACAAATTCAGCAACAACCTCAACAATGAAAAACACAAACAAATTCAACAACAACCTCAACATTGAAAAACACCAACAAATTTAACAACAACCTCAACTTTGAAAAACAACAACCTCAACATGGAAAAAAAGCAACAAATTCAACAACAACCTCAACATTGGAAAACAACAACAACCTCAAAATTGAAAAACACCAACAAATTCAACAACAACCTCAACATTTAAAAACAACAACAACCTCGACATTGAAAAACAACAACAAATTCAACAACAACCTCAACATTGAATAACACCAACAAATTCAACAACCACTACAACATTGAAAAACACCAACAAATTCAACAACAACCTCGACATTGAAAAACACCAACAAATTCAAAAACAACCTCAACATTGAAAAACTACAACAACCTCAACATTGAAAAACGCCAACAAATACAACAACAACCTCAACATTGAAAACGAACAACAACCTCAACATTGAAAAACACCAACAAAGTCAACAACAACCTCAACATTGAAAAACAACAACAACCTCAACATTGAAAAACAACAACAACCTCAACATTGAAAAACACCAACAAATACAACAACAACCTCAACATTGAAAAACAACAACAACCTCAACATTGAAAAACACCAACAAATTCAACAACAACTTCAACATTGAAAAACAGCAACAAATTCAACAACAACCTCAACATTGAAAAACAACAACAACCTCAACATTGAAAAACACCAACAAATTCAACAACAACATCAACATTAAAAAACAACAACAACCTCAACATTGAAAAACACCAGCAAATTCAACAACAACCTCAACAATGAAAAACACCAACAAATTCAACAACAACCTCAACATTGAAAAACACCAACAAATTTAACAACAACCTCAACTTTGAAAAACAACAACAACCTCAACATGGAAAAACACCAACAAATTCAACAACAACCTCAACATTGAAAAAGAAAAACAAATTCTACAACAACCTGAACATTGAAAAACTACAACAACCTCAACATTGAAAAACACCAACACATACAACAACAACCTCAACATTGAAAAACAACAACAACCTCAACATTAAAAACACCAACAAATTCAACAACAACCTCAACATTGAAAAACACCAACAAATTCAACAACAACCTCAACATTGAAAAACAACAACAACCTCAACATTGAAAAACTCCAGCAAATTCAACAACAACTTCAACATTGAAAAACACCAACAAATTCAACAACAACCTCGACATTGAAAAACACCAACAAATTCAACAACAACCTCAACATTGAAAAACTACAACAACCTCAACATTGTAAAACACCAACAAATAGAACAACAACCTCAACATTGAAAACGAACAACAACCTCAACATTGAAAAACACCAACAAATTCAACAACAACCTCAACATTGAAAAACAACAACAACCTCAACATTGAAAAACAACAACAACTTCAAAATTGAAAAACACCAACAAATTCAACAACAACCTCGAAATTGATAAACAGCAACAAATTCAACAACAACCTCAACATTGAAAAACAACAACAACCTCAGCAATGAAAAACACCAACAAATTCAACAACAACCTCAACATTGAAAAACAACAACAACCTCAACATTGAAAAACACCAACAAATTCAACAGTAACCTCAACATATAAAAACACCAACAAATTCAACAACAACCTCAACATTGAAAAACAACAACAACCTCAACATTGAAAAACACCAACAAATTCAACAATAACCTCAACATTGAAAAACAACAACAACCTCGACATTGAAAAACACCATCAAATTCAACAACCACTTCAACATTGAAAAACACCAACAAATTCAACAACAACCTCGACATTGAAAAACACCAACAAATTCAACAACAACCTCAACATTGAAAAACTACAACAACCTCAACATTGAAAAACGCCAACAAGTACAACAACAACCTCAACATTGAAAACGAGCAACAACCTCAACATTGAAAAACACCAACAAAGTCAACAACAACCTCAACATTGAAAAACAACAACAACCTCAACATTGAAAAACAACAACAACCTCAACATTGAAAAACACCAACAAATACAACAACAACCTCAACATTGAAAAACAACAACAACCTCAACATTGAAAAACACCAACAAATTCAACAACAACTTCAACATTGCAAATCAGGAACAAATTCAACAACAACCTCAACATTGAAAAACAACAACAACCTCAACATTGAAAAACACCAACAACCTCAACATTGAAAAACACCAGTAAATTCAACAACAACCTCAACATTGAAAAACAACAACAACCTCAACATTGAAAAACAACAACAACCTCAGCATTGAAAAACACCAACAAATTCAACAACAACCTCAACATTGAAAAACAAAACAACCTCAACATGGAAAAACACCAACAAATTCAACAACTTCAACATTGAAAAACACCAACAAATTCAACAACAACCTCGAAATTGAAAAACAGCAACAAATTCAACAACATCCTCAACATTGAAAAACAAGAACAACCTCAGCATTGAAAAACACCAACAAATTCAACAACAACCTCAACATTAAGAAACAACAACAACCTCAACATTGAAAAACACCAACAAATTCAACAACAACCACAACAATGAAAAACACCAACAAATTCAACAACAACCTCAACATTGAAAAACACCAGCAAATTTAACAACAACCTCAACTTTGAAAAACAACAACAACCTCAACATGGAAAAACACCAACAAACTCAACAACAACCTCAACATTGAAAAACAACAACAACCTCAAAATTGAAAAACACCAACAAATTCAACAACAACCTCAACATTTAAAAACAACAACAACCTCAACATTGAAAAACAACAACAACTTCAACGTTGAAAAACAACAACAACCTCAACATTGAAAAACAACAGCAAATTCAACAACAACCTCAACATTGAAAAACAACAACAACCTCAACATTGAAAAACACCAACAAATTCAGCAACAACCTCAACAATGAAAAACACAAACAAATTCAACAACAACCTCAACATTGAAAAACACCAACAAATTTAACAACAACCTCAACTTTGAAAAACAACAACCTCAACATGGAAAAAAAGCAACAAATTCAACAACAACCTCAACATTGGAAAACAACAACAACCTCAAAATTGAAAAACACCAACAAATTCAACAACAACCTCAACATTTAAAAACAACAACAACCTCAACATTGAAAAACAACAACAAATTCAACAACAACCTCAACATTGAATAACACCAACAAATTCAACAACCACTTCAACATTGAAAAACACCAACAAATTCAACAACAACCTCGACATTGAAAAACACCAACAAATTCAAAAACAACCTCAACATTGAAAAACTACAACAACCTCAACATTGAAAAACGCCAACAAATACAACAACAACCTCAACATTGAAAACGAACAACAACCTCAACATTGAAAAACACCAACAAAGTCAACAACAACCTCAACATTGAAAAACAACAACAACCTCAACATTGAAAAACAACAACAACCTCAACATTGAAAAACACCAACAAATACAACAACAACCTCAACATTGAAAAACAACAACAACCTCAACATTGAAAAACACCAACAAATTCAACAACAACTTCAACATTGAAAAACAGCAACAAATTCAACAACAACCTCAACATTGAAAAACAACAACAACCTCAACATTGAAAAACACCAGCAAATTCAACAACAACCTCAACAATGAAAAACACCAACAAATTCAACAACAACCTCAACATTGAAAAACACCAACAAATTTAACAACAACCTCAACTTTGAAATACAACAACAACCTCAACATGGAAAAACACCAACAAATTCAACAACAACCTCAACATTGAAAAAGAAAAACAAATTCTACAACAACCTGAACATTGAAAAACTACAACAACCTCAAGATTGAAAAACACCAACACATACAACAACAACCTCAACATTGAAAAACAACAACAACCTCAACATTGAAAAACACCAACAAATTCAACAACAACCTCAACATTGAAAAACACCAACAAATTCAACAACAACCTCAACATTGAAAAACAACAACAACCTCAACATTGAAAAACTCCAGCAAATTCAACAACAACTTCAACATTGAAAAACACCAACAAATTCAACAACAACCTCGACATTGAAAAACACCAACAAATTCAACAACAACCTCAACATTGAAAAACTACAACAACCTCAACATTGTAAAACACCAACAAATAGAACAACAACCTCAACATTGAAAACGAACAACAACCTCAACATTGAAAAACACCAACAAATTCAACAACAACCTCAACATTGAAAAACAACAACAACCTCAACATTGAAAAACAACAACTTCAAAATTGAAAAACACCAACAAATTCAACAACAACCTCGAAATTGAAAAACAGCAACAAATTCAACAACAACCTCAACATTGAAAAACAACAACAACCTCAGCAATGAAAAACACCAACAAATTCAACAACAACCTCAACATTGAAAAACAACAACAACCTCAACATTGAAAAACACCAACAAATTCAACAGTAACCTCAACATATAAAAACACGAACAAATTCAACAACAACCTCAACATTGAAAAACAACAACAACCTCAACATTGAAAAACACCAACAAATTCAACAATAACCTCAACATTGAAAAACAACAACAACCTCGACATTGAAAAACACCATCAAATTCAACAACCACTTCAACATTGAAAAACACCAACAAATTCAACAACAACCTCGACATTGAAAAACACCAACAAATTCAACAACAACCTCAACATTGAAAAACTACAACAACCTCAACATTGAAAAACGCCAACAAGTACAACAACAACCTCAACATTGAAAACGAACAACAACCTCAACATTGAAAAACACCAACAAAGTCAACAACAACCTCAACATTGAAAAACAACAACAACCTCAACATTGAAAAACAACAACAACCTCAACATTGAAAAATACCAACAAATACAACAACAACCTCAACATTGAAAAACAACAACAACCTCAACATTGAAAAACACCAACAAATTCAACAACAACTTCAACATTGAAAAACAGCAACAAATTCAACAACAACCTCAACATTGAAAAACAACAACAACCTCAACATTGAAAAACACCAACAACCTCAACATTGAAAAACACCAGTAAATTCAACAACAACCTCAACAATGAAAAACACCAACAAATTCAACAACAACCTCAACATTGAAAAACAACAACAAATTCTACAACAACCTGAACATTGAAAAACTACAACAACCTCAACATTGAAAAACACCAACACATACAACAATAACCTCAACTTTGAAAAACAACAACAACCTCAACATGGAAAAACACCAACAAATTCAACAACAACCTCAACATTGAAAAACAACAACAAATTCTACAACAACCTGAACATTGAAAAACTACAACAACCTCAACATTGAAAAACACCAACACATACAACAACAACCTCAACATTGAAAAACAACAACAACCTCAACATTGAAAAACACCAACAAATTCAACAACAACCTCAACATTGAAAAACACCAACAAATTCAACAACAACCTCAACATTGAAAAACAACAACAACCTCAACATTGAAAAACACCAGCAATTTCAACAACAACTTCAACATTGAAAAACACCAGCAAATTCAACAACAACCTCGACATTGAAAAACCCCAACAAATTCAACAACAACCTCAACATTGAAAAACTACAACAACCTCAACATTGTAAAACACCAACAAATACAACAACAACCTCAACATTGAAAACGAACAACAACCTCAACATTGAAAAACACCAACAAATTCAACAACAGCCTCAACATTGAAAAACAACAACAACCTCAACATTGAAAAACAACAACAACTTCAAAATTGAAAAACACCAACAAATTCAACAACAGCCTCAACATTGAAAAACAACAACAACCTCAACATTGAAAAACAACAACAACCTCAACATTGAAAAACACCAACAAATTCAACAATAACCTCAACATATAAAAACACCAACAAATTCAACAACAACCTCAACATTGAAAAACAACAACAACCTCAACATTGAAAAACACCAACAAATTCAACAACAACCTCAACATTGAAAAACAACAACAACCTCGACATTGAAAAACACCATCAAATTCAACAACGACCTCAACATTGAAAAACAACAACAACCTCAACATTGAAAAACACCAACAAATTCAACAACAACCTCAACATTGAAAAACACCAACAAATTCAACAACAACCTCAACATTTAAAAACGCCAACAAATTCAACAACAACCTCAACATTGAAAAACACCAACAAATTCAACAACAACCTCAACATTGAAAAACAACAACAACCTCAACATTGAAAAACACCAACAAATTCAACAACAAATTCAACATTGAAAAATAACAACAAATTCAACAAAAACCTCCACATTGAACAACAACAACAACCTCAACATTGAAAAACACCAACAAATTCAACAACAACCTCAACATTGAAAAACAAGAACAACCTCAACATTGAAAAACACCAACAAATTCAACAACAACTTCAACATTGCAAATCAGGAACAAATTCAACAACAACCTCAACATTGAAAAACAACAACAACCTCAACATTGAAAAACACCAACAACCTCAACATTGAAAAACACCAGTAAATTCAACAACAACCTCAACATTGAAAAACAACAACAACCTCAACATTGAAAAACAACAACAACCTCAGCATTGAAAAACACCAACAAATTCAACAACAACCTCAACATTGAAAAACAAAACAACCTCAACATGGAAAAACACCAACAAGTTCAACAACTTCAACATTGAAAAACACCAACAAATTCAACAACAACCTCGAAATTGAAAAACAGCAACAAATTCAACAACATCCTCAACATTGAAAAACAAGAACAACCTCAGCATTGAAAAACACCAACAAATTCAACAACAACCTCAACATTAAGAAACAACAACAACCTCAACATTGAAAAACACCAACAAATTCAACAACAACCTCAACAATGAAAAACACCAACAAATTCAACAACAACCTCAACATTGAAAAACACCAGCAAATTTAACAACAACCTCAACTTTGAAAAACAACAACAACCTCAACATGGAAAAACACCAACAAACTCAACAACAACCTCAACATTGAAAAACAACAACAACCTCAAAATTGAAAAACACCAACAAATTCAACAACAACCTCAACATTTAAAAACAACAACAACCTCAACATTGAAAAACAACAACAACTTCAACGTTGAAAAACAACAACAACCTCAACATTTAAAAACAACAGCAAATTCAACAACAACCTCAACATTGAAAAACAACAACAACCTCAACATTGAAAAACACCAACAAATTCAGCAACAACCTCAACAATGAAAAACACAAACAAATTCAACAACAACCTCAACATTGAAAAACACCAACAAATTTAACAACAACCTCAACTTTGAAAAACAACAACCTCAACATGGAAAAAAAGCAACAAATTCAACAACAACCTCAACATTGGAAAACAACAACAACCTCAAAATTGAAAAACACCAACAAATTCAACAACAACCTCAACATTTAAAAACAACAACAACCTCAACATTGAAAAACAACAACAAATTCAACAACAACCTCAACATTGAATAACACCAACAAATTCAACAACCACTTCAACATTGAAAAACACCAACAAATTCAACAACAACCTCGACATTGAAAAACACCAACAAATTCAAAAACAACCTCAACATTGAAAAACTACAACAACCTCAACATTGAAAAACGCCAACAAATACAACAACAACCTCAACATTGAAAACGAACAACAACCTCAACATTGAAAAACACCAACAAAGTCAACAACAACCTCAACATTGAAAAACAACAACAACCTCAACATTGAAAAACAACAACAACCTCAACATTGAAAAACACCAACAAATACAACAACAACCTCAACATTGAAAAACAACAACAACCTCAACATTGAAAAACACCAACAAATTCAACAACAACTTCAACATTGAAAAACAGCAACAAATTCAACAACAACCTCAACATTGAAAAACAACAACAACCTCAACATTGAAAAACACCAACAAATTCAACAACAACATCAACATTAAAAAACAACAACAACCTCAACATTGAAAAACACCAGCAAATTCAACAACAACCTCAACAATGAAAGACACCAACAAATTCAACAACAACCTCAACATTGAAAAACACCAACAAATTTAACAACAACCTCAACTTTGAAATACAACAACAACCTCAACATGGAAAAACACCAACAAATTCAACAACAACCTCAACATTGAAAAAGAAAAACAAATTCTACAACAACCTGAACATTGAAAAACTACAACAACCTCAACATTGAAAAACACCAACACATACAACAACAACCTCAACATTGAAAAACAACAACAACCTCAACATTAAAAACACCAACAAATTCAACAACAACCTCAACATTGAAAAACACCAACAAATTCAACAACAACCTCAACATTGAAAAACAACAACAACCTCAACATTGAAAAACTCCAGCAAATTCAACAACAACTTCAACATTGAAAAACACCAACAAATTCAACAACAACCTCGACATTGAAAAACACCAACAAATTCAACAACAACCTCAACATTGAAAAACTACAACAACCTCAACATTGTAAAACACCAACAAATAGAACAACAACCTCAACATTGAAAACGAACAACAACCTCAACATTGAAAAACACCAACAAATTCAACAACAACCTCAACATTGAAAAACAACAAGAACCTCAACATTGAAAAACAACAACTTCAAAATTGAAAAACACCAACAAATTCAACAACAACCTCGAAATTGAAAAACAGCAACAAATTCAACAACAACCTCAACATTGAAAAACAACAACAACCTCAGCAATGAAAAACACCAACAAATTCAACAACAACCTCAACATTGAAAAACAACAACAACCTCAACATTGAAAAACACCAACAAATTCAACAGTAACCTCAACATATAAAAACACCAACAAATTCAACAACAACCTCAACATTGAAAAACAACAACAACCTCAACATTGAAAAACACCAACAAATTCAACAATAACCTCAACATTGAAAAACAACAACAACCTCGACATTGAAAAACACCATCAAATTCAACAACCACTTCAACATTGAAAAACACCAACAAATTCAACAACAACCTCGACATTGAAAAACACCAACAAATTCAACAACAACCTCAACATTGAAAAACTACAAAAACCTCAACATTGAAAAACGCCAACAAGTACAACAACAACCTCAACATTGAAAACGAACAACAACCTCAACATTGAAAAACACCAACAAAGTCAACAACAACCTCAACATTGAAAAACAACAACAACCTCAACATTGAAAAACAACAACAACCTCAACATTGAAAAACACCAACAAATACAACAACAACCTCAACATTGAAAAACAACAACAACCTCAACATTGAACAACACCAACAAATTCAACAACAACTTCAACATTGAAAAACAGCAACAAATTCAACAACAACCTCAACATTGAAAAACAACAACAACCTCAACATTGAAAAACACCAACAACCTCAACATTGAAAAACACCAGTAAATTCAACAACAACCTCAACAATGAAAAACACCAACAAATTCAACAACAACCTCAACATTGAAAAACAACAACAAATTCTACAACAACCTGAACATTGAAAAACTACAACAACCTCAACATTGAAAAACACCAACACATACAACAATAACCTCAACTTTGAAAAACAACAACAACCTCAACATGGAAAAACACCAACAAATTCAACAACAACCTCAACATTGAAAAACAACAACAAATTCTACAACAACCTGAACATTGAAAAACTACAACAACCTCAACATTGAAAAACACCAACACATACAACAACAACCTCAACATTGAAAAACAACAACAACCTCAACATTGAAAAACACCAACAAATTCAACAACAACCTCAACATTGAAAAACACCAACAAATTCAACAACAACCTCAACATTGAAAAACAACAACAACCTCAACATTGAAAAACACCAGCAAATTCAACAACAACTTCAACATTGAAAAACACCAGCAAATTCAACAACAACCTCGACATTGAAAAACCCCAACAAATTCAACAACAACCTCAACATTGAAAAACTACAACAACCTCAACATTGTAAAACACCAACAAATACAACAACAACCTCAACATTGAAAACGAACAACAACCTCAACATTGAAAAACACCAACAAATTCAACAACAGCCTCAACATTGAAAAACAACAACAACCTCAACATTGAAAAACAACAACAACTTCAACATTGAAAAACACCAACAAATTCAACAACAACCTCGAAATTGAAAAACAGCAACAAATTCAACAACATCCTCAACATTGAAAAACAAGAACAACCTCAGCATTGAAAAACACCAACAAATTCAACAACAACCTCAACATTAAGAAACAACAACAACCTCAACATTGAAAAACACCAACAAATTCAACAACAACCTCAACAATGAAAAACACCAACAAATTCAACAACAACCTCAACATTGAAAAACACCAGCAAATTTAACAACAACCTCAACTTTGAAAAACAACAACAACCTCAACATGGAAAAACACCAACAAACTCAACAACAACCTCAACATTGAAAAACAACAACAACCTCAAAATTGAAAAACACCAACAAATTCAACAACAACCTCAACATTTAAAAACAACAACAACCTCAACATTGAAAAACAACAACAACTTCAACGTTGAAAAACAACAACAACCTCAACATTGAAAAACAACAGCAAATTCAACAACAACCTCAACATTGAAAAACAACAACAACCTCAACATTGAAAAACACCAACAAATTCAGCAACAACCTCAACAATGAAAAACACAAACAAATTCAACAACAACCTCAACATTGAAAAACACCAACAAATTTAACAACAACCTCAACTTTGAAAAACAACAACCTCAACGTGGAAAAAAAGCAACAAATTCAACAACAACCTCAACATTGGAAAACAACAACAACCTCAAAATTGAAAAACACCAACAAATTCAACAACAACCTCAACATTTAAAAACAACAACAACCTCAACATTGAAAAACAACAACAAATTCAACAACAACCTCAACATTGAATAACACCAACAAATTCAACAACCACTTCAACATTGAAAAACACCAACAAATTCAACAACAACCTCGACATTGAAAAACACCAACAAATTCAAAAACAACCTCAACATTGAAAAACTACAACAACCTCAACATTGAAAAACGCCAACAAATACAACAACAACCTCAACATTGAAAACGAACAACAACCTCAACATTGAAAAACACCAAAAAAGTCAACAACAACCTCAACATTGAAAAACAACAACAACCTCAACATTGAAAAACAACAACAACCTCAACATTGAAAAACACCAACAAATACAACAACAACCTCAACATTGAAAAACAACAACAACCTCAACATTGAAAAACACCAACAAATTCAACAACAACTTCAACATTGAAAAACAGCAACAAATTCAACAACAACCTCAACATTGAAAAACAACAACAACCTCAACATTGAAAAACACCAACAAATTCAACAACAACATCAACATTAAAAAACAACAACAACCTCAACATTGAAAAACACCAGCAAATTCAACAACAACCTCAACAATGAAAAACAACAACAAATTCAACAACAACCTCAACATTGAAAAACACCAACAAATTTAACAACAACCTCAACTTTGAAATACAACAACAACCTCAACATGGAAAAACACCAACAAATTCAACAACAACCTCAACATTGAAAAAGAAAAACAAATTCTACAACAACCTGAACATTGAAAAACTACAACAACCTCAACATTGAAAAACACCAACACATACAACAACAACCTCAACATTGAAAAACAACAACAACCTCAACATTAAAAACACCAACAAATTCAACAACAACCTCAACATTGAAAAACACCAACAAATTCAACAACAACCTCAACATTGAAAAACAACAACAACCTCAACATTGAAAAACTCCAGCAAATTCAACAACAACTTCAACATTGAAAAACACCAACAAATTCAACAACAACCTCGACATTGAAAAACACCAACAAATTCAACAACAACCTCAACATTGAAAAACTACAACAACCTCAACATTGTAAAACACCAACAAATAGAACAACAACCTCAACATTGAAAACGAACAACAACCTCAACATTGAAAAACACCAACAAATTCAACAACAACCTCAACATTGAAAAACAACAACAACCTCAACATTGAAAAACAACCACTTCAAAATTGAAAAACACCAACAAATTCAACAACAACCTCGAAATTGAAAAACAGCAACAAATTCAACAACAACCTCAACATTGAAAAACAACAACAACCTCAGCAATGAAAAACACCAACAAATTCAACAACAACCTCAACATTGAAAAACAACAACAACCTCAACATTGAAAAACACCAACAAATTCAACAGTAACCTCAACATATAAAAACACCAACAAATTCAACAACAACCTCAACATTGAAAAACAACAACAACCTCAACATTGAAAAACACCAACAAATTCAACAATAACCTCAACATTGAAAAACAACAACAACCTCGACATTGAAAAACACCATCAAATTCAACAACCACTTCAACATTGAAAAACACCAACAAATTCAACAACAACCTCGACATTGAAAAACACCAACAAATTCAACAACAACCTCAACATTGAAAAACTACAACAACCTCAACATTGAAAAACGCCAACAAGTACAACAACAACCTCAACATTGAAAACGAACAACAACCTCAACATTGAAAAACACCAACAAAGTCAACAACAACCTCAACATTGAAAAACAACAACAACCTCAACATTGAAAAACAACAACAACCTCAACATTGAAAAACACCAACAAATACAACAACAACCTCAACATTGAAAAACAACAACAACCTCAACATTGAATAACACCAACAAATTCAACAACCACTTCAACATTGAAAAACACCAACAAATTCAACAACAACCTCGACATTGAAAAACACCAACAAATTCAAAAACAACCTCAACATTGAAAAACTACAACAACCTCAACATTGAAAAACGCCAACAAATACAACAACAACCTCAACATTGAAAACGAACAACAACCTCAACATTGAAAAACACCAACAAAGTCAACAACAACCTCAACATTGAAAAACAACAACAACCTCAACATTGAAAAACAACAACAACCTCAACATTGAAAAACACCAACAAATACAACAACAACCTCAACATTGAAAAACAACAACAACCTCAACATTGAAAAACACCAACAAATTCAACAACAACTTCAACATTGAAAAACAGCAACAAATTCAACAACAACCTCAACATTGAAAAACAACAACAACCTCAACATTGAAAAACACCAACAAATTCAACAACAACATCAACATTAAAAAACAACAACAACCTCAACATTGAAAAACACCAGCAAATTCAACAACAACCTCAACAATGAAAAACAACAACAAATTCAACAACAACCTCAACATTGAAAAACACCAACAAATTTAACAACAACCTCAACTTTGAAATACAACAACAACCTCAACATGGAAAAACACCAACAAATTCAACAACAACCTCAACATTGAAAAAGAAAAACAAATTCTACAACAACCTGAACATTGAAAAACTACAACAACCTCAACATTGAAAAACACCAACACATACAACAACAACCTCAACATTGAAAAACAACAACAACCTCAACATTAAAAACACCAACAAATTCAACAACAACCTCAACATTGAAAAACACCAACAAATTCAACAACAACCTCAACATTGAAAAACAACAACAACCTCAACATTGAAAAACTCCAGCAAATTCAACAACAACTTCAACATTGAAAAACACCAACAAATTCAACAACAACCTCGACATTGAAAAACACCAACAAATTCAACAACAACCTCAACATTGAAAAATTACAACAACCTCAACATTGTAAAACACCAACAAATAGAACAACAACCTCAACATTGAAAACGAACAACAACCTCAACATTGAAAAACACCAACAAATTCAACAACAACCTCAACATTGAAAAACAACAACAACCTCAACATTGAAAAACAACAACTTCAAAATTGAAAAACACCAACAAATTCAACAACAACCTCGAAATTGAAAAACAGCAACAAATTCAACAACAACCTCAACATTGAAAAACAACAACAACCTCAGCAATGAAAAACACCAACAAATTCAACAACAACCTCAACATTGAAAAACAACAACAACCTCAACATTGAAAAACACCAACAAATTCAACAGTAACCTCAACATATAAAAACACCAACAAATTCAACAACAACCTCAACATTGAAAAACAACAACAACCTCAACATTGAAAAACACCAACAAATTCAACAATAACCTCAACATTGAAAAACAACAACAACCTCGACATTGAAAAACACCATCAAATTCAACAACCACTTCAACATTGAAAAACACCAACAAATTCAACAACAACCTCGACATTGAAAAACACCAACAAATTCAACAACAACCTCAACATTGAAAAACTACAACAACCTCAACATTGAAAAACGCCAACAAGTACAACAACAACCTCAACATTGAAAACGAACAACAACCTCAACATTGAAAAACACCAACAAAGTCAACAACAACCTCAACATTGAAAAACAACAACAACCTCAACATTGAAAAACAACAACAACCTCAACATTGAAAAACACCAACAAATACAACAACAACCTCAACATTGAAAAACAACAACAACCTCAACATTGAAAAACACCAACAAATTCAACAACAACTTCAACATTGAAAAACAGCAACAAATTCAACATCAACCTCAACATTGAAAAACAACAACAACCTCAACATTGAAAAACACCAACAACCTCAACATTGAAAAACACCAGTAAATTCAACAACAACCTCAACAATGAAAAACACCAACAAATTCAACAACAACCTCAACATTGAAAAACAACAACAAATTCTACAACAACCTGAACATTGAAAAACTACAACAACCTCAACATTGAAAAACACCAACACATACAACAACAACCTCAACATTGAAAAACAACAACAACCTCAACATTGAAAAACACCAACAAATTCAACAACAACCTCAACATTGAAAAACACCAACAAATTCAACAACAACCTCAACATTGAAAAACAACAACAACCTCAACATTGAAAAACACCAGCAAATTCAACAACAACTTCAACATTGAAAAACACCAGCAAATTCAACAACAACCTCGACATTGAAAAACCCCAACAAATTCAACAACAACCTCAACATTGAAAAACTACAACAACCTCAACATTGTAAAACACCAACAAATACAACAACAACCTCAACATTGAAAACGAACAACAACCTCAACATTGAAAAACACCAACAAATTCAACAACAGCCTCAACATTGAAAAACAACAACAACCTCAACATTGAAAAACAACAACAACTTCAAAATTGAAAAACACCAACAAATTCAACAACAACCTCGAAATTGAAAAACAGCAACAAATTCAACAACAACCTCAACATTGAAAAACAACAACAACCTCAGCAATGAAAAACACCAACAAATTCAACAACAACCTCAACATTGAAAAACAACAACAACCTCAACATTGAAAAACACCAACAAATTCAACAATAACCTCAACATATAAAAACACCAACAAATTCAACAACAACCTCAACATTGAAAAACAACAACAACCTCAACATTGAAAAACACCAACAAATTCAACAACAACCTCAACATTGAAAAACAACAACAACCTCGACATTGAAAAACACCATCAAATTCAACAACGACCTCAACATTGAAAAACAACAACAACCTCAACATTGAAAAACACCAACAAATTCAACAACAACCTCAACATTGAAAAACACCAACAAATTCAACAACAACCTCAACATTTAAAAACGCCAACAAATTCAACAACAACCTCAACATTGAAAAACACCAACAAATTCAACAACAACCTCAACATTGAAAAACAACAACAACCTCAACATTGAAAAACACCAACAAATTCAACAACAAATTCAACATTGAAAAATAACAACAAATTCAACAAAAACCTCCACATTGAACAACAACAACAACCTCAACATTGAAAAACACCAACAAATTCAACAACAACCTCAACATTGAAAAACAAGAACAACCTCAACATTGAAAAACACCAACAAATTCAACAACAACCTCAACATTTAAAAACACCAACAAATTCAAGAACAACCTCAACATTGAAAAACACCAACAAATTCAACAACAACTTCAACATTGAAAAACACCAGCAAATTCAACAACAACCTCGACATTGAAAAACACCAACAAATTCAACAACAACCTCAACATTGAAAAACTACAACAACCTCAACATTGAAAAACACCGACACATACAACAACAACCTCAATATTGAAAAACAACAACAACCTCAACATTGAAAAACACCAACAAATTCAACAACAACCTCAACATTTAAAAACACCAACAAATTCAACAACAACCTCAACATTGAAAAACACCAACAAATTCAACAACAACCTCAACATTGCAAAACAACAACAACCTCAACATTGAAAAACACCAACAAATTCAACAATAACCTCAACATTTAAAAACACCAACAAATTCAACAACAACCTCAACATTGAAAAACAACAACAACCTCAACATTGAAAAACACCAACAAATTCAACAACAACTTCAACATTGAAAAACACCAACAAATTCAACAACAACCTCAACATTGAAAAACACCATCAAATTCAACAACGACCTCAACATTGAAAAACAACAACAACCTCAACATTGAAAAACACCAACAAATTCAACAACAACCTCAACATTGAATAACACCAACAAATTCAACAACAACCTCAACATTTAAAAACGCCAACAAATTCAACAACAACCTCAACATTGAAAAACACCAACAAATTCAACAACAACCTCAACATTGAAAAACAACAACAACCTCAACATTGAAAAACACCAACAAATTCAACAACAAATTCAACATTGAAAAATACCAACAAATTCAACAACAACCTCGACATTGAAAAACACCAACAAATTCAACAACAACCTCCATATTGAACAACAACAACAACCTCAACATTGAAAAACACCAACAAATTCAACAACAACGTCAACATTGAAAAACAAGAACAACCTCAACATTGAAAAACAACAACAAATTCAACAACAACCTCAACATTTAAAAACACCAACAAATTCAACAACAACCTCAACATTGAAAAACACCAACAAATTCAACAACAACCTCAACATTGAAAAACAACAACAAATTCAACAACAACCTCGACATTGAAAAACACCAACAAATTCAACAACAACCTGAACATTGAAAAACTACAACAACCTCAACATTGAAAAACACCAACACATACAACAACAACCTCAACATTGAAAAACAACAACAACCTCAACATTGAAAAACACCAACAAATTCAACAACAACCTCAACATTGAAAAACACCAACAAATTCAACAACAACCTCAACATTGAAAAACAACAACAACTTCAACATTGAAAAAAAACAACAACCACAACAATGAAAAACACCAACAAATTCAACAACAACCTCAACATTGAAAAACAACAACAACCTCAACATTGAAAAACACCAGCAAATTCAACAACAACTTCAACATTGAAAAACACCAACAAATTCAACAACAACCTCGACATTGAAAAACACCAACAAATTCAACAACAACCTCAACATTGAAAAACTACAACAACCTCGAAATTGAAAAACACCAACAAATACAACAACAACCTCAACATTGAAAACGAACAACAACCTCAACATTGAAAAACACCAACAAATTCAACAACAACCTCAACATTGAAAAACAACAACAACCTCAACATTGAAAAACAACAACAACTTCAAAATTGAAAAACACCAACAAATTCAACAACAACCTCGAAATTGAAAAACAGCAACAAATTCAACAACAACCTCAACATTGAAAAACAACAACAACCTCAGCAATGAAAAACACCAACAAATTCAACAACAACCTCAACATTGAAAAACAACAACAACCTCAACATTGAAAAACACCAACAAATTCAACAATAACCTCAACATATAAAAACACCAACAAATTCAACAACAACCTCAACATTGAAAAACAACAACAACCTCAACATTGAAAAACACCAACAAATTCAACAACAACCTCAACATTGAAAAACAACAACAAATTCAACATTGAAAAACAACAACAAATTCAACAACAACCTCAACATTGAAAAACAACAACAACCTCAACATTGAAAAACACCAACAAATTCAACAACAAATTCAACATTGAAAAATACCAACAAATTCAACAACAACCTCGACATTGAAAAACACCAACAAATTCAACAACAACCTCCATATTGAACAACAACAACAACCTCAACATTGAAAAACACCAACAAATTCAACAACAACGTCAACATTGAAAAACAAGAACAACCTCAACATTGAAAAACAACAACAAATTCAACAACAACCTCAACATTTAAAAACACCAACAAATTCAACAACAACCTCAACATTGAAAAACACCAACAAATTCAACAACAACCTCAACATTGAAAAACAACAACAAATTCAACAACAACCTCGACATTGAAAAACACCAACAAATTCAACAACAACCTGAACATTGAAAAACTACAACAACCTCAACATTGAAAAACACCAACACATACAACAACAACCTCAACATTGAAAAACAACAACAACCTCAACATTGAAAAACACCAACAAATTCAACAACAACCTCAACATTGAAAAACACCAACAAATTCAACAACAACCTCAACATTGAAAAACAACAACAACTTCAACATTGAAAAAAAACAACAACCACAACAATGAAAAACACCAACAAATTCAACAACAACCTCAACATTGAAAAACAACAACAACCTCAACATTGAAAAACACCAGCAAATTCAACAACAACTTCAACATTGAAAAACACCAACAAATTCAACAACAACCTCGACATTGAAAAACACCAACAAATTCAACAACAACCTCAACATTGAAAAACTACAACAACCTCGAAATTGAAAAACACCAACAAATACAACAACAACCTCAACATTGAAAACGAACAACAACCTCAACATTGAAAAACACCAACAAATTCAACAACAACCTCAACATTGAAAAACAACAACAACCTCAACATTGAAAAACAACAACAACTTCAAAATTGAAAAACACCAACAAATTCAACAACAACCTCGAAATTGAAAAACAGCAACAAATTCAACAACAACCTCAACATTGAAAAACAACAACAACCTCAGCAATGAAAAACACCAACAAATTCAACAACAACCTCAACATTGAAAAACAACAACAACCTCAACATTGAAAAACACCAACAAATTCAACAATAACCTCAACATATAAAAACACCAACAAATTCAACAACAACCTCAACATTGAAAAACAACAACAACCTCAACATTGAAAAACACCAACAAATTCAACAACAACCTCAACATTGAAAAACAACAACAAATTCAACATTGAAAAACAACAACAACTTCAAAATTGAAAAACACCAACAAATTCAACAACAACCTCAACATTGAAAAACAACAACAACCTCAGCAGTGAAAAACACCAACAAATTCAACAACAACCTCAACATTGAAAAACAACAACAACCTCAACATTGAAAAACACCAACAAATTCAACAACAACCTCAACATTTAAAAACGCCAACAAATTCAACAACAACCTCAACATTGAAAAACACCAACAAATTCAACAACAACCTCAACATTGAAAAACAACAACAACCTCAACATTGAAAAACACCAACAAATTCAACAACAAATTCAACATTGAAAAATACCAACAAATTCAACAACAACCTCCACATTGAACAACAACAACAACCTCAACATTGAAAAACACCAACAAATTCAACAACAACCTCAACATTGAAAAACAAGAACAACCTCAACATTGAAAAACACCAACAAATTCAACAACAACCTCAACATTTAAAAACACCAACAAATTCAACAACAACCTCAACATTGAAAAACACCAACAAATTCAACAACAACTTCAACATTGAAAAACACCAACAAATTCAACAACAACCTCAACATTGAAAAACTACAACAACCTCAACATTGAAAAACACCGACACATACAACAACAACCTCAATATTGAAAAACAACAACAACCTCAACATTGAAAAACACCAACAAATTGAACAACAACCTCAACATTGAAAAACACCAACAAATTCAACAACAACCTCAACATTGAAAAACAACAACAACTTCAACATAGAAAAACAACAACAACCTCAACATTGAAAAACACCAACAAATTCAACAACAACCTCAACATTGAAAAACAACAACAACCTCAACATTGAAAAACATCAACAAATTCAACAACAACCTCAACATTGAAAAACAACAACAACCTCAACATTGAAAAACAACAACAACTTCAAAATTGAAAAACACCAACAAATTCAACAACAACCTCGAAATTGAAAAACAGCAACAAATTCAACAACAACCTCAACATTGAAAAACAACAACAACCTCAGCAATGAAAAACACCAACAAATTCAACAACAACCTCAACATTGAAAAACAAGAACAAACTCAACATTGAAAAACACCAACAAATTCAACAACAACCTCAACATTTAAAAACACCAACAAATTCAACAACAACCTCAACATTGAAAAACACCAACAAATTCAACAACAACTTCAACATTGAAAAACACCAACAAATTCAACAACAACCTCGACATTGAAAAATACCAACAAATTCAACAACAACCTCAACATTGAAAAACTACAACAACCTCAACATTGAAAAACACCGACACATACAACAACAACCTCAATATTGAAAAACAACAACAACCTCAACATTGAAAAACACCAACAAATTCAACAACAACCTCAACATTTAAAAACACCAACAAATTCAACAACAACCTCAACATTGAAAAACACCAACAAATTCAACAACAACCTCAACATTGCAAAACAACAACAACCTCAACATTGAAAAACACCAACAAATTCAACAATAACCTCAACATTTAATAACACCAACAAATTCAACAACAACCTCAACATTGAAAAACAACAACAACCTCAACATTGAAAAACACCAACAAATTCAACAACAACTTCAACATTGAAAAACACCAACAAATTCAACAACAACCTCAAAATTGAAAAACACCATAAAATTCAACAACGACCTCAACATTGAAAAACAACAACAACCTCAACATTGAAAAACACCAACAAATTCAACAACAACCTCAACATTGAATAACACCAACAAATTCAACAACAACCTCAACATTTAAAAACGCCAACAAATTCAACAACAACCTAAACATTGAAAAACACCAACAAATTCAACAACAACCTCAATATTGAAAAACAACAACAACCTCAACATTGAAAAACACCAACAAATTCAACAACAAATTCAACATTGAAAAATACCAACAAATTCAACAACAACCTCGACATTGAAAAACACCAACAAATTCAACAACAACCTCCATATTGAACAACAACAACAACCTCAACATTGAAAAACACCAACAAATTCAACAACAACGTCAACATTGAAAAACAAGAACAACCTCAACATTGAAAAACAACAACAAATTCAACAACAACCTCAACATTTAAAAACACCAACAAATTCAACAACAACCTCAACATTGAAAAACACAAACAAATTCAACAACAACCTCAACATTGAAAAACAACAACAAATTCAACAACAACCTCGACATTGAAAAACACCAACAAATTCAACAACAACCTGAACATTGAAAAACTACAACAACCTCAACATTGAAAAACACCAACACATACAACAACAACCTCAACATTGAAAAACAACAACAACCTCAACATTGAAAAACACCAACAAATTCAACAACAACCTCAACATTGAAAAACACCAACAAATTCAACAACAACCTCAACATTGAAAAACAACAACAACTTCAACATTGAAAAAAAACAACAACCACAACAATGAAAAACACCAACAAATTCAACAACAACCTCAACATTGAAAAACAACAACAACCTCAACATTGAAAAACACCAGCAAATTCAACAACAACTTCAACATTGAAAAACACCAACAAATTCAACAACAACCTCGACATTGAAAAACACCAACAAATTCAACAACAACCTCAACATTGAAAAACTACAACAACCTCGAAATTGAAAAACACCAACAAATACAACAACAACCTCAACATTGAAAACGAACAACAACCTCAACATTGAAAAACACCAACAAATTCAACAACAACCTCAACATTGAAAAACAACAACAACCTCAACATTGAAAAACAACAACAACTTCAAAATTGAAAAACACCAACAAATTCAACAACAACCTCGAAATTGAAAAACAGCAACAAATTCAACAACAACCTCAACATTGAAAAACAACAACAACCTCAGCAATGAAAAACACCAACAAATTCAACAACAACCTCAACATTGAAAAACAACAACAACCTCAACATTGAAAAACACCAACAAATTCAACAATAACCTCAACATATAAAAACACCAACAAATTCAACAACAACCTCAACATTGAAAAACAACAACAACCTCAACATTGAAAAACACCAACAAATTCAACAACAACCTCAACATTGAAAAACAACAACAAATTCAACATTGAAAAACAACAACAACTTCAAAATTGAAAAACACCAAGAAATTCAACAACAACCTCAACATTGAAAAACAACAACAACCTCAGCAATGAAAAACACCAACAAATTCAACAACAACCTCAACATTGAAAAACAACAACAACCTCAACATTGAAAAACACCAACAAATTCAACAACAACCTCAACATTTAAAAACGCCAACAAATTCAACAACAACCTCAACATTGAAAAACACCAACAAATTCAACAACAACCTCAACATTGAAAAACAACAACAACCTCAACATTGAAAAACACCAACAAATTCAACAACAAATTCAACATTGAAAAATACCAACAAATTCAACAACAACCTCCACATTGAACAACAACAACAACTTCAACATTGAAAAACACCAACAAATTCAACAACAACCTCAACATTGAAAAACAACAACAACCTCAACATTGAAAAACACCGACACATACAACAACAACCTCAATATTGAAAAACAACAACAACCTCAACATTGAAAAACACCAACAAATTGAACAACAACCTCAAGATTGAAAAACACCAACAAATTCAACAACAACCTCAACATTGAAAAACAACAACAACTTCAACATAGAAAAACAACAACAACCTCAACATTGAAAAACACCAACAAATTCAACAACAACCTCAACATTGAAAAACAACAACAACCTCAACATTGAAAAACACCAACAAATTCAACAACAACCTCAACATTGAAAAACAACAACAACCTCAACATTGAAAAACAACAACAACTTCAAAATTGAAAAACACCAACAAATTCAACAACAACCTCGAAATTGAAAAACAGCAACAAATTCAACAACAACCTCAACATTGAAAAACAACAACAACCTCAGCAATGAAAAACACCAACAAATTCAACAACAACCTCAACATTGAAAAACAACAACAACCTCAACATTGAAAAACACCAACAAATTCAACAATAACCTCAACATATAAAAACACCAACAAATTCAACAACAACCTCAACATTGAAAAACAACAACAACCTCAACATTGAAAAACACCAACAAATTCAACAACAACCTCAACATTGAAAAACAACAACAAACTCGACATTGAAAAACACCATCAAATTCAGCAACGACCTCAACATTGAAAAACAACAACAACCTCAACATTGAAAAACACCAACAAATTCAACAACAACCTCAACATTGAAAAACACCAACAAATTCAACAACAACCTCAACATTTAAAAACGCCAACAAATTCAACAACAACCTCAACATTGAAAAACACCAACAAATTCAACAACAACCTCAACATTGAAAAACAACAACAACCTCAACATTGAAAAACACCAACAAATTCAACAACAAATTCAACATTGAAAAATACCAACAAATTCAACAACAACCTCCACATTGAACAACAACAACAACCTCAACATTGAAAAACACCAACAAATTCAACAACAACCTCAACATTGAAAAACAAGAACAACCTCAACATTGAAAAACACCAACAAATTCAACAACAACCTCAACATTTAAAAACACCAACAAATTCAACAACAACCTCAACATTGAAAAACACCAACAAATTCAACAACAACTTCAACATTGAAAAACACCAACAAATTCAACAACAACCTCGACATTGAAAAACACCAACAAATTCAACAACAAACTCAACATTGAAAAACTACAACAACCTCAACATTGAAAAACACCCACACATACAACAACAACCTCAATATTGAAAAACAACAACAACCTCAACATTGAAAAACACCAACAAATTCAACAACAACCTCAACATTGAAAAACACCAACAAATTCAACAACAACCTCAACATTGAAAAACAACAACAACTTCAACATTGAAAAACAACAACAACCTCAACATTGAAAAACACCAACAAATTCAACAACAACCTCAACATTGAAAAACAACAACAACCTCAACATTGAAAAACACCAACAAATTCAACAACAACCTCAAAATTGAAAAACACCAACAAATTCAACAACAACCTCAACATTTAAAAACAACAACAACCTCAACATTGAAAAACACCAACAAATTCAACAACAACTTCAACATTGAAAAACACCAACAAATTCAACAACAACCTCGACATTGAAAAACACCAACAAATTCAAGAACAACCTCAACATTGAAAAACTACAACAACCTCAACATTGAAAAAGACCAACAAATAGAACAACAACCTCAACATTGAAAACGAACAACAACCTCAACATTGAAAAACACCAACAAATTCAACAACAACCTCAACATTGAAAAACAACAACAAATTCAACATTGAAAAACAACAACAACTTCAAAATTGAAAAACACCAACAAATTCAACAACAACCTCGAAATTGAAAAACAGCAACAAATTCAACAACAACCTCAACATTGAAAAACAACAACAACCTCAGCAATGAAAAACACCAACAAATTCAACAACAACCTCAACATTGAAAAACAACAACAACCTCAACATTGAAAAACACCAACAAATTCAGCAATAACCTCAACATATAAAAACACCAACAAATTCAACAACAACCTCAACATTGAAAAACAACAACAACCTCAACATTGAAAAACACCAACAAATTCAACAACAACCTCAACATTAAAAAACAACAACAACCTCGACATTGAAAAACACCATCAAATTCAACAACCACTTCAACATTGAAAAACACCAACAAATTCAACAACAACCTCGACATTGAAAAACACCAACAAATTCAACAACAACCTCAACATTGAAAAACTACAACAACCTCAACATTGAAAAACGCCAACAAATACAACAACAACCTCAACATTGAAAACGAACAACAACCTCAACATTGAAAAACACCAACAAATTCAACAATAACCTCGACATATAAAAACACCAACAAATTCAACAACAACCTCAACATTGAAAAGCAACAACAACCTCAACATGGAAAAACAACAACAACCTCGACATTGAAAAACACCATCAAATTCAACAACGACCTCAACATTGAAAAACAACAACAACCTCAACATTGAAAAACACCAACAAATTCAACAACAACCTCAACATTGAAAAACACCAACAAATTCAACAACAACCTCAACATTTAAAAACGCCAACAAATTCAACAACAACCTCAACATTGAAAAACACCAACAAATTCAACAACAACCTCAACATTGAAAAACAACAACAACCTCAACATTGAAAAACACCAACAAATTCAACAACAACTTCAACATTGAAAAATACCAACAAATTCAACAACAACCTCCACATTGAACAACAACAACAACCTCGACATTGAATAACACCAACAAATTCAACAACAACCTCAACATTGAAAAACTACAACAACCTCAACAAAGAAAAACACCGACACATACAACAACAACCTCAATATTGAAAAACAACAACAACCTCAACATTGAAAAACACCAACAAATTCAACAACAACCTCAACATTGAAAAACACCAACAAATTCAACAACAACCTCAACATTGAAAAACAACAACAACTTCAACATTGAAAAACAACAACAACCTCAACATTGAAAAACACCAACAAATTCAACAACAACCTCAACATTGAAAAACAACAACAACCTCAACATTGAAAAACACCAACAAATTCAACAACAACCTCAAAATTGAAAAACACCAACAAATTCAACAACAACCTCAACATTTAAAAACAACAACAACCTCAACATTGAAAAACACCAACAAATTCAACAACAACTTCAACATTGAAAAACACCAACAAATTCAACAACAACCTCGACATTGAAAAACACCAACAAATTCAACAACAACCTCAACATTGAAAAACTACAACAACCTCAACATTGAAAAAGACCAACAAATAGAACAACAACCTCAACATTAAAAACGAACAACAACCTCAACATTGAAAAACACCAACAAATTCAACAACAACCTCAACATTGAAAAACAACAACAAATTCAACATTGAAAAACAACAACAACTTCAAAATTGAAAAACACCAACAAATTCAACAACAACCTCGAAATTGAAAAACAGCAACAAATTCAACAACAACCTCAACATTGAAAAACAACAACAACCTCAGCAATGAAAAACACCAACAAATTCAACAACAACCTCAACATTGAAAAACAACAACAACCTCAACATTGAAAAACACCAACAAATTCAACAACAACCTCAACATTTAAAAACGCCAACAAATTCAACAACAACCACAACATTGAAAAACACCAACAAATTCAACAACAACCTCAACATTGAAAAACAACAACAACCTCAACATTGAAAAACACCAACAAATTCAACAACAAATTCAACATTGAAAAATACCAACAAATTCAACAACAACCTCCACATTGAACAACAACAACCTCAACATTGAAAAACACCAACAAATTCAACAACAACCTCAACATTGAAATTCAAGAACAACCTCAACATTGAAAAACACCAACAAATTCAACAACAACCTCAACATTTAAAAACACCAACAAATTCAACAACAACCTCAACATTGAAAAACACCAACAAATTCAACAACAACTTCAACATTGAAAAACACCAACAAATTCAACAACAACCTCAACATTGAAAAACTACAACAACCTCAACATTGAAAAACACCGACACATACAAAAACAACCTCAATATTGAAAAACAACAACAACCTCAACATTGAAAAACACCAACAAATTCAACAACAACCTCAACATTGAAAAACACCAACAAATTCAACAACAACCTCAACATTGAAAAACAACAACAACTTCAACATTGAAAAACAACAACAACCTCAACATTGAAAAACACCAACAAATTCAACAACAACCTCAACATTGAAAAACAACAACAACCTCAACATTGAAAAACACCAACAATTTCAACAACAACCTCAACATTGAAAAACAACAACAACCTCAACATTGAAAAACAACAACAACTTCAAAATTGAAAAACACCAACAAATTCAACAACAACCTCGAAATTGAAAAACAGCAACAAATTCAACAACAACCTCAACATTGAAAAACAACAACAACCTCAACATTGAAAAACACCAACAAATTCAACAATAACCTCAACATATAAAAACACCAACAAATTCAACAACAACCTCAACATTGAAAAACAACAACAACCTCAACATTGAAAAACACCAACAAATTCAACAACAACCTCAACATTGAAAAACAACAACAAACTCGACATTGAAAAACACCATCAAATTCAACAACGACCTCAACATTGAAAAACAACAACAACCTCAACATTGAAAAAGACCAACAAATTCAACAACAACCTCAACATTGAAAAACACCAACAAATTCAACAACAACCTCAACATTTAAAAACGCCAACAAATTCAACAACAACCTCAACATTGAAAAACACCAACAAATTCAACAACAACCTCAACATTGAAAAACAACAACAACCTCAACATTGAAAAACACCAACAAATTCAACAACAAATTCAACATTGAAAAATACCAACAAATTCAACAACAACCTCCACATTGAACAACAACAACAACCTCAACATTGAAAAACACCAACAAATTCAACAAGAACCTCAACATTGAAAAACAAGAACAACCTCAACATTGAAAAACACCAACAAATTCAACAACAACCTCAACATTTAAAAACACCAACAAATTCAACAACAACCTCAACATTGAAAAACACCAACAAATTCAACAACAACTTCAACATTGAAAAACACCAACAAATTCAACAACAACCTCGACATTGAAAAACACCAACAAATTCAACAACAACCTCAACATTGAAAAATTACAACAACCTCAACATTGAAAAACACCCACACATACAACAACAACCTCAATATTGAAAAACAACAACAACCTCAACATTGAAAAACACCAACAAATTCAACAACAACCTCAACATTGAAAAACACCAACAAATTCAACAACAACCTCAACATTGAAAAACAACAACAACTTCAACATTGAAAAACAACAAGAACCTCAACATTGAAAAACACCAACAAATTCAACAACAACCTCAACATTGAAAAACAACAACAACCTCAACATTGAAAAACACCAACAAATTCAACAACAACCTCAAAATTGAAAAACACCAACAAATTCAACAACAACCTCAACATTTAAAAACAACAACAACCTCAACATTGAAAAACACCAACAAATTCAACAACAACTTCAACATTGAAAAACACCAACAAATTCAACAACAACCTCGACATTGAAAAACACCAACAAATTCAAGAACAACCTCAACATTGAAAAACTACAACAACCTCAACATTGAAAAAGACCAACAAATAGAACAACAACCTCAACATTGAAAACGAACAACAACCTCAACATTGAAAAACACCAACAAATTCAACAACAACCTCAACATTGAAAAACAACAACAAATTCAAAATTGAAAGACACCAACAAATTCAACAACAACCTCGAAATTGAAAAACAGCAACAAATTCAACAACAACCTCAACATTGAAAAACAACAACAACCTCAGCAATGAAAAACACCAACAAATTCAACAACAACCTCAACATTGAAAAACAACAACAACCTCAACATTGAAAAACACCAACAAATTCAACAATAACCTCAACATATAAAAACACCAACAAATTCAACAACAACCTCAACATTGAAAAACAACAACAACCTCAACATTGAAAAACACCAACAAATTCAACAACAACCTCAACATTAAAAAACAACAACAACCTCGACATTGAAAAACACCATCAAATTCAACAACCACTTCAACATTGAAAAACACCAACAAATTCAACAACAACCTCGACATTGAAAAACACCAACAAATTCAACAACAACCTCAACATTGAAAAACTACAACAACCTCAACATTGAAAAACGCCAACAAATACAACAACAACCTCAACATTGAAAACGAACAACAACCTCAACATTGAAAAACACCAACAAAGTCAACAACAACCTCAACATTGAAAAACAACAACAACCTCAACATTGAAAAACAACAACAACCTCAACATTGAAAAACAGCAACAAATTCAACAACAACCTCAACATTGAAAAACAACAACAACCTCAGCAATGAAAAACACCAACAAATTCAACAACAACCTCAACATTGAAAAACAACAACAACCTCAACATTGAAAAACACCAACAAATTCAACAATAACCTCGACATATAAAAACACCAACAAATTCAACAACAACCTCAACATTGAAAAGCAACAACAACCTCAACATGGAAAAACAACAACAACCTCGACATTGAAAAACACCATCAAATTCAACAACGACCTCAACATTGAAAAACAACAACAACCTCAAAATTGAAAAACACCAACAAATTCAACAACAACCTCAACATTGAAAAACACCAACAAATTCAACAACAACCTCAACATTTAAAAACGCCAACAAATTCAACAACAACCTCAACATTGAAAAACACCAACAAATTCAACAACAACCTCAACATTGAAAAACAACAACAACCTCAACATTGAAAAACACCAACAAATTCAACAACAACTTCAACATTGAAAAATACCAACAAATTCAACAACAACCTCCACATTGAACAACAACAACAACCTCGACATTGAATAACACCAACAAATTCAACAACAACCTCAACATTGAAAAACTACAACAACCTCAACAAAGAAAAACACCGACACATACAACAACAACCTCAATATTGAAAAACAACAACAACCTCAACATTGAAAAACACCAACAAATTCAACAACAACCTCAACATTGAAAAACACCAACAAATTCAACAACAACCTCAACATTGAAAAACAACAACAACTTCAACATTGAAAAACAACAACAACCTCAACATTGAAAAACACCAACAAATTCAACAACAACCTCAACATTGAAAAACAACAACAACCTCAACATTGAAAAACACCAACAAATTCAACAACAACCTCAAAATTGAAAAACACCAACAAATTCAACAACAACCTCAACATTTAAAAACAACAACAACCTCAACATTGAAAAACACCAACAAATTCAACAACAACTTCAACATTGAAAAACACCAACAAATTCAACAACAACCTCGACATTGAAAAACACCAACAAATTCAACAACAACCTCAACATTGAAAAACTACAACAACCTCAACATTGAAAAAGACCAACAAATAGAACAACAACCTCAACATTAAAAACGAACAACAACCTCAACATTGAAAAACACCAACAAATTCAACAACAACCTCAACATTGAAAAACAACAACAAATTCAACATTGAAAAACAACAACAACTTCAAAATTGAAAAACACCAACAAATTCAACAACAACCTCGAAATTGAAAAAAGGCAACAAATTCAACAACAACCTCAACATTGAAAAACAACAACAACCTCAGCAATGAAAAACACCAACAAATTCAACAACAACCTCAACATTGAAAAACAACAACAACCTCAACATTGAAAAACACCAACAAATTCAACAATAACCTCAACATATAAAAACACCAACAAATTCAACAACAACCTCAACATTGAAAAACAACAACAACCTCAACATTGAAAAACACCAACAAATTCAACAACAACCTCAACATTGAAAAACAACAACAACCTCGACATTGAAAAACACCATCAAATTCAACAACCACTTCAACATTGAAAAACACCAACAAATTCAACAACAACCTCGACATTGAAAAACACCAACAAATTCAACAACAACCTCAACATTGAAAAACTACAACAACCTCAACATTGAAAAACGCCAACAAATACAACAACAACCTCAACATTGAAAACGAACAACAACCTCAACATTGAAAAACACCAACAAAGTCAACAACAACCTCAACATTGAAAAACAACAACAACCTCAACATTGAAAAACAACAACAACCTCAACATTGAAAAACACCAAAAAATTCAACAACAACCTCAACATTGAAAAACAACAACAAATTCAACATTGAAAAACAACAACAACTTCAAAATTGAAAAACACCAACAAATTCAACAACAACCTCGAAATTGAAAAACAGCAACAAATTCAACAACAACCTCAACATTGAAAAACAACCACAACCTCAGCAATGAAAAACACCAACAAATTCAACAACAACCTCAACATTGAAAAACAACAACAACCTCAACATTGAAAAACAACAACAACTTCAAAATTGAAAAACACCAACAAATTCAACAACAACCTCGAAATTGAAAAACAGCAACAAATTCAACAACAACCTCAACATTGAAAAACAACAACAACCTCAGCAATGAAAAACACCAACAAATTCAACAACAACCTCAACATTGAAAAACAACAACAACCTCAACATTGAAAAACACCAACAAATTCAACAATAACCTCAACATATAAAAACACCAACAAATTCAACAACAACCTCAACATTGAAAAACAACAAAACCTCAACATTGAAAAACACCAACAAATTCAACAACAACCTCAACATTGAAAAACAACAACAAACTCGACATTGAAAAACACCATCAAATTCAACAACGACCTGAACATTGAAAAACACCAACAAATTCAAAAACAACTTCAACATTGAAAAACACCAACAAATTCAACAACAACCTCGACATTGAAAAAAACCAACAAATTCAACAACAACCTCAACATTGAAAAACTACAACAACCTCAACATTGAAAAACACCCACACATACAACAACAACCTCAATATTGAAAAACAACAACAACCTCAACATTGAAAAACACCAACAAATTCAACAACAACCTCAACATTGAAAAACACCAACAAATTCAACAACAACCTCAACATTGAAAAACAACAACAACTTCAACATTGAAAAACAACAACAACCTCAACATTGAAAAACACCAACAAATTCAACAACAACCTCAACATTGAAAAACAACAACAACCTCAACATTGAAAAACACCAACAAATTCAACAACAACCTCAAAATTGAAAAACACCAACAAATTCAACAACAACCTCAACATTTAAAAACAACAACAACCTCAACATTGAAAAACACCAACAAATTCAACAACAACTTCAACATTGAAAAACACCAACAAATTCAACAACAACCTCGACATTGAAAAACAACAACAAATTCAACAACAACCTCAACATTGAAAAACTACCACAACCTCAACATTGAAAAAGACCAACAAATAGAACAACAACCTCAACATTGAAAACGAACAACAACCTCAACATTGAAAAACACCAACAAATTCAACAACAACCTCGACATTGAAAAACACCAACAAATTCAACAACAACCTCAACATTGAAAAACTACAACAACCTCAACATTGAAAAACGCCAACAAATACAACAACAACCTCAACATTGAAAACGAACAACAACCTCAACATTGAAAAACACCAACAAAGTCAACAACAACCTCAACATTGAAAAACAACAACAACCTCAACATTGAAAAACAACAACAACCTCAACATTGAAAAACAGCAACAAATTCAACAACAACCTCAACATTGAAAAACAACAACAACCTCAGCAATGAAAAACACCAACAAATTCAACAACAACCTCAACATTGAAAAACAACAACAACCTCAACATTGAAAAACACCAACAAATTCAACAATAACCTCAACATATAAAAACACCAACAAATTCAACAACAACCTCAACATTGAAAAGCAACAACAACCTCAACATTGAAAAACACCAACAAATTCAACAACAACCTCAACATTGAAAAACAACAACAACCTCGACATTGAAAAACACCATCAAATTCAACAACGACCTCAACATTGAAAAACAACAACAACCTCAACATTGAAAAACACCAACAAAGTCAACAACAACCTCAACATTGAAAAACACCAACAAATTCAACAACAACCTCAACATTTAAAAACGCCAAAAAATTCAACAACAACCTCAACATTGAAAAACACCAACAAATTCAACAACAACCTCAACATTGAAAAGCAACAACAACCTCAACATTGAAAAACACCAACAAATTCAACAACAAATTCAACATTGAAAAATACCAACAAATTCAACAACAACCTCCTCATTGGACAACAACAACAACCTCAACATTGAAAAACACCGACACATACAACAACAACCTCAATATTGAAAAACAACAACAACCTCAACATTGAAAAACACCAACAAATTCAACAACAACCTCAACATTGAAAAACACCAACAAATTCAACAACAACCTCAACATTGAAAAACAACAACAACTTCAACATTGAAAAACAACAACAATCTCAACATTGAAAAACACCAACAAATTCAACAACAACCTCAACATTGAAAAACAACAACAACCTCAACATTGAAAAACACCAACAAATTCAACAACAACCTCAAAATTGAAAAACACCAACAAATTCAACAACAACCTCAACATTTAAAAACAACAACAACCTCAACATTGAAAAACACCAACAAATTCAACAACAACTTCAACATTGAAAAACACCAACAAATTCAACAACAACCTCGACATTGAAAAACACCAACAAATTCAACAACAACCTCAACATTGAAAAACAACAACAAATTCAACATTGAAAAACAACAACAACTTCAAAATTGAAAAACACCAACAAATTCAACAACAACCTCGAAATTGAAAAACAGCAACAAATTCAACAACAACCTCAACATTGAAAAACAACAACAACCTCAGCAATAAAAAACACCAACAAATTCAACAACAACCTCAACATTGAAAAACAACAACAACCTCAACATTGAAAAACACCAAAAAATTCAACAATAACCTCAACATATAAAAACACCAACAAATTCAACAACAACCTCAACATTGAAAAACAACAACAACCTCAACATTGAAAAACACCAACAAATTCAACAACAACCTCAACATTGAAAAACAACAACAACCTCGACATTGAAAAACACCATCAAATTCAACAACCACTTCAACATTGAAAAACACCAACAAATTCAACAACAACCTCGACATTGAAAAACACCAACAAATTCAACAACAACCTCAACATTGAAAAACTACAACAACCTCAACATTGAAAAACGCCAACAAATACAACAACAACCTCAACATTGAAAACGAACAACAACATCAACATTGAAAAACACCAACAAAGTCAACAACAACCTCAACATTGAAAAACAACAACAACCTCAACATTGAAAAACAACAACAACCTCAACATTGAAAAACACCAACAAATACAACAACAACCTCAACATTGAAAAACAACAACAACCTCAACATTGAAAAACACCAACAAATTCAACAACAACCTCGATATTGAAAAACACCAACAAATTCAACAACAACCTCAACATTGAAAAACTACAACAACCTCAACATTGAAAAACGCCAACAAATACAACAACAACCTCAACATTGAAAACGAACAACAACCTCAACATTGAAAAACACCAACAAAGTCAACAACAACCTCAACATTGAAAAACAACAACAACCTCAACATTGAAAAACAACAACAACCTCATCATTGAAAAACACCAACAAATACAACAACAACCTCAACATTGAAAAACAACAACAACCTCAACATTGAAAAACACCAACAAATTCAACAACAACCTCAACTTTGAAAAACAACAACAACCTCAACATGGAAAAACACCAACAAATTCAACAACAACCTCAACATTGAAAAACAACAACAAATTCTACAACAACCTGAACATTGAAAAACTACAACAACCTCAACATTGAAAAACACCAACACATACAACAACAACGTCAACATTGAAAAACAACAACAACCTCAACATTGAAAAACACCAACAAATTCAACAACAACCTCAACATTGAAAAACACCAACAAATTCAACAACAACTTCAACATTGAAAAACAACAACAAATTCAACATTGAAAAACAACAACAACTTCAAAATTGAAAAACACCAACAAATTCAACAACAACCTCAACATTGAAAAACAACAACAACCTCAGCAATGAAAAACACCAACAAATTCAACAACAACCTCAACATTGAAAAACAACAACAACCTCAACATTGAAAAACCCCAACAAATTCAACAACAACCTCAACATTTAAAAACGCCAACAAATTCAACAACAACCTCAACATTGAAAAACACCAACAAATTCAACCACAACCTCAACATTGAAAAACAACAACAACCTCAACATTGAAAAACACCAACAAATTCAACAACAAATTCAACATTGAAAAATACCAACAAATTCAACAACAACCTCCACATTGAACAACAACAACAACCTCAACATTGAAAAACACCAACAAATTCAACAACAACCTCAACATTGAAAAACAAGAACAACCTTAACATTGAAAAACACCAACAAATTCAATAACAACCTCAACATTTAAAAACACCAACAAATTCAACAACAACCTCAACATTGAAAAACACCAACAAATTCAAAAACAACTTCAACATTGAAAAACACCAACAAATTCAACAACAACCTCGACATTGAAAAACACCAACAAATTCAACAACAACCTCAACATTTAAAAACTACAACAACCTCAACATTGAAAAACACCGACACATACAACAACAACCTCAATATTGAAAAACAACAACAACCTCAACATTGAAAAACACCAACAAATTCAACAACAACCTCAACATTGAAAAACACCAACAAATTCAATAACAACCTCAACATTGAAAAACAACAACAACTTCAACATTGAAAAACAACAACAACCTCAACATTGAAAAACACCAACAAATTCAACAACAACCTCAACATTGAAAAACAACAACAACCTCAACATTGAAAAACACCAACAAATTCAACAACAACCTCAACATTGAAAAACAACAACAACCTCAACATTGAAAAACAGCAACAACTTCAAAATTGAAAAACACCAACAAATTCAACAACAACCTCGAAATTGAAAAACAACAACAACCTCAGCAATGAAAAACACCATCAAATTCAACAACAACCTCAACATTGAAAAACAACAACAACCTCAACATTGAAAAACACCAACAAATTCAACAATAACCTCAACATATAAAAACACCAACAAATTCAACAACAACCTCAACATTGAAAAACAACAACAACCTCAACATTGAAAAACACCAACAAATTCAACAACAACCTCAACATTGAAAAACAACAACAACCTCGACATTGAAAAACACCATCAAATTCAACAACGACCTCAACATTGAAAAACAACAACAACCTCAACATTGAAAAACACCAACAAATTCAACAACAACCTCAACATTGAAAAACACCAACAAATTCAACAACAACCTCAACATTGAAAAACAACAACAACCTCGACATTGAAAAACACCATCAAATTCAACAACGACCTCAACATTGAAAAACAACAACAACCTCAACATTGAAAAACACCAACAAAGTCAACAACAACCTCAACATTGAAAAACACCAACAAATTCAACAACAACCTCAACATTTAAAAACGCCAAAAAATTCAACAACAACCTCAACATTGAAAAACACCAACAAATTCAACAACAACCTCAACATTGAAAAGCAACAACAACCTCAACATTGAAAAACACCAACAAATTCAACAACAAATTCAACATTGAAAAATACCAACAAATTCAACAACAACCTCCTCATTGGACAACAACAACAACCTCAACATTGAAAAACACCGACACATACAACAACAACCTCAATATTGAAAAACAACAACAACCTCAACATTGAAAAACACCAACAAATTCAACAACAACCTCAACATTGAAAAACACCAACAAATTCAACAACAACCTCAACATTGAAAAACAACAACAACTTCAACATTGAAAAACAACAACAATCTCAACATTGAAAAACACCAACAAATTCAACAACAACCTCAACATTGAAAAACAACAACAACCTCAACATTGAAAAACACCAACAAATTCAACAACAACCTCAAAATTGAAAAACACCAACAAATTCAACAACAACCTCAACATTTAAAAACAAAAACAACCTCAACATTGAAAAACACCAACAAATTCAACAACAACTTCAACATTGAAAAACACCAACAAATTCAACAACAACCTCGACATTGAAAAACACCAACAAATTCAACAACAACCTCAACATTGAAAAACAACAACAAATTCAACATTGAAAAACAACAACAACTTCAAAATTGAAAAACACCAACAAATTCAACAACAACCTCGAAATTGAAAAACAGCAACAAATTCAACAACAACCTCAACATTGAAAAACAACAACAACCTCAGCAATAAAAAACACCAACAAATTCAACAACAACCTCAACATTGAAAAACAACAACAACCTCAACATTGAAAAACACCAAAAAATTCAACAATAACCTCAACATATAAAAACACCAACAAATTCAACAACAACCTCAACATTGAAAAACAACAACAACCTCAACATTGAAAAACACCAACAAATTCAACAACAACCTCAACATTGAAAAACAACAACAACCTCGACATTGAAAAACACCATCAAATTCAACAACCACTTCAACATTGAAAAACACCAACAAATTCAACAACAACCTCGACATTGAAAAACACCAACAAATTCAACAACAACCTCAACATTGAAAAACTACAACAACCTCAACATTGAAAAACGCCAACAAATACAACAACAACCTCAACATTGAAAACGAACAACAACATCAACATTGAAAAACACCAACAAAGTCAACAACAACCTCAACATTGAAAAACAACAACAACCTCAACATTGAAAAACAACAACAACCTCAACATTGAAAAACACCAACAAATACAACAACAACCTCAACATTGAAAAACAACAACAACCTCAACATTGAAAAACACCAACAAATTCAACAACAACCTCGATATTGAAAAACACCAACAAATTCAACAACAACCTCAACATTGAAAAACTACAACAACCTCAACATTGAAAAACGCCAACAAATACAACAACAACCTCAACATTGAAAACGAACAACAACCTCAACATTGAAAAACACCAACAAAGTCAACAACAACCTCAACATTGAAAAACAACAACAACCTCAACATTGAAAAACAACAACAACCTCATCATTGAAAAACACCAACAAATACAACAACAACCTCAACATTGAAAAACAACAACAACCTCAACATTGAAAAACACCAACAAATTCAACAACAACCTCAACTTTGAAAAACAACAACAACCTCAACATGGAAAAACACCAACAAATTCAACAACAACCTCAACATTGAAAAACAACAACAAATTCTACAACAACCTGAACATTGAAAAACTACAACAACCTCAACATTGAAAAACACCAACACATACAACAACAACGTCAACATTGAAAAACAACAACAACCTCAACATTGAAAAACACCAACAAATTCAACAACAACCTCAACATTGAAAAACACCAACAAATTCAACAACAACTTCAACATTGAAAAACAACAACAAATTCAACATTGAAAAACAACAACAACTTCAAAATTGAAAAACACCAACAAATTCAACAACAACCTCAACATTGAAAAACAACAACAACCTCAGCAATGAAAAACACCAACAAATTCAACAACAACCTCAACATTGAAAAACAACAACAACCTCAACATTGAAAAACCCCAACAAATTCAACAACAACCTCAACATTTAAAAACGCCAACAAATTCAACAACAACCTCAACATTGAAAAACACCAACAAATTCAACCACAACCTCAACATTGAAAAACAACAACAACCTCAACATTGAAAAACACCAACAAATTCAACAACAAATTCAACATTGAAAAATACCAACAAATTCAACAACAACCTCCACATTGAACAACAACAACAACCTCAACATTGAAAAACACCAACAAATTCAACAACAACCTCAACATTGAAAAACAAGAACAACCTTAACATTGAAAAACACCAACAAATTCAATAACAACCTCAACATTTAAAAACACCAACAAATTCAACAACAACCTCAACATTGAAAAACACCAACAAATTCAAAAACAACTTCAACATTGAAAAACACCAACAAATTCAACAACAACCTCGACATTGAAAAACACCAACAAATTCAACAACAACCTCAACATTTAAAAACTACAACAACCTCAACATTGAAAAACACCGACACATACAACAACAACCTCAATATTGAAAAACAACAACAACCTCAACATTGAAAAACACCAACAAATTCAACAACAACCTCAACATTGAAAAACACCAACAAATTCAATAACAACCTCAACATTGAAAAACAACAACAACTTCAACATTGAAAAACAACAACAACCTCAACATTGAAAAACACCAACAAATTCAACAACAACCTCAACATTGAAAAACAACAACAACCTCAACATTGAAAAACACCAACAAATTCAACAACAACCTCAACATTGAAAAACAACAACAACCTCAACATTGAAAAACAGCAACAACTTCAAAATTGAAAAACACCAACAAATTCAACAACAACCTCGAAATTGAAAAACAACAACAACCTCAGCAATGAAAAACACCATCAAATTCAACAACAACCTCAACATTGAAAAACAACAACAACCTCAACATTGAAAAACACCAACAAATTCAACAATAACCTCAACATATAAAAACACCAACAAATTCAACAACAACCTCAACATTGAAAAACAACAACAACCTCAACATTGAAAAACACCAACAAATTCAACAACAACCTCAACATTGAAAAACAACAACAACCTCGACATTGAAAAACACCATCAAATTCAACAACGACCTCAACATTGAAAAACAACAACAACCTCAACATTGAAAAACACCAACAAATTCAACAACAACCTCAACATTGAAAAACACCAACAAATTCAACAACAACCTCAACATTTAAAAACGCCAACAAATTCAACAACAACCTCAACATTGAAAAACACCAACAAATTCAACAACAACCTCAACATTGAAAAACAACAACAACCTCAACATTGAAAAACACCAACAAATTCAACAACAAATTCAACATTGAAAAATACCAACAAATTCAACAACAACCTCCACATTGAACAACAACAACAACCTCAACATTGAAAAACACCAACAAATTCAACAACAACCTCAACATTGAAAAACAAGAACAACATCAACATTGAAAAACACCAACAAATTCAACAACAACCTCAACATTTAAAAACACCAACAAATTCAACAACAACCTCAACATTGAAAAACACCAACAAATTCAACAACAACTTCAACATTGAAAAACAACAACAAATTCAACAACAACCTCGACATTGAAAAACACCAACAAATTCAACAACAACCTCAACATTGAAAAACTACAACAACCTCAACATTTAAAAACTCCCACACATACAACAACAACCTCAATATTGAAAAACAACAACAACCTCAACATTGAAAAACACCAACAAATTCAACAACAACCTCAACATTGAAAAACACCAACAAATTCAACAACAACCTCAACATTGAAAAACAACAACAGCTTCAACATTGAAAAACAACAACAACCTCAACATTGAAAAACACCAACAAATTCAACAACAACCTCAACATTGAAAAACAACAACAACCTCAACATTGAAAAACACCAACAAATTCAACAACAACCTCAAAATTGAAAAACACCAACAAATTCAACAACAACCTCAACATTTAAAAACAACAACAACCTCAACATTGAAAAACACCAACAAATTCAACAACAACTTCAACATTGAAAAGCACCAACAAATTCAACAACAACCTCGACATTGAAAAACACCAACAAATTCAACAACAACCTCAACATTGAAAAACTACAACAACCTCAACATTGAAAAAGACCAACAAATAGAACAACAACCTCAACATTGAAAACGAACAACAAGCTCAACATTGAAAAACACCAACAAATTCAACAACAACCTCAACATTGAATAACAACAACAAATTCAACATTGAAAAACAACAACAACTTCAAAATTGAAAAACACCAACAAATTCAACAACAACCTCGAAATTGAAAAACAGCAACAAATTCAACAACAACCTCAACATTGAAAAACAACAACAACCTCAGCAATGAAAAACACCAACAAATTCAACAACAACCTCAACATTGAAAAACAACAACAACCTCAACATTGAAAAACACCAACAAATTCAACAATAACCTCAACATATAAAAACACCAACAAATTCAACAACAACCTCAACATTGAAAAACAACAACAACCTCAACATTGAAAAACACCAACAAATTCAACAACAACCTCAACATTGAAAAACAACAACAACCTCGACATTGAAAAACACCATCAAATTCAACAACCACTTCAACATTGAAAAACACCAACAAATTCAACAACAACCTCGACATTGAAAAACACCAACAAATTCAACAACAACCTCAACATTGAAAAACTACAACAACCTCAACATTGAAAAACGCCAACAAATACAACAACAACCTCAACATTGAAAACGAACAACAACCTCAACATTGAAAAACACCAACAAAGTCAACAACAACCTCTACATTGAAAAACAACATCAACCACAACATTGAAAAACAACAACAACCTCAACATTGAAAAACAGCAACAAATTCAACAACAACCTCAACATTGAAAAACAACAACAACCTCAGCAATGAAAAACACCAACAAATTCAACAACAACCTCAACATTGAAAAACAACAACAACCTCAACATTGAAAAACACCAACAAATTCAACAATAACCTCAACATATAAAAACACCAACAAATTCAACAACAACCTCAACATTGAAAAACAACAACAACCTCAACATTGAAAAACACCAACAAATTCAACAACAACCTCAACATTGAAAAACAACAACAACCTCGACATTGAAAAACACCATAAAATTCAACAACGACCTCAACATTGAAAAACAACAACAACCTCAACATTGAAAAACACCAACAGATTCAACAACAACCTCAACATTGAAAAACACCAACAAATTCAACAACAACTTCAACATTGAAAAGCACCAACAAATTCAACAACAACCTCGACATTGAAAAACACCAACAAATTCAACAACAACCTCAACATTGAAAAACTACAACAACCTCAACATTGAAAAAGACCAACAAATAGAACAACAACCTCAACATTGAAAACGAACAACAAGCTCAACATTGAAAAACACCAACAAATTCAACAACAACCTCAACATTGAATAACAACAACAAAATCAACATTGAAAAACAACAACAACTTCAAAATTGAAAAACACCAACAAATTCAACAACAACCTCGAAATTGAAAAACAGCAACAAATTCAACAACAACCTCAACATTGAAAAACAACAACAACCTCAGCAATGAAAAACACCAACAAATTCAACAACAACCTCAACATTGAAAAACAACAACAACCTCAACATTGAAAAACACCAACAAATTCAACAATAACCTCAACATATAAAAACACCAACAAATTCAACAACAACCTCAACATTGAAAAACAACAACAACCTCAACATTGAAAAACACCAACAAATTCAACAACAACCTCAACATTGAAAAACAACAACAACCTCGACATTGAAAAACACCATCAAATTCAACAACCACTTCAACATTGAAAAACACCAACAAATTCAACAACAACCTCGACATTGAAAAACACCAACAAATTCAACAACAACCTCAACATTGAAAAACTACAACAACCTCAACATTGAAAAACGCCAACAAATACAACAACAACCTCAACATTGAAAACGAACAACAACCTCAACATTGAAAAACACCAACAAAGTCAACAACAACCTCAACATTGAAAAACAACATCAACCACAACATTGAAAAACAACAACAACCTCAACATTGAAAAACAGCAACAAATTCAACAACAACCTCAACATTGAAAAACAACAACAACCTCAGCAATGAAAAACACCAACAAATTCAACAACAACCTCAACATTGAAAAACAACAACAACCTCAACATTGAAAAACACCAACAAATTCAACAATAACCTCAACATATAAAAACACCAACAAATTCAACAACAACCTCAACATTGAAAAACAACAACAACCTCAACATTGAAAAACACCAACAAATTCAACAACAACCTCAACATTGAAAAACAACAACAACCTCGACATTGAAAAACACCATAAAATTCAACAACGACCTCAACATTGAAAAACAACAACAACCTCAACATTGAAAAACACCAACAAATTCAACAACAACCTCAACATTGAAAAACACCAACAAATTCAACAACAACCTCAACATTTAAAAACGCCAACAAATTCAACAACAACCTCAACATTGAAAAACACCAACAAATTCAACAACAACCTCAACATTGAAAAACAACAACAACCTCAACATTGAAAAACACCAACAAATTCAACAACAAATTCAACATTGAAAAATACCAACAAATTCAACAACAACCTCCACATTGAACAACAACAACAACCTCAACATTGAAAAACACCAACAAATTCAACAACAACCTCAACATTGAAAAACAAGAACAACCTCAACATTGAAAAACACCAACAAATTCAACAACAACCTCAACATTTAAAAACACCAACAAATTCAACAACAACCTCAACATTGAAAAACACCAACAAATTCAACAACAACCTCGACATTGAAAAACACCAACAAATTCAACAACAACCTCAACATTGAAAAACTACAAAAACCTCAACATTGAAAAACACCGACACATACAACAACAACCTAAATATTGAAAAACAACAACAACCTCAACATTGAAAAACACCAACAAATTCAACAACAACCTCAACATTGAAAAACACCAACAAATTCAACAACAACCTCAACATTGAAAAACAACAACAACTTCAACATTGAAAAACAACAACAACCTCAACTTTGAAAAACACCAACAAATTCAACAACAACCTCAACATTGAAAAACAACAACAACCTCAACATTGAAAAACACCAACAAATTCAACAACAACCTCAAAATTGAAAAACACCAACAAATTCAACAACAACCTCAACATTTAAAAACAACAACAACCTCAACATTGAAAAACACCAACAAATTCAACAACAACTTCAACATTGAAAAACACCAACAAATTCAACAACAACCTCGACATTGAAAAACACCAACAAATTCAACAACAACCTCAACATTGAAAAACTACAACAACCTCAACATTGAAAAAGACCAACAAATAGAACAACAACCTCAACATTGAAAACGAACAACAACCTCAACATTGAAAAACACCAACAAATTCAACAACAACCTCAACATTGAAAAACAACAACAACCTCAACATTGGAAAACAACAACAACCTCAACATTGAAAAACACCAACAAATACAACAACAACCTCAACATTGAAAAACAACAACAACCTCAACATTGAAAAACACCAACAAATTCAAGAACAACTTCAACTTTGAAAAACAGCAACAAATTCAACAACAACCTCAACATTGAAAAACAACAACAACCTCAACATTGAAAAACACCAACAAATTCAACAACAACATCAACATTGAAAAACAACAACAACCTCAACATTGAAAAACACCAGCAAATTCAACAAAACCTCAACAATGAAAAACACCAACAAATTCAACAACAACCTCAACATTGAAAAACACCAACAAATTTAACAACAACCTCAACTTTGAAAAACAACAACAACCTCAACATGGAAAAACACCAACAAATTCAACAACAACCTCAACATTGAAAAACAACAACAAATTCTACAACAACCTGAACATTGAAAAACTACAACAACCTCAACATTGAAAAACACCAACACATACAACAACAACCTCAACATTGAAAAACAACAACAACCTCAAGATTGAAAAACACCAACAAATTCAACAACAACCTCAACATTGAAAAACACCAACAAATTCAACAACAACCTCAACATTGAAAAACAACAACAACCTCAACATTGAAAAACACCAGCAAATACAACAACAACTTCAACATTGAAAAACACCAACAAATTCAACAACAACCTCGACATTGAAAAACACCAAGAAATTCAACAACAACCTCAACATTGAAAAACTACAACAACCTCAACATTGTAAAACACCAACAAATACAACAACAACCTCAACATTGAAAACGAACAACAACCTCAACATTGAAAAACACCAACAAATTCAACAACAACCTCAACATTGAAAAACAACAACCTCAACATTGAAAAACAACAACAACTTCAACGTTGAAAAACACCAACAAATTCAACAACAACCTCGAAATTGAAAAACAGCAACAAATTCAACAACAACCTCAACATTGAAAAACAACAACAACCTCAACATTGAAAAACACCAACAAATTCAACAATAACCTCAACATATAAAAACACCAACAAATTCAACAACAACCTCAACATTGAAAAACAACAACAACCTCAATATTGAAAAACACCAACAAATTCAACAACAACCTCAACATTGAAAAACAACAACAACCTCGACATTGAAAAACACCATCAAATTCAACAACGACCTCAACATTGAAAAACAACAACAACCTCAACATTGAAAAACACCAACAAATTCAACAACAACCTCAACATTGAAAAACAACAACAACCTCAACATTGAAAAACAACAACAACTTCAACATTGAAAAACAACAACAACCTCAACATTGAAAAACACCAACAAATTCAACAACAACCTCAACATTGAAAAACAACAACAACCTCAACATTGAAAAACACCAACAAATTCAACAACAACCTCAAAATTGAAAAACACCAACAAATTCAACAACAACCTCAACATTTAAAAACAACAACAACCTCAACATTGAAAAACACCAACAAATTCAACAACAACTTCAACATTGAAAAACACCAACAAATTCAACAACAACCTCGACATTGAAAAACACCAACAAATTCAACAACAACCTCAACATTGAAAAACTACAACAACCTCAACATTGAAAAAGACCAACAAATAGCACAACAACCTCAACATTGAAAACGAACAACAACCTCAACATTGAAAAACACCAACAAATTCAACAACAACCTCAACATTGAAAAACAGCAACAACCTCAACATTGAAAAACAACAACAACCTCAGCATTGAAAAACACCAACAAATTCAACAACAACCTCAACATTGAAAAACAAAACAACCTCAACATGGAAAAACACCAACAAATTCAACAACTTCAACATTGAAAAACACCAACAAATTCAACAACAACCTCGAAATTGAAAAACAGCCACAAATTCAACAACAACCTCAACATTGAAAAACAAGAACAACCTCAGCATTGAAAAACACCAACAAATTCAACAACAACCTCAACAATGAAAAACACCAACAAATTCAACAACAACCTCAACATTGAAAAACACCAGCAAATTTAACAGCAACCTCAACTTTGAAAAACAACAACAACCTCAACATGGAAAAACACCAACAAATTCAACAACAACCTCAACATTGAAAAACAACAACAACCTCAAAATTGAAAAACACCAACAAATTCAACAACAACCTCAACATTGAAAAACAACAACAACCTCAACATTGAAAAACAACAACAACTTCAACGTTGAAAAACAACAACAACCTCAACATTGAAAAACAACAGCAAATTCAACAACAACCTCAACATTGAAAAACAACAACAACCTCAACATTGAAAAACAGCAACAAATTCAGCAACAACCTCAACAATGAAAAACACAAACAAATTCAACAACAACCTCAACATTGAAAAACACCAACAAATTTAACAACAACCTCAACTTTGAAAAACAACAACCTCAACATGGAAAAAAAGCAACAAATTCAACAACAACCTCAACATTGAAAAACAACAACAACCTCAAAATTGAAAAACACCAACAAATTCAACAACAACCTCAACATTTAAAAACAACAACAACCTCAACATTGAAAAACAACAACAAATTCAACAACAACCTCAACATTGAAAAACACCAACAAATTCAACAACCACTTCAACATTGAAAAACACCAACAAATTCAACAACAACCTCGACATTGAAAAACACCAACAAATTCAACAACAACCTCAACATTGAAAAACTACAACAACCTCAACATTGAAAAACGCCAACAAATACAACAACAACCTCAACATTGAAAACGAACAACAACCTCAACATTGAAAAACACCAACAAAGTCAACAACAACCTCAAAATTGAAAAACAACAACAACCTCAACATTGAAAAACAACAACAACCTCAACATTGAAAAACACCAACAAATACAACAACAACCTCAACATTGAAAAACAACAAGAAGCTCAACATTGAAAAACACCAACAAATTCAACAACAACTTCAACATTGAAAAACAGCAACAAATTCAAGAACAACCTCAACATTGAAAAACAACAACAACCTCAACATTGAAAAACACCAACAAATTCAACAACAACATCAACATTAAAAAACAACAACAACCTCAACATTGAAAAACACCAGCAAATGCAACAACAACCTCAGCAATGAAAAACAACAACAAATTCAACAACAACCTCAACATTGAAAAACAACAACAACCTCAAAATTGAAAAACACCAACAAATTCAACAATAACCTCAACATATAAAAACACCAACAAATTCAACAACAACCTCAACATTGAAAAACAACAACAACCTCAACATTGAAAAACACCAACAAATTCAACAACAACCTCAACATTGAAAAACAACAACAACCTCGACATTGAAAAACACCATCAAATTCAACAACCACTTCAACATTGAAAAACACCAACAAATTCAACAACAACCTCGACATTGAAAAACACCAACAAATTCAACAACAACCTCAACATTGAAAAACTACAACAAAATCAACATTGAAAAACGCCAACAAATACAACAACAACCTCAGCATTGAAAACGAACAACAACCTCAACATTGAAAAACACCAACAAAGTCAACAACAACCTCAACATTGAAAAACAACAACAACCTCAACATTGAAAAACAACAACAACCTCAACATTGAAAAACACCAACAAATACAACAACAACCTCAACATTGAAAAACAACAACAACCTCAACATTGAAAAACACCAACAAATTCAACAACAACTTCAACATTGAAAAACAGCAACAAATTCAACAACAACCTCAACATTGAAAAACAACAACAACCTCAACATTGAAAAACACCAACAAATTCAACAACAACATCAACATTAAAAAACAACAACAACCTCAACATTGAAAAACACCAGCAAATTCAACAACAACCTCAACAATGAAAAACACCAGCAAATTCAACAACAACCTCAACATTGAAAAACACCAACAAATTTAACAACAACCTCAACTTTGAAAAACAACAACAACCTCAACATGGAAAAACACCAACAAATTCAACAACAACCTCAACATTGAAAAACAACAACAAATTCTACAACAACCTGAACATTGAAAAACTACAACAACCTCAACATTGAAAAACACCAACACATACAACAACAACCTCAACATTGAAAAACAACAACAACCTGAAAATTGAAAAACACCAACAAATTCAACAACAACCTGAACATTGAAAAACACCAACAAATTCAACAACAACCTCAACATTGAAAAACAACAACAAACTCAACATTGAAAAACACCAGCAAATTCAACAACAACTTCAACATTGAAAAACAACAACAAATTCAACAACAACCTCAACATTGAAAAACACCAACACATACAACAACAACCTCAACATTGAAAAACAACAACAACCTCAAGATTGAAAAACACCAACAAATTCAACAACAACCTCAACATTGAAAAACACCAACAAATTCAACAACAACCTCAACATTGAAAAACAACAACAACCTCAACATTGAAAAACACCAGCAAATTCAACAACAACTTCAACATTGAAAAACACCAACAAATTCAACAACAACCTCGACATTGAAAAACACCAAGAAATTCAACAACAACCTCAACATTGAAAAACTACAACAACCTCAACATTGTAAAACACCAACAAATACAACAACAACCTCAACATTGAAAACGAACAACAACCTCAACATTGAAAAACACCAACAAATTCAACAACAACCTCAACATTGAAAAACAACAACAACCTCAACATTGAAAAACAACAACAACTTCAAAATTGAAAAACACCAACAAATTCAACAACAACCTCGAAATTGAAAAACAGCAACAAATTCAACAACAACCTCAACATTGAAAAACAACAACAACCTCAGCAATGAAAAACACCAACAAATTCAACAACAACCTCAACATTGAAAAACAACAACAACCTCAACATTGAAAAACACCAACAAATTCAACAATAACCTCAACATATAAAAACACCAACAAATTCAACAACAACCTCAACATTGAAAAACAACAACAACCTCAATATTGAAAAACACCAACAAATTCAACAACAACCTCAACATTGAAAAACAACAACAACCTCGACATTGAAAAACACCATCAAATTCAACAACGACCTCAACATTGAAAAACAACAACAACCTCAACATTGAAAAACACCAACAAATTCAACAACAACCTCAACATTGAAAAACAACAACAACCTCAACATTGAAAAACAACAACAACTTCAACATTGAAAAACAACAACAACCTCAACATTGAAAAACACCAACAAATTCAACAACAACCTCAACATTGAAAAACAACAACAACCTCAACATTGAAAAACACCAACAAATTCAACAACAACCTCAAAATTGAAAAACACCAACAAATTCAACAACAACCTCAACATTTAAAAACAACAACAACCTCAACATTGAAAAACACCAACAAATTCAACAACAACTTCAACATTGAAAAACACCAACAAATTCAACAACAACCTCGACATTGAAAAACACCAACAAATTCAACAACAACCTCAACATTGAAAAACTACAACAACCTCAACATTGAAAAAGACCAACAAATAGCACAACAACCTCAACATTGAAAATGAACAACAACCTCAACATTGAAAAACACCAACAAATTCAACAACAACCTCAACATTGAAAAACAGCAACAACCTCAACATTGAAAAACAACAACAACCTCAGCATTGAAAAACACCAACAAATTCAACAACAACCTCAACATTGAAAAACAAAACAACCTCAACATGGAAAAACACCAACAAATTCAACAACTTCAACATTGAAAAACACCAACAAATTCAACAACAACCTCGAAATTGAAAAACAGCAACAAATTCAACAACAACCTCAACATTGAAAAACAAGAACAACCTCAGCATTGAAAAACACCAACAAATTCAACAACAACCTCAACAATGAAAAACACCAACAAATTCAACAACAACCTCAACATTGAAAAACACCAGCAAATTTAACAGCAACCTCAACTTTGAAAAACAACAACAACCTCAACATGGAAAAACACCAACAAATTCAACAACAACCTCAACATTGAAAAACAACAACAACCTCAAAATTGAAAAACACCAACAAATTCAACAACAACCTCAACATTGAAAAACAACAACAACCTCAACATTGAAAAACAACAACAACTTCAACGTTGAAAAACAACAACAACCTCAACATTGAAAAACAACAGCAAATTCAACAACAACCTCAACATTGAAAAACAACAACAACCTCAACATTGAAAAACAGCAACAAATTCAGCAACAACCTCAACAATGAAAAACACAAACAAATTCAACAACAACCTCAACATTGAAAAACACCAACAAATTTAACAACAACCTCAACTTTGAAAAACAACAACCTCAACATGGAAAAAAAGCAACAAATTCAACAACAACCTCAACATTGAAAAACAACAACAACCTCAAAATTGAAAAACACCAACAAATTCAACAACAACCTCAACATTGAAAAACAACAACAACCTCAACATTGAAAAACAACAACAACTTCAAAATTGAAAAACACCAACAAATTCAACAACAACCTCGAAATTGAAAAAGAGCAACAAATTCAACAACAACCTCAACATTGAAAAACAACAACAACCTCAGCAATGAAAAACACCAACAAATTCAACAACAACCTCAACATTGAAAAACAACAACAACCTCAACATTGAAAAACACCAACAAATTCAACAATAACCTCAACATATAAAAACACCAACAAATTCAACAACAACCTCAACATTGAAAAACAACAACAACCTCAATATTGAAAAACACCAACAAATTCAACAACAACCTCAACATTGAAAAACAACAACAACCTCGACATTGAAAAACACCATCAAATTCAACAACGACCTCAACATTGAAAAACACCAACAAATTCAACAACAACCTCAACATTGAAAAACAACAACAACCTCAACATTGAAAAACAACAACAACTTCAACATTGAAAAACAACAACAACCTCAACATTGAAAAACACCAACAAATTCAACAACAACCTCAACAGTGAAAAACAACAACAACCTCAACATTGAAAAACACCAACAAATTCAACAACAACCTCAAAATTGAAAAACACCAACAAATTCAACAACAACCTCAACATTTAAAAACAACAACAACCTCAACATTGAAAAACACCAACAAATTCAACAACAACTTCAACATTGAAAAACACCAACAAATTCAACAACAACCTCGACATTGAAAAACACCAACAAATTCAACAACAACCTCAACATTGAAAAACTACAACAACCTCAACATTGAAAAAGACCAACAAATAGCACAACAACCTCAACATTGAAAACGAACAACAACCTCAACATTGAAAAACACCAACAAATTCAACAACAACCTCAACATTGAAAAACAGCAACAACCTCAACATTGAAAAACAACAACAACCTCAGCATTGAAAAACACCAACAAATTCAACAACAACCTCAACATTGAAAAACAAAACAACCTCAACATGGAAAAACACCAACAAATTCAACAACTTCAACATTGAAAAACACCAACAAATTCAACAACAACCTCGAAATTGAAAAACAGCAACAAATTCAACAACAACCTCAACATTGAAAAACAAGAACAACCTCAGCATTGAAAAACACCAACAAATTCAACAACAACCTCAACAATGAAAAACACCAACAAATTCAACAACAACCTCAACATTGAAAAACACCAGCAAATTTAACAGCAACCTCAACTTTGAAAAACAACAACAACCTCAAAATTGAAAAACACCAACAAATTCAACAACAACCTCAACATTGAAAAACAACAACAACCTCAACATTGAAAAACAACAACAACTTCAACGTTGAAAAACAACAACAACCTCAACATTGAAAAACAACAGCAAATTCAACAACAACCTCAACATTGAAAAACAACAACAACCTCAACATTGAAAAACAGCAACAAATTCAGCAACAACCTCAACAATGAAAAACACAAACAAATTCAACAACAACCTCAACATTGAAAAACACCAACAAATTTAACAACAACCTCAACTTTGAAAAACAACAACCTCAACATGGAAAAAAAAGCAACAAATTCAACAACAACCTCAACATTGAAAAACAACAACAACCTCAAAATTGAAAAACACCAACAAATTCAACAACAACCTCAACATTTAAAAACAACAACAACCTCAACATTGAAAAACAACAACAAATTCAACAACAACCTCAACATTGAAAAACACCAACAAATTCAACAACCACTTCAACATTGAAAAACACCAACAAATTCAACAACAACCTCGACATTGAAAAACACCAACAAATTCAACAACAACCTCAACATTGAAAAACTACAACAACCTCAACATTGAAAAACGCCAACAAATACAACAACAACCTCAACATTGAAAACGAACAACAACCTCAACATTGAAAAACACCAACAAAGTCAACAACAACCTCAACATTGAAAAACAACAACAACCTCAACATTGAAAAACAACAACAACCTCAACATTGAAAAACACCAACAAATACAACAACAACCTCAACATTGAAAAACAACAAGAAGCTCAACATTGAAAAACACCAACAAATTCAACAACAACTTCAACATTGAAAAACAGCAACAAATTCAAGAACAACCTCAACATTGAAAAACAACAACAACCTCAACATTGAAAAACACCAACAAATTCAACAACAACATCAACATTAAAAAACAACAACAACCTCAACATTGAAAAACACCAGCAAATTCAACAACAACCTCAGCAATGAAAAACACCAACAAATTCAACAACAACCTCAACATTGAAATACAACAACAACCTCAACATTGAAAAACACCAACAAATTCAACAATAACCTCAACATATAAAAACACCAACAAATTCAACAACAACCTCAACATTGAAAAACAACAACAACCTCAACATTGAAAAACACCAACAAATTCAACAACAACCTCAACATTGAAAAACAACAACAACCTCGACATTGAAAAACACCATCAAATTCAACAACCACTTCAACATTGAAAAACACCAACAAATTCAACAACAACCTCGACATTGAAAAACACCAACAAATTCAACAACAACCTCACCATTGAAAAACTACAACAACCTCAACATTGAAAAACGCCAACAAATACAACAACAACCTCAGCATTGAAAACGAACAACAACCTCAACATTGAAAAACACCAACAAAGTCAACAACAACCTCAACATTGAAAAACAACAACAACCTCAACATTGAAAAACAACAACAACCTCAACATTGAAAAACACCAACAAATACAACAACAACCTCAACATTGAAAAACAACAACAACCTCAACATTGAAAAACACCATCAAATTCAACAACAACTTCAACATTGATAAACAGCAACAAATTCAACAACAACCTCAACATTGAAAAACAACAACAACCTCAACATTGAAAAACACCAACAAATTCAACAACAACATCAACATTAAAAAACAACAACAACCTCAACATTGAAAAACACCAGCAAATTCAACAACAACCTCAACAATGAAAAACACCAGCAAATTCAACAACAACCTCAACATTGAAAAACACCAACAAATTTAACAACAACCTCAACTTTGAAAAACAACAACAACCTCAACATGGAAAAACACCAACAAATTCAACAACAACCTCAACATTGAAAAACAACAACAAATTCTACAACAACCTGAACATTGAAAAACTACAACAACCTCAACATTGAAAAACACCAACACATACAACAACAACCTCAACATTGAAAAACAACAACAACCTGAAACATTGAAAAACACCAACAAAATCAACAACAACCTGAACATTGAAAAACACCAACAAATTCAACAACAACCTCAACATTGAAAAACAACAACAACCTCAACATTGAAAAACACCAGCAAATTCAACAACAACTTCAACATTGAAAAACAACAACAAATTCAACAACAACCTCAACATTGAAAAACACCAACACATACAACAACAACCTCAACATTGAAAAACAACAACAACCTCAAGATTGAAAAACACCAACAAATTCAACAACAACCTCAACATTGAAAAACACCAACAAATTCAACAACAACCTCAACATTGAAAAACAACAACAACCTCAACATTGAAAAACACCAGCAAATTCAACAACAACTTCAACATTGAAAAACACCAACAAATTCAACAACAACCTCGACATTGAAAAACACCAAGAAATTCAACAACAACCTCAACATTGAAAAACTACAACAACCTCAACATTGTAAAACACCAACAAATACAACAACAACCTCAACATTGAAAACGAACAACAACCTCAACATTGAAAAACACCAACAAATTCAACAACAACCTCAACATTGAAAAACAACAACAACCTCAACATTGAAAAACAACAACAACTTCAAAATTGAAAAACACCAACAAATTCAACAACAACCTCGAAATTGAAAAACAGCAACAAATTCAACAACAACCTCAACATTGAAAAACAACAACAACCTCAGCAATGAAAAACACCAACAAATTCAACAACAACCTCAACATTGAAAAACAACAACAACCTCAACATTGAAAAACACCAACAAATTCAACAATAACCTCAACATATAAAAACACCAACAAATTCAACAACAACCTCAACATTGAAAAACAACAACAACCTCAATATTGAAAAACACCAACAAATTCAACAACAACCTCAACATTGAAAAACAACAACAACCACGACATTGAAAAACACAATCAAATTCAACAACGACCTCAACATTGAAAAACAACAACAACCTCAACATTGAAAAACACCAACAAATTCAACAACAACCTCAACATTGGAAAACAACAACAACCTCAACATTGAAAAACAACAACAACTTCAACATTGAAAAACAACAACAACCTCAACATTGAAAAACACCAACAAATTCAACAACAACCTCAACATTGAAAAACAACAACAACCTCAACATTGAAAAACACCAACAAATTCAACAACAACCTCAAAATTGAAAAACACCAACAAATTCAACAACAACCTCAACATTTAAAAACAACAACAACCTCAACATTGAAAAACACCAACAAATTCAACAACAACTTCAACATTGAAAAACACCTACAAATTCAACAACAACCTCGACATTGAAAAACACCAACAAATTCAACAACAACCTCAACATTGAAAAACTACAACAACCTCAACATTGAAAAAGACCAACAAATAGCACAACAACCTCAACATTGAAAACGAACAACAACCTCAACATTGAAAAACACCAACAAATTCAACAACAACCTCAACATTGAAAAACAGCAACAACCTCAACATTGAAAAACAACAACAACCTCAGCATTGAAAAACACCAACAAATTCAACAACAACCTCAACATTGAAAAACAAAACAACCTCAACATGGAAAAACACCAACAAATTCAACAACTTCAACATTGAAAAACACCTACAAATTCAACAACAACCTTGAAATTGAAAAACAGCAACAAATTCAACAACAACCTCAACATTGAAAACGAACAACAACCTCAGCATTGAAAAACACCAACAAATTCAACAACAACCTCAACAATGAAAAACACCAACAAATTCAACAACAACCTCAACATTGAAAAACACCAGCAAATTTAACAGCAACCTCAACTTTGAAAAACAACAACAACCTCAACATGGAAAAACACCAACAAATTCAACAACAACCTCAACATTGAAAAACAACAACAACCTCAAAATTGAAAAACACCAACAAATTCAACAACAACCTCAACATTGAAAAACAACAACAACCTCAACATTGAAAAACAACAACAACTTCAACGTTGAAAAACAACAACAACCTCAACATTGAAAAACAACAGCAAATTCAACAACAACCTCAACATTGAAAAACAACAACAACCTCAACATTGAAAAACAGCAACAAATTCAGCAACAACCTCAACAATGAAAAACACAAACAAATTCAACAACAACCTCAACATTGAAAAACACCAACAAATTTAACAACAACCTCAACTTTGAAAAACAACAACCTCAACATGGAAAAAAAGCAACAAATTCAACAACAACCTCAACATTGAAAAACAACAACAACCTCAAAATTGAAAAACACCAACAAATTCAACAACAACCTCAACATTTAAAAACAACAACAACCTCAACATTGAAAAACAACAACAAATTCAACAACAACCTCAACATTGAAAAACAGCAACAAATTCAACAACCACTTCAACATTGAAAAACACCAACAAATTCAACAACAACCTCGACATTGAAAAACACCAACAAATTCAACAACAACCTCAACATTGAAAAACTACAACAACCTCAACATTGAAAAACGCCAACAAATACAACAACAACCTCAACATTGAAAACGAACAACAACCTCAACATTGAAAAACACCAAAAAAGTCAACAACAACCTCAACATTGAAAAACAACAACAACCTCAACATTGAAAAACAACAACAACCTCAACATTGAAAAACACCAACAAATACAACAACAACCTCAACATTGAAAAACAACAAGAAGCTCAACATTGAAAAACACCAACAAATTCAACAACAACTTCAACATTGAAAAACAGCAACAAATTCAAGAACAACCTCAACATTGAAAAACAACAACAACCTCATCATTGAAAAACACCAACAAATTCAACAACAACATCAACATTAAAAAACAACAACAACCTCAACATTGAAAAACACCAGCAAATTCAACAACAACCTCAGCAATGAAAAACACCAACAAATTCAACAACAACCTCAACATTGAAAAACAACAACAACCTCAACATTGAAAAACACCAACAAATTCAACAATAACCTCAACATATAAAAACACCAACAAATTCAACAACAACCTCAACATTGAAAAACAACAACAACCTCAACATTGAAAAACACCAACAAATTCAACAACAACCTCAACATTGAAAAACAACAACAACCTCGACATTGAAAAACACCATCAAATTCAACAACCACTTCAACATTGAAAAACACCAACAAATTCAACAACAACCTCGACATTGAAAAACACCAACAAATTCAACAACAACCTCAACATTGAAAAACTACAACAACCTCAACATTGAAAAACGCAAACAAATACAACAACAACCTCAGCATTGAAAACGAACAACAACCTCAACATTGAAAAACACCAACAAAGTCAACAACAACCTCAACATTGAAAAACAACAACAACCTCAACATTGAAAAACAACAACAACCTCAACATTGAAAAACACCAACAAATACAACAACAACCTCAACATTGAAAAACAACAAGAAGCTCAACATTGAAAAACACCAACAAATTCAACAACAACTTCAACATTGAAAAACAGCAACAAATTCAAGAACAACCTCAACATTGAAAAACAACAACAACCTCAACATTGAAAAACACCAACAAATTCAACAACAACATCAACATTAAAAAACAACAACAACCTCAACATTGAAAAACACCAGCAAATTCAACAACAACCTCAGCAATGAAAAACACCAACAAATTCAACAACAACCTCAACATTGAAAAACAACAACAACCTCAACATTGAAAAACACCAACAAATTCAACAATAACCTCAACATATAAAAACACCAACAAATTCAACAACAACCTCAACATTGAAAAACAACAACAACCTCAACATTGAAAAACACCAACAAATTCAACAACAACCTCAACATTGAAAAACAACAACAACCTCGACATTGAAAAACACCATCAAATTCAACAACCACTTCAACATTGAAAAACACCAACAAATTCAACAACAACCTCGACATTGAAAAACACCAACAAATTCAACAACAACCTCAACATTGAAAAACTAGAACAACCTCAACATTGAAAAACGCCAACAAATACAACAGCAAACTCAGCATTGAAAACGAACAACAACCTCAACATTGAAAAACACCAACAAAGTCAACAACAACCTCAACATTGAAAAACAACAACAACCTCAACATTGAAAAACAACAACAACCTCAACATTGAAAAACACCAACAAATACAACAACAACCTCAACATTGAAAAACAACAACAACCTCAACATTGAAAAACACCAACAAATTCAACAACAACTTCAACATTGAAAAACAGCAACAAATTCAACAACAACCTCAACATTGAAAAACAACAACAACCTCAACATTGAAAAACACCAACAAATTCAACAACAACATCAACATTAAAAAACAACAACAACCTCAACATTGAAAAACACCAGCAAATTCAACAACAACCTCAACAATGAAAAACACCAGCAAATTCAACAACAACCTCAACATTGAAAAACACCAACAAATTTAACAACAACCTCAACTTTGAAAAACAACAACAACCTCAACATGGAAAAACACCAACAAATTCAACAACAACCTCAACATTGAAAAACAACAACAAATTCAACAACAACCTGAACATTGAAAAACTACAACAACCTCAACATTGAAAAACACCAACACATACAACAACAACCTCAACATTGAAAAACAACAACAACCTGAACATTGAAAAACACCAACAAATTCAACAACAACCTGAACATTGAAAAACACCAACAAATTCAACAACAACCTCAACATTGAAAAACAACAACAACCTCAACATTGAAAAACACCAGCAAATTCAACAACAACTTCAACATTGAAAAACAACAACAAATTCAACAACAACCTCGACATTGAAAAACACCAACAAATTCAACAACAACCTCAACATTGAAAAACTACAACAACCTCAACATTGTAAAACACCAACAAATACAACAACAACCTCAACATTGAAAACGAACAACAACCTCAACATTGAAAAACAACAACAACCTCAACATTGAAAAACAACAACAACTTCAAAATTGAAAAACACCAACAAATTCAACAACAACCTCGAAATTGAAAAACATCAACAAATTCAACAACAACCTCAACATTGAAAAACAACAACAACCTCAACATTGAAAAACACCAACAAATTCAACAATAACCTCAACATATAAAAACACCAACAAATTCAACAACAACCTCAACATTGAAAAACAACAACAACCTCAACATTGAAAAACACCAACAAAATCAACAACAACCTCAACATTGAAAAACAACAACAACCTCGACGTTGAAAAACACCATCAAATTCAACAACGACCTCAACATTGAACAACAACAACAACCTCAACATTGAAAAACACCAACAAATTCAACAACAACCTCAACATTGAAAAACACCAGCAAATTCAACAACAACCTCAACATTTAAAAAGGCCAACAAATTCAACAACAACCTCAACATTGAAAAACACCAACAAATTCAACAACAACCTCAACATTGAAAAACAACAACAACCTCAACATTGAAAAACACCAACAAATTCAACAACAAATTCAACATTGAAAAATACCAACAAATTCAACAACAACCTCCACATTGAACAACAACAACAACTTCAACATTGAAAAACACCAACAAATTCAACAACAACCTCAACATTGAAAAACAAGAACAACCTCAACATTGAAAAACACCAACAAATTCAACAACAACCTCAACATTTAAAAACACCAACAAATTCAACAACAACCTCAACATTGAAAAACACCAACAAATTCAACAACAACTTCAACATTGAAAAACACCAACAAATTCAACAACAACCTCGACATTGAAAAACACCAACAAATTCAACAACAACCTCAACATTGAAAAACTACAACAACCTCAACATTGAAAAACACCGACACATACAACAACAACCTCAATATTGAAAAACAACAACAACCTCAACATTGAAAAACACCAACAAATTCAACAACAACCTCAACATTGAAAAACACCAACAAATTCAACAACAACCTCAACATTGAAAAAGAACAAGTAATTCAACATTGAAAAACAACAACAACCTCAACATTGAAAAACACCAACAAATTCAACAACAACCTCAACATTGAAAAACAACAACAACCTCAACATTGAAAAACACCAACAAATTCAACAGCAACCTCAAAATTGAAAAACACCAACAAATTCAACAACAACCTCAACATTTAAAAACAACAACAACCTCAACATTGAAAAACACCAACAAATTCAACAACAACTTCAACATTGAAAAACACCAACAAATTCAACAACAACCTCGACATTGAAAAACACCAACAAATTCAACAACAACCTCAACATTGAAAAACTACAACAACCTCAACATTGAAAAAGACCAACAAATAGAACAACAACCTCAACATTGAAAACGAACAACAACCTCAACATTGAAAAACAACAACAACCTCAACATTGAAAAACACCAACAAAATCAACAACAACCTCAACATTGAAAAACAACAACAACCTCGACGTTGAAAAACACCATCAAATTCAACAACGACCTCAACATTGAACAACAACAACAACCTCAACATTGAAAAACACCAACAAATTCAACAACAACCTCAACATTGAAAAACACCAGCAAATTCAACAACAACCTCAACATTTAAAAACGCCAACAAATTCAACAACAACCTCAACATTGAAAAACACCAACAAATTCAACAACAACCTCAACATTGAAAAACAACAACAACCTCAACATTGAAAAACACCAACAAATTCAACAACAAATTCAACATTGAAAAATACCAACAAATTCAACAACAACCTCCACATTGAACAACAACAGCAACTTCAACATTGAAAAACACCAACAAATTCAACAACAACCTCAACATTGAAAAACAAGAACAACCTCAACATTGAAAAACACCAACAAATTCAACAACAACCTCAACATTTAAAAACACCAACAAATTCAACAACAACCTCAACATTGAAAAACACCAACAAATTCAACAACAACTTCAACATTGAAAAACACCAACAAATTCAACAACAACCTCGACATTGAAAAACACCAACAAATTCAACAACAACCTCAACATTGAAAAACTACAACAACCTCAACATTGAAAAACACCGACACATACAACAACAACCTCAATATTGAAAAACAACAACAACCTCAACATTGAAAAACACCAACAAATTCAACAACAACCTCAACATTGAAAAACACCAACAAATTCAACAACAACCTCAACATTGAAAAAGAACAAGTAATTCAACATTGAAAAACAACAACAACCTCAACATTGAAAAACACCAACAAATTCAACAACAACCTCAACATTGAAAAACAACAACAACCTCAACATTGAAAAACACCAACAAATTCAACAGCAACCTCAAAATTGAAAAACACCAACAAATTCAACAACAACCTCAACATTTAAAAACAACAACAACCTCAACATTGAAAAACACCAACAAATTCAACAACAACTTCAACATTGAAAAACACCAACAAATTCAACAACAACCTCGACATTGAAAAACACCAACAAATTCAACAACAACCTCAACATTGAAAAACTACAACAACCTCAACATTGAAAAAGACCAACAAATAGAACAACAACCTCAACATTGAAAACGAACAACAACCTCAACATTGAAAAACACCAACAAATTCAACAACAACCTCAACATTGAAAAACAACAACAACCTCAACATTGAAAAACAACAACAACCTCAGCATTGAAAAACACCAACAAATTCAACAACAACCTCAACATTGAAAAACAAAACAACCTCAACATGGAAAAACACCAACAAATTCAACAACTTCAACATTGAAAAACACCAACAAATTCAACAACAACCTCGAAATTGAAAAACAGCAACAAATTCAACAACAACCTCAACATTGAAAACGAACAACAACCTCAACATTGAAAAACACCAACAAAGTCAACAACAACCTCAACATTGAAAAACAACAACAACCTCAACATTGAAAAACAACAACAACCTCAGCATTGAAAAACACCAACAAATTCAACAACAACCTCAACATTGAAAAACAAAACAACCTCAACATGGAAAAACACCAACAAATTCAACAACTTCAACATTGAAAAACACCAACAAATTCAACAACAACCTCGAAATTGAAAAACAGCAACAAATTCAACAACAACCTCAACATTGAAAACGAACAACAACCTCAACATTGAAAAACACCAACAAAGTCAACAACAACCTCAACATTGAAAAACAACAACAACCTCAACATTGAAAAACAACAACAACCTCAACATTGAAAAACACCAACAAATACAACAACAACCTCAACATTGAAAAACAACAACAACCTCAACATTGAAAAACAGCAACAAATTCAACAACAACCTCAACATTGAAAAACAACAACAACCTCAACATTGAAAAACACCAACAAATTCAAAAACAACATCAACATTAAAAAACAACAACAACCTCAACATTGAAAAACACCAGCAAATTCAACAACAACCTCAGCAATGAAAAACACCAACAAATTCAACAACAACCTCAACATTGAAAAACAACAACAACCTCAACATTGAAAAACACCAACAAATTCAACAATAACCTCAACATATAAAAACACCAACAAATTCAACAACAACCTCAACATTGAAAAACAACAACAACCTCAACATTGAAAAACACCAACAAATTCAACAACAACCTCAACATTGAAAAACAACAACAACCTCGACATTGAAAAACACCATCAAATTCAACAACCACTTCAACATTGAAAAACACCAACAAATTCAACAACAACCTCGACATTGAAAAACACCAACAAATTCAACAACAACCTCAACATTGAAAAACTACAACAACCTCAACATTGAAAAACGCCAACAAATACAACAACAACCTCAGCATTGAAAACGAACAACAACCTCAACATTGAAAAACACCAACAAAGTCAACAACAACCTCAACATTGAAAAACAACAACAACCTCAACATTGAAAAACAACAACAACCTCAACATTGAAAAACACCAACAAATACAACAACAACCTCAACATTGAAAAACAACAAGAAGCTCAACATTGAAAAACACCAACAAATTCAACAACAACTTCAACATTGAAAAACAGCAACAAATTCAAGAACAACCTCAACATTGAAAAACAACAACAACCTCAACATTGAAAAACACCAACAAATTCAACAACAACATCAACATTAAAAAACAACAACAACCTCAACATTGAAAAACACCAGCAAATTCAACAACAACCTCAGCAATGAAAAACACCAACAAATTCAACAACAACCTCAACATTGAAAAACAACAACAACCTCAACATTGAAAAACACCAACAAATTCAACAATAACCTCAACATATAAAAACACCAACAAATTCAACAACAACCTCAACATTGAAAAACAACAACAACCTCAACATTGAAAAACACCAACAAATTCAACAACAACCTCAACATTGAAAAACAACAACAACCTCGACATTGAAAAACACCATCAAATTCAACAACCACTTCAACATTGAAAAACACCAACAAATTCAACAACAACCTCGACATTGAAAAACACCAACAAATTCAACAACAACCTCAACATTGAAAAACTACAACAACCTCAACATTGAAAAACGCCAACAAATACAACAACAACCTCAGCATTGAAAACGAACAACAACCTCAACATTGAAAAACACCAACAAAGTCAACAACAACCTCAACATTGAAAAACAACAACAACCTCAACATTGAAAAACAACAACAACCTCAACATTGAAAAACACCAACTAATACAACAACAACCTCAACATTGAAAAACAACAACAACCTCAACATTGAAAAACACCAACAAATTCAACAACAACTTCAACATTGAAAAACAGCAACAAATTCAACAACAACCTCAACATTGAAAAACAACAACAACCTTAACATTGAAAAACACCAACAAATTCAACAACAACATCAACATTAAAAAACAACAACAACCTCAACATTGAAAAACACCAGCAAATTCAACAACAACCTCAACAATGAAAAACACCAGCAAATTCAACAACAACCTCAACATTGAAAAACACCAACAAATTTAACAACAACCTCAACTTTGAAAAACAACAACAACCTCAACATGGAAAAACACCAACAAATTCAACAACAACCTCAACATTGAAAAACAACAACAAATTCTACAACAACCTGAACATTGAAAAACTACAACAACCTCAACATTGAAAAACACCAACACATACAACAACAACCTCAACATTGAAAAACAACAACAACCTGAACATTGAAAAACACCAACAAATTCAACAACAACCTGAACATTGAAAAACACCAACAAATTCAACAACAACCTCAACATTGAAAAACAACAACAACCTCAACATTGAAAAACACCAGCAAATTCAACAACAACTTCAACATTGAAAAACAACAACAAATTCAACAACAACCTCGACATTGAAAAACACCAACAAATTCAACAACAACCTCAACATTGAAAAACTACAACAACCTCAACATTGTAAAACACCAACAAATACAACAACAACCTCAACATTGAAAACGAACAACAACCTCAACATTGAAAAACAACAACAACCTCAACATTGAAAAACAACAACAACTTCAAAATTGAAAAACACCAACAAATTCAACAACAACCTCAACATTGAAAAACAACAACAACCTCAACATTGAAAAACACCAACAAATTCAACAATAACCTCAACATATAAAAACACCAACAAATTCAACAACAACCTCAACATTGAAAAACAACAACAACCTCGACATTGAAAAACACCATCAAATTCAACAACGACCTCAACATTGAACAACAACAACAACCTCAACATTGAAAAACACCAACAAATTCAACAACAACCTCAACATTGAAAAACACCAGCAAATTCAACAACAACCTCAACATTTAAAAACGCCAACAAATTCAACAACAACCTCAACATTGAAAAACACCAACAACCTCAACATTGAAAAACACCAACAAATTCAACAATAACCTCAACATATAAAAACACCAACAAATTCAACAACAACCTCAACATTGAAAAACAACAACAACCTCAACATTGAAAAACACCAACAAATTCAACAACAACCTCAACATTGAAAAACAACAACAACCTCGACATTGAAAAACACCATCAAATTCAACAACCACTTCAACATTGAAAAACACCAACAAATTCAACAACAACCTCGACATTGAAAAACACCAACAAATTCAACAACAACCTCAACATTGAAAAACTACAACAACCTCAACATTGAAAAACGCCAACAAATACAACAACAACCTCAGCATTGAAAACGAACAACAACCTCAACATTGAAAAACACCAACAAAGTCAACAACAACCTCAACATTGAAAAACAACAACAACCTCAACATTGAAAAACAACAACAACCTCAACATTGAAAAACACCAACTAATACAACAACAACCTCAACATTGAAAAACAACAACAACCTCAACATTGAAAAACACCAACAAATTCAACAACAACTTCAACATTGAAAAACAGCAACAAATTCAACAACAACCTCAACATTGAAAAACAACAACAACCTTAACATTGAAAAACACCAACAAATTCAACAACAACATCAACATTAAAAAACAACAACAACCTCAACATTGAAAAACACCAGCAAATTCAACAACAACCTCAACAATGAAAAACACCAGCAAATTCAACAACAACCTCAACATTGAAAAACACCAACAAATTTAACAACAACCTCAACTTTGAAAAACAACAACAACCTCAACATGGAAAAACACCAACAAATTCAACAACTACCTCAACATTGAAAAACAACAACAAATTCTACAACAACCTGAACATTGAAAAACACCAACAAATTCAACAACAACCTCAACATTGAAAAACACCAACAAATTCAACAACAACTTCAACATTGAAAAACACCAACAAATTCAACAACAACCTCAACATTGAAAAACACCAACAAATTCAACAACAACTTCAACATTGAAAAACACCAACAAATTCAACAACAACCTCGACATTGAAAAACACCAACAAATTCAACAACAACCTCAACATTGAAAAACTACAACAACCTCAACATTGAAAAACACCGACACATACAACAACAACCTCAATATTGAAAAACAACAACAACCTCAACATTGAAAAACACCAACAAATTCAACAACAACCTCAACATTGAAAAACACCAATAAATTCAACAACAACCTCAACATTGAAAAAGAACAAGTAATTCAACATTGAAAAACAACAACAACCTCAACATTGAAAAACACCAACAAATTCAACAACAACCTCAACATTGAAAAACAACAACAACCTCAACATTGAAAAACACCAACAAATTCAACAGCAACCTCAAAATTGAAAAACACCAACAAATTCAACAACAACCTCAACATTTAAAAACAACAACAACCTCAACATTGAAAAACACCAACAAATTCAACAACAACTTCAACATTGAAAAACACCAACAAATTCAACAACAACCTCGACATTGAAAAACACCAACAAATTCAACAACAACCTCAACATTGAAAAACTACAACAACCTCAACATTGAAAAAGACCAACAAATAGAACAACAACCTCAACATTGAAAACGAACAACAACCTCAACATTGAAAAACACCAACAAATTCAACAACAACCTCAACATTGAAAAACAACAACAACCTCAACATTGAAAAACAACAACAACCTCAGCATTGAAAAACACCAACAAATTCAACAACAACCTCAACATTGAAAAACAAAACATCCCCAACATGGAAAAACACCAACAAATTCAACAACTTCAACATTGAAAAACACCAACAAATTCAACAACAACCTCGAAATTGAAAAACAGCAACAAATTCAACAACAACCTCAACATTGAAAACGAACAACAACCTCAACATTGAAAAACACCAACAAAGTCAACAACAACCTCAACATTGAAAAACAACAACAACCTCAACATTGAAAAACAACAACAACCTCAGCATTGAAAAACACCAACAAATTCAACAACAACCTCAACATTGAAAAACAAAACAACCTCAACATGGAAAAACACCAACAAATTCAACAACTTCAACATTGAAAAACACCAACAAATTCAACAACAACCTCGAAATTGAAAAACAGCAACAAATTCAACAACAACCTCAACATTGAACACGAACAACAACCTCAACATTGAAAAACACCAACAAAGTCAACAACAACCTCAACATTGAAAAACAACAACAACCTCAACATTGAAAAACAACAACAACCTCAACATTGAAAAACACCAACAAATTCAACAACAACCTCAACATTGAAAAACAGCAACAACCTCAACATTGAAAAAGAGCAACAAATTCAACAACAACCTCAACATTGAAAAACAACAACAACCTCAACATTGAAAAACACCAACAAATTCAAAAACAACATCAACATTAAAAAACAACAACAACCTCAACATTGAAAAACACCAGCAAATTCAACAACAACCTCAGCAATGAAAAACACCAACAAATTCAACAACAACCTCAACATTGAAAAACACCAACAACCTCAACATTGAAAAACACCAACAAATTCAACAATAACCTCAACATATAAAAACACCAACAAATTCAACAACAACCTCAACATTGAAAAACAACCACAACCTCAACATTGAAAAACACCAACAAATTCAACAACAACCTCAACATTGAAAAACAACAACAACCTCGACATTGAAAAACACCATCAAATTCAACAACCACTTCAACATTGAAAAACACCAACAAATTCAACAACAACCTCGACATTGAAAAACACCAACAAATTCAACAACAACCTCAACATTGAAAAACTACAACAACCTCAACATTGAAAAACGCCAACAAATACAACAACAACCTCAACATTGAAAACGAACAACAACCTCAGCATTGAAAAAGACCAACAAAGTCAACAACAACCTCAACATTGAAAAACAACAACAACCTCGACATTGAAAAACACCATCAAATTGAACAACGACCTCAACATTGAACAACAACAAGAACCTCAACATTGAAAAACACCAACAAATTCAACAACAACTTCAACATTGAAAAACAACAACAACCTCAACATTGAAAAACACCAACAAATTCAACAACAACCTCAACATTTAAAAACAACAACAACCTCAACATTGAAAAACACCAACAAATTCAACAACAACCTCAACATTGAAAAACAACAACAAATTCAACAACAACCTCAACATTGAAAAACTACAACAACCTGAACATTGAAAAACACCCACACATACAACAACAACCTCAATATTGAAAAACAACAACAACCTCAACATTGAAAAACACCAACAAATTCAACAACAACCTCAACATTGAAAAACACCAACAAATTCAACAACAACCTCAACATTGAAAAACAACAACAGCTTCAACATTGAAAAACAACAACAACCTCAACATTGAAAAACACCAACAAATTCAACAACAACCTCAACATTGAAAAACAACAACAACCTCAACATTGAAAAACACCAACAAATTCAACAACAACCTCAAAATTGAAAAACACCAACAAATTCAACAACAACCTCAACATTTAAAAACAACAACAACCTCAACATTGAAAAACACCAACAAATTCAACAACAACTTCAACATTGAAAAACACCAACAAATTCAACAACAACCTCGACATTGAAAAACACCAACAAATTCAACAACAACCTCAACATTGAAAAACTACAACAACCTCAACATTGAAAAAGACCAACAAATAGAACAACAACCTCAACATTGAAAACGAACAACAACCTCATCATTGAAAAACACCAACAAATTCAACAACAACCTCAGCATTGAATAACAACAACAAATTCAACATTGAAAAACAACAACAACTTCAAAATTGAAAAACACCAACAAATTCAACAACAACCTCGAAATTGAAAAACAGCAACAAATTCAACAACAACCTCAACATTGAAAAACAACAACAACCTCAGCAATGAAAAACACCAACAAATTCAACAACAACCTCAGCATTGAAAAACAACAACAACCTCAACATTGAAAAACACCAACAAATTCAACAATAACCTCAACATATAAAAACACCAACAAATTCAACAACAACCTCAACATTGAAAAACAACAACAACCTCAACATTGAAAAACACCAACAAATTCAACAACAACCTCAACATTGAAAAAAAACAACAACCTCGACATTGAAAAACACCATCAAATTCAACAACCACTTCAACATTGAAAAACACCAACAAATTCAACAACAACCTCGACATTGAAAAACACCAACAAATTCAACAACAACCTCAACATTGAAAAACTACAACAACCTCAACATTGAAAAACGCCAACAAATACAACAACAACCTCAACATTGAAAACGAACAACAACCTCAACATTGAAAAACATCAATAAAGTCAACAACAACCTCAACATTGAAAAACAACATCAACCACAACATTGAAAAACAACAACAACATCAACATTGAAAAACAGCAACAAATTCAACAACAACCTCAACATTGATAAACAACAACAACCTCAGCAATGAAAAACACCAACAAATTCAACAACAACCTCAACATTGAAAAACAACAACAACCTCAACATTGAAAAACACCAAAAAATTCAACAATAACCTCAACATATAAAAACACCAACAAATTCAACAACAACCTCAACATTGAAAAACAACAACAACCTCAACATTGAAAAACACCAACAAATTCAACAACAACCTCAACATTGAAAAACAACAACAACCTCGACATTGAAAAACACCATAAAATTCAACAACGACCTAAACATTGAAAAACAACAACAACCTCAACATTGAAAAACACCAACAAATTCAACAACAACCTCAACATTGAAAAACACCAACAAATTCAACAACAACCTCAACATTTAAAAACGCCAACAAATTCAACAACAACCTCAACATTGAAAAACACCAACAAATTCAACAACAACCTCAACATTGAAAAACAACAACAACCTCAACATTGAAAAACACCAACAAAATCATCAACAAATTCAACATTGAAAAATACCAACAAATTCAACAACAACCTCCACATTGAACAACAACAACAACCTCAACATTGAAAAACACCAACAAATTCAACAACAACCTCAACATTTAAAAACAACAACAACCTCAACATTGAAAAACACCAACAAATTCAACAACAACCTCAACATTTAAAAACACCAACAAATTCAACAACAACCTCAACATTGAAAAACACCAACAAATTCAACAACAACCTCGACATTGAAAAACACCAACAAATTCAACAACAACCTCAACATTGAAAAACTACAACAACCTCAACATTGAAAAACACCGACACATACAACAACAACCTCAATATTGAAAAACAACAACAACCTCAACATTGAAAAACACCAACAAATTCAACAACAACCTCAACATTGAAAAACACCAACAAATTCAACAACAACCTCAACATTGAAAAACAACAACAACTTCAACATTGAAAAACAACAACAACCTCAACATTGAAAAACACCAACAAATTCAACAACAACCTCAACATTGAAAAACAACAACAACCTCAACATTGAAAAACACCAACAAATTCAACAACAACCTCAAAATTGAAAACCACCAAAAATTCAACAACAACCTCAACTTTTAAAAACAACAACAACCTCAACATTGAAAAACACCAACAAATTCAACAACAACTTCAACATTGAAAAACACCAACAAATTCAACAACAACCTCAACATTGAAAAACAACAACAACCTCAACATTGAAAAACAACAACAACCTCCACATTGAAAAACACCAACAAATACAACAACAACCTCAACATTGAAAAACAACAACAACCTCAACATTGAAAAACACCAACAAATTCAAGAACAACTTCAACATTGAAAAACAGCAACAAATTCAACAACAACCTCAACATTGAAAAACAACAACAACCTCAACATTGAAAAACAGCAACAAATTCAACAACAACATCAACATTAAAAAACAACAACAACCTCAACATTGAAAAACACCAGCAAATTCAACAAAACCTCAACAATGAAAAACACCAACAAATTCAACAACAACCTCAACACTGAAAAACACCAACAAATTTAACAACAACCTCAACTTTGAAAAACAACAACAACCTCAACATGGAAAAACACCAACAAATTCAACAACAACCTCAACATTGAAAAACAACAACAAATTCTACAACAACCTGAACATTGAAAAACTACAACAACCTCAACATTGAAAAACACCAACACATACAACAACAACCTCAACATTGAAAAACACCAACAAATTCAACAACAACCTCAACATTGAAAAACACCAACAAATTCAACAACAACCTCAACATTGACAAACAACAACAACCTCAACATTGAAAAACACCAGCAAATTCAACAACAACTTCAACATTGAAAAACACCAACAAATTCAACAACAACCTCGACATTGAAAAACACCAACAAATTCAACAACAACCTCAACATTGAAAAACTACAACAGCCTCAACATTGTAAAACACCAACAAATACAACAACAACCTCAACATTGAAAACGAACAACAACCTCAACATTGAACAACACCAACAAATTCAACAACAACCTCAACATTGAAAAACAACAACAACCTCAACATTGAAAAACAACAACAACTTCAAAATTGAAAAACACCAACAAATTCAACAACAACCTCGAAATTGAAAAACAGCCACAAATTCAACAACAACCTCAACATTGAAAAACAACAACAACCTCAGCAATGAAAAACACCAACAAATTCAACAACAACCTCAACATTGAAAAACAACAACAACCTCAACATTGAAAAACACCAACAAATTCAACAATAACCTCAACATATAAAAACACCAACAAATTCAACAACAACCTCAACATTGAAAAACAACAACAACCTCAACATTGAAAAACACCAACAAATTCAACAACAACCTCAACATTGAAAAACAACAACAACCTCAACATTGAAAAACACCAACAAATTCAACAACAACCTCAACATTTAAAAACAACAACAACCTCAACATTGAAAAACACCAACAAATTCAACAACAACCTCAACATTGAAAAACACAAACAAATTCAACAACAACCTCAACATTGAAAAACTACAACAACCTGAACATTGAAAAACACCCACACATACAACAACCACCACAATATTGAAAAACAACAACAACCTCAACATTGAAAAACACCAACAAATTCAACAACAACCTCAACATTGAAAAACACCAACAAATTCAACAACAACCTCAACATTGAAAAACAACAACAACCTCAACATTGAAAAACACCAACAAATTCAACAACAACCTCAACATTGAAAAACAACAACAACCTCAACATTGAAAAACACCAACAAATTCAACAACAACCTCAAAATTGAAAAACACCAACAAATTCAACAACAACCTCAACATTTAAAAACAACAACAACCTCAACATTGAAAAACACCAGCAAATTCAACAACAACTTCAACATTGAAAAGCACCAACCAATTCAACAACAACCTCGAAATTGAAAAACACCAACAAATTCAACAACAACCTCAACATTGAAAAACTACAACAACCTCAACATTGAAAAAGACCAACAAATAGAACAACAACCTCAACATTGAAAACGAAAAACAACCTCAACATTGAAAAACACCAACAAATTCAACAACAACCTCAGCATTGAATAACAACAACAAATTCAACATTGAAAAACAACAACAACTTCAAAATTGAAAAACACCAACAAATTCAACAACAACCTCGAAATTGAAAAACAGCAACAAATTCAACAACAACCTCAACATTGAAAAACAACAACAACCTCAGCAATGAAAAACACCAACAAATTCAACAACAACCTCAGCATTGAAAAACAACAACAACCTCAACATTGAAAAACACCAACAAATTCAACAATAACCTCAACATATAAAAACACCAACAAATTCAACAACAACCTCAACATTGAAAAACAACAACAACCTCAACATTGAAAAACACCAACAAATTCAACAACAACCTCAACATTGAAAAAAAACAACAACCTCGACATTGAAAAACACCATCAAATTCAACAACCACTTCAACATTGAAAAACACCAACAAATTCAACAACAACCTCGACATTGAAAAACACCAACAAATTCAACAACAACCTCAACATTGAAAAACTACAACAACCTCAACATTGAAAAACACCGACACATACAACAACAACCTCAATATTGAAAAACAACAACAACCTCAACATTGAAAAACACCAACAAATTCAACAACAACCTCAACATTGAAAAACACCAACAAATTCAACAACAACCTCAACATTGAAAAACAACAACAACTTCAACATTGAAAAACAACAACAACCTCAACATTGAAAAACACCAACAAATTCAACAACAACCTCAACATTGAAAAACAACAACAACCTCAACATTGAAAAACACCAACAAATTCAACAACAACCTCAAAATTGAAAAACACCAACAAATTCAACAATAACCTCAACATTGAAAAACAACAACAACATCAACATTGAAAAACAGCAACAAATTCAACAACAACCTCAACATTGATAAACAACAACAACCTCAGCAATGAAAAACACCAACAAATTCAACAACAACCTCAACATTGAAAAACAACAACAACCTCAACATTGAAAAACACCAACAAATTCAACAATAACCTCAACATATAAAAACACCAACAAATTCAACAACAACCTCAACATTGAAAAACAACAACAACCTCAACATTGAAAAACACCAACAAATTCAACAACAACCTCAACATTGAAAAAAAACAACAACCTCGACATTGAAAAACACCATCAAATTCAACAACCACTTCAACATTGAAAAACACCAACAAATTCAACAACAACCTCGACATTGAAAAACACCAACAAATTCAACAACAACCTCAACATTGAAAAACAACAACAACCTCAACATTGAAAAACACCAACAAATTCAACAACAACCTCAACATTGAAAAACAACAACAACCTCAACATTGAAAAACACCAACAAATTCAACAACAACCTCAAAATTGAAAAACACCAACAAATTCAACAACAACCTCAACATTTAAAAACAACAACAACCTCAACATTGAAAAACACCAGCAAATTCAACAACAACTTCAACATTGAAAAGCACCAACCAATTCAACAACAACCTCGAAATTGAAAAACACCAACAAATTCAACAACAACCTCAACATTGAAAAACTACAACAACCTCAACATTGAAAAAGACCAACAAATAGAACAACAACCTCAACATTGAAAACGAAAAACAACCTCAACATTGAAAAACACCAACAAATTCAACAACAACCTCAGCATTGAATAACAACAACAAATTCAACATTGAAAAACAACAACAACTTCAAAATTGAAAAACACCAACAAATTCAACAACAACCTCGAAATTGAAAAACAGCAACAAATTCAACAACAACCTCAACATTGAAAAACAACAACAACCTCAGCAATGAAAAACACCAACAAATTCAACAACAACCTCAGCATTGAAAAACAACAACAACCTCAACATTGAAAAACACCAACAAATTCAACAATAACCTCAACATATAAAAACACCAACAAATTCAACAACAACCTCAACATTGAAAAACAACAACAACCTCAACATTGAAAAACACCAACAAATTCAACAACAACCTCAACATTGAAAAAAAACAACAACCTCGACATTGAAAAACACCATCAAATTCAACAACCACTTCAACATTGAAAAACACCAACAAATTCAACAACAACCTCGACATTGAAAAACACCAACAAATTCAACAACAACCTCAACATTGAAAAACTACAACAACCTCAACATTGAAAAACACCGACACATACAACAACAACCTCAATATTGAAAAACAACAACAACCTCAACATTGAAAAACACCAACAAATTCAACAACAACCTCAACATTGAAAAACACCAACAAATTCAACAACAACCTCAACATTGAAAAACAACAACAACTTCAACATTGAAAAACAACAACAACCTCAACATTGAAAAACACCAACAAATTCAACAACAACCTCAACATTGAAAAACAACAACAACCTCAACATTGAAAAACACCAACAAATTCAACAACAACCTCAAAATTGAAAACCACCAACAAATTCAACAACAACCTCAACATTTAAAAACAACAACAACCTCAACATTGAAAAACACCAACAAATTCAACAACAACCTCAACATTGAAAAACAACAACAACCTCAACATTGAAAAACAACAACAACCTCAACATTGAAAAACACCAACAAATACAACAACAACCTCAACATTGAAAAACACCAACAAATTCAACAACAACCTCAACATTGAAAAACACCAACAAATTCAACAACAACCTCAACATTGAAAAACAACAACAACCTCAACATTGAAAAACACCAACAAATTCAACAACAACCTCAACATTGAAAAACAACAACAACCTCAACATTGAAAAACACCAACAAATTCAACAACAACCTCAAAATTGAAAAACACCAACAAATTCAACAATAACCTCAACATTGAAAAACAACAACAACATCAACATTGAAAAACAGCAACAAATTCAACAACAACCTCAACATTGATAAACAACAACAACCTCAGCAATGAAAAACACCAACAAATTCAACAACAACCTCAACATTGAAAAACAACAACAACCTCAACATTGAAAAACACCAACAAATTCAACAATAACCTCAACATATAAAAACACCAACAAATTCAACAACAACCTCAACATTGAAAAACAACAACAACCTCAACATTGAAAAACACCAACAAATTCAACAACAACCTCAACATTGAAAAACAACAACAACCTCGACATTGAAAAACACCATAAAATTCAACAACGACCTAAACATTGAAAAACAACAACAACCTCAACATTGAAAAACACCAACAAATTCAACAACAACCTCAACATTGAAAAACACCAACAAATTCAACAACAACCTCAACATTTAAAAACGCCAACAAATTCAACAACAACCTCAACATTGAAAAACACCAACAAATTCAACAACAACCTCAACATTGAAAAACAACAACAACCTCAACATTGAAAAACACCAACAAAATCATCAACAAATTCAACATTGAAAAATACCAACAAATTCAACAACAACCTCCACATTGAACAACAACAACAACCTCAACATTGAAAAACACCAACAAATTCAACAACAACCTCAACATTGAAAAACAAGAACAACCTCAACATTGAAAAACACCAACAAATTCAACAACAACCTCAACATTTAAAAACACCAACAAATTCAACAACAACCTCAACATTGAAAAACACCAACAAATTCAACAACAACCTCGACATTGAAAAACACCAACAAATTCAACAACAACCTCAACATTGAAAAACTACAACAACCTCAACATTGAAAAACACCGACACATACAACAACAACCTCAATATTGAAAAACAACAACAACCTCAACATTGAAAAACACCAACAAATTCAACAACAACCTCAACATTGAAAAACACCAACAAATTCAACAACAACCTCAACATTGAAAAACAACAACAACTTCAACATTGAAAAACAACAACAACCTCAACATTGAAAAACACCAACAAATTCAACAACAACCTCAACATTGAAAAACAACAACAACCTCAACATTGAAAAACACCAACAAATTCAACAACAACCTCAAAATTGAAAACCACCAACAAATTCAACAACAACCTCAACATTTAAAAACAACAACAACCTCAACATTGAAAAACACCAACAAATTCAACAACAACTTCAACATTGAAAAACACCAACAAATTCAACAACAACCTCAACATTGAAAAACAACAACAACCTCAACATTGAAAAACAACAACAACCTCAACATTGAAAAACACCAACAAATACAACAACAACCTCAACATTGAAAAACAACAACAACCTCAACATAGAAAAATTCCAACAAATTCAAGAACAACTTCAACATTGAAAAACAGCAACAAATTCAACAACAACCTCAACATTGAAAAACAACAACAACCTCAACATTGAAAAACAGCAACAAATTCAACAACAACATCAACATTAAAAAACAACAACAACCTCAACATTGAAAAACACCAGCAAATTCAACAAAACCTCAACAATGAAAAACACCAACAAATTCAACAACAACCTCAACATTGAAAAACACCAACAAATTTAACAACAACCTCAACTTTGAAAAACAACAACAACCTCAACATGGAAAAACACCACAAATTCAACAACAACCTCAACATTGAAAAACAACAACAAATTCTACAACAACCTGAACATTGAAAAACTACAACAACCTCAACATTGAAAAAACACCAACACATACAACAACAACCTCAACATTGAAAAACAACAACAACCTCAACATTGAAAAACACCAACAAATTCAACAACAACCTCAACATTGAAAAACACCAACAAATTCAACAACAACCTCAACATTGACAAACAACAAAAACCTCGACATTGAAAAACACCAGCAAATGCAACAACAACTTCAACATTGAAAAACACCAACAAATTCAACAACAACCTCGACATTGAAAAACACCAACAAATTCAACAACAACCTCAACATTGAAAAACTACAACAGCCTCAACATTGTAAAACACCAACAAATACAACAACAACCTCAACATTGAAAACGAACAACAACCTCAACATTGAACAACACCAACAAATTCAACAACAACCTCAACATTGAAAAACAACAACAACCTCAACATTGAAAAACAACAACAACTTCAAAATTGAAAAACACCAACAAATTCAACAACAACCTCGAAATTGTAAAACAGCAACAAATTCAACAACAACCTCAACATTGAAAAACAACAACAACCTCAGCAATGAAAAACACCAACAAATTCAACAACAACCTCAACATTGAAAAACAACAACAACCTCAACATTGAAAAACACCAACAAATTCAACAATAACCTCAACATATAAAAACACCAACAAATTCAACAACAACCTCAACATTGAAAAACAACAACAACCTCAACATTGAAAAACACCAACAAATTCAACAACAACCTCAACATTGAAAAACAACAACAACCTCGACATTGAAAAACACCATCAAATTCAACAACCACTTCGACATTGAAAAACACCAACAAATTCAACAACAACCTCGACATTGAAAAACACCAACAAATTCAACAACAACCTCAACATTGAAAGACTACAACAACCTCAACATTGAAAAACGCCAACAAATACAACAAGAACCCCAACATTGAAAACGAACAACAACCTCAACGTTGAAAAACATCAATAAAGTCAACAACAACCTCAACATTGAAAAACAACATCAACCACAACATTGAAAAACAAAAACAACATCAACATTGAAAAACAGCAACAAATTCAACAACAACCTCAACATTGATAAACAACAACAACCTCAGCAATGAAAAACACCAACAAATTCAACAACAACCTCAACATTGAAAAACAACAACAACCTCAACATTGAAAAACACCAACAAATTCAACAATAACCTCAACATATAAAAACACCAACAAATTCAACAACAACCTCAACATTGAAAAACAACAACAACCTCAACATTGAAAAACACCAACAAATTCAACAACAACCTCAACATTGAAAAACAACAACAACCTCGACATTGAAAAACACCATAAAATTCAACAACGACCTAAACATTGACAAACAACAACAACCTCAACATTGAAAAACACCAACAAATTCAACAACAACCTCAACATTGAAAAACACCAACAAATTCAACAACAACCTCAACATTTAAAAACGCCGACAAATTCAACAACAACCTCAACATTGAAAAACACCAACAAATTCAACAACAACCTCAACATTGAAATTCAACAACAACCTCAACATTGAAAAACACCAACAAAATCATCAACAAATTCAACATTGAAAAATACCAACAAATTCAACAACAACCTCCACATTGAACAACAACAACAACCTCAACATTGAAAAACACCAACAAATTCAACAACAACCTCAACATTGAAAAACAAGAACAACCTCAACATTTAAAAACGCCGACAAATTCAACAACAACCTCAACATTGAAAAACACCAACAAATTCAACAACAACCTCAACATTGAAATTCAACAACAACCTCAACATTGAAAAACACCAACAAAATCATCAACAAATTCAACATTGAAAAATACCAACAAATTCAACAACAACCTCCACATTGAACAACAACAACCTCAACATTGAAAAACACCAACAAATTCAACAACAACCTCAACATTGAAAAACAAGAACAACCTCAACATTGAAAAACGCCAACAAATTCAACAACAACCTCAACATTTAAAAACACCAACAAATTCAACAACAACCTCAACATTGAAAAACACCAACAAATTCAACAACAACCTCGACATTGAAAAACACCAACAAATTCAACAACAACCTCAACATTGAAAAACTACAACAACCTCAACATTGAAAAACACCGACACATACAACAACAACCTCAATATTGAAAAACAACAACAACCTCAACATTGAAAAACACCAACAAATTCAGCAACAACCTCAACATTGAAAAACACCAACAAATTCAACAACAACCTCAACATTGAAAAACAACAACAACTTCAACATTGAAAAACAACAACAACCTCAACATTGAAAAACACCAACAAATTCAACAACAACCTCAACATTGAAAAACAACAACAACCTCAACATTGAAAAACACCAACAAATTCAACAACAACCTCAAAATTGAAAACCACCAACAAATTCAACAACAACCTCAACATTTAAAAACAACAACAACCTCAACATTGAAAAACACCAACAAATTCAACAACAACTTCAACATTGAAAAACACCAACAAATTCAACAACAACCTCAACATTGAAAAACAACAACAACCTCAACATTGAAAAACAACAACAACCTCAACATTGAAAAACACCAACAAATACAACAACAACCTCAACATTGAAAAACAACAACAACCTCAACATTGAAAAACACCAACAAATTCAAGAACAACTTCAACATTGAAAAACAGCAACAAATTCAACAACAACCTCAACATTGAAAAACAACAACAACCTCAACATTGAAAAACACCAACAAATTCAACAACAACATCAACATTAAAAAACAACAACAACCTCAACATTGAAAAACACCAGCAAATTCAACAAAACCTCAACAATGAAAAACACCAACAAATTCAACAACAACCTCAACATTGAAAAACACCAACAAATTTAACAACAACCTCAACTTTGAAAAACAACAACAACCTCAACATGGAAAAACACCAACAAATTCAACAACAACCTCAACATTGAAAAACAACAACAAATTCTACAACAACCTGAACATTGAAAAACTACAACAACCTCAACATTGAAAAACACCAACACATACAACAACAATCTCAACATTGAAAAACAACAACAACCTCAACATTGAAAAACACCAACAAATTCAACAACAACCTCAACATTGAAAAACACCAACAAATTCAACAACAACCTCAACATTGACAAACAACAACAACCTCAACATTGAAAAACACCAGCAAATTCAACAACAACTTCAACATTGAAAAACACCAACAAATTCAACAACAACCTCGACATTGAAAAACACCAACAAATTCAACAACAACCTCAACATTGAAAAACTACAACAGCCTCAACATTGTAAAACACCAACAAATACAACAACAACCTCAACATTGAAAACGAACAACAACCTCAACATTGAACAACACCAACAAATTCAACAACAACCTCAACATTGAAAAACAACAACAACCTCAACATTGAAAAACAACAACAACTTCAAAATTGAAAAACACCAACAAATTCAACAACAACCTCGAAATTGAAAAACAGCAACAAATTCAACAACAACCTCAACATTGAAAAACAACAACAACCTCAGCAATGAAAAACACCAACAAATTCAACAACAACCTCAACATTGAAAAACAACAACAACCTCAACATTGAAAAACACCAACAAATTCAACAATAACCTCAACATATAAAAACACCAACAAATTCAACAACAACCTCAACATTGAAAAACAACAACAACCTCAACATTGAAAAACACCAACAAATTCAACAACAACCTCAACATTGAAAAACAACAACAACCTCGACATTGAAAAACACCATCAAATTCAACAACGACCTCAACATTGAAAAACAACAACAACCTCAACATTGAAAAACACCAACAAATTCAACAACAACCTCAACATTGAAAAACACCAACAAATTCAACAACAACCTCAACATTTAAAAACGCCAACAAATTCAACAACAACCTCAACATTGAAAAACACCAACAAATTCAACAACAACCTCAACATTGAAAAACAACAACAACCTCAACATTGAAAAACAACAACAACTTCAACATTGAAAAACAACAACAACCTCAACATTGAAAAACACCAACAAATTCAACAACAACCTCAACATTGAAAAACAACAACAACCTCAACATTGAAAAACACCAACAAATTCAACAACAACCTCAAAATTGAAAAACACCAACAAATTCAACAACAACCTCAACATTTAAAAACAACAACAACCTCAACATTGAAAAACACCAACAAATTCAACAACAACTTCAACATTGAAAAACACCAACAAATTCAACAACAACCTCGACATTGAAAAACACCAACAAATTCAACAACAACCTCAACATTGAAAAACTACAACAACCTCAACATTGAAAAAGACCAACAAATAGAACAACAACCTGAACATTGAAAACGAACAACAACCTCAACATTGAAAAACACCAACAAATTCAACAACAACCTCAACATTGAAAAACAACAACAACCTCAACATTGAAAAACAACAACAACCTCAGCATTGAAAAACACCATCAAATTCAACAACAACCTCAACATTGAAAAACAAAACAACCTCAACATGGAAAAACACCAACAAATTCAACAACTTCAACATTGAAAAACACCAACAAATTCAACAACAACCTCGAAATTGAAAAACAGCAACAAATTCAACAACAACCTCAACATTGAAAAACAAGAACAACCTCAACATGGAAAAACACCAACAAATTCAACAACAACCTCAACATTGAAAAACAACAACAAATTCTACAACAACCTGAACATTGAAAAACTACAACAACCTCAACATTGAAAAACACCAACACATACAACAACAACCTCAACATTGAAAAACAACAACAACCTGAACATTGAAAAACACCAACAAATTCAACAACAACCTCAACATTGAAAAACACCAACAAATTCAACAACAACCTCAACATTGAAAAACAACAACAACCTCAACATTGAAAAACACCAGCAAATTCAACAACAACTTCAACATTGAAAAACACCAACAAATTCAACAACAACGTCGACATTGAAAAACACCAACAAATTCAACAACAACCTCAACATTGAAAAACTACAACAACCTCAACATTGTAAAACACCAACAAATACAACAACAACCTCAACATTGAAAACGAACAACAACCTCAACATTGAAAAACACCAACAAATTCAACAACAACCTCAACATTGAAAAACAACAACAACCTCAACATTGAAAAACAACAACAACTTCAAAATTGAAAAACACCAACAAATTCAACAACAACCTCGAAATTGAAAAACATCAACAAATTCAACAACAACCTCAACATTGAAAAACAACAACAACCTCAGCAATGAAAATCACCAACAAATTCAACAACAACCTCAACATTGAAAAACAACAACAACCTCAACATTGAAAAACACCAACAAATTCAACAATAACCTGAACATATAAAAACACCAACAAATTCAACAACAACCTCAACATTGAAAAACAACAACAAATTCAACAACAACCTCAACATTGAAAAACAACAACAACCTCGACATTGAAAAACACCATCAAATTCAACAACGACCTCAACATTGAACAACAACAACAACCTCAACATTGAAAAACACCAACAAATTCAACAACAACCTCAACATTGAAAAACACCAGCAAATTCAACAACAACCTCAACATTTAAAAACGCCAACAAATTCAACAACAACCTCAACATTGAAAAACACCAACAAATTCAACAACAACCTCAACATTGAAAAACAACAACAACCTCAACATTGAAAAACACCAACAAATTCAACAACAAATTCAACATTGAAAAATACCAACAAATTCAACAACAACCTCCACATTGAACAACAACAACAACCTCAACATTGAAAAACACCAACAAATTCAACAACAACCTCAACATTGAAAAACAAGAACAACCTCAACATTGAAAAACACCAACAAATTCAACAACAACCTCAACATTTAAAAACACCAACAAATTCAACAACAACCTAAACATTGAAAAACACCAACAAATTCAACAACAACTTCAACATTGAAAAACACCAACAAATTCAACAACAACCTCGACATTGAAAAACACCAACAAATTCAACAACAACCTCAACATTGAAAAACTACAACAACCTCAACATTGAAAAACACCGACACATACAACAACAACCTCAATATTGAAAAACAACAACAACCTCAACATTGAAAAACACCAACAAATTCAACAACAACCTCAACATTGAAAAACACCAACAAATTCAACAACAACCTCAACATTGAAAAAGAACAAGTAATTCAACATTGAAAACCAACAACAACCTCAACATTGAAAAACACCAACAAATTCAACAACAACCTCAACATTGAAAAACTACAACAACCTCAACATTGAAAAAGACCAACAAATAGAACAACAACCTGAACATTGAAAACGAACAACAACCTCAACATTGAAAAACACCAACAAATTCAACAACAACCTCAACATTGAAAAACAACAACAACCTCAACATTGAAAAACAACAACAACCTCAGCATTGAAAAACACCATCAAATTCAACAACAACCTCAACATTGAAAAACAAAACAACCTCAACATGGAAAAACACCAACAAATTCACCAACTTCAACATTGAAAAACACCAACAAATTCAACAACAACCTCGAAATTGAAAAACAGCAACAAATTCAACAACAACCTCAACATTGAAAAACAAGAACAACCTCAACGTGGAAAAACACCAACAAATTCAACAACAACCTCAACATTGAAAAACAACAACAAATTCTACAACAACCTGAACATTGAAAAACTACAACAACCTCAACATTGAAAAACACCAACACATACAACAACAACCTCAACATTGAAAAACAACAACAACCTGAACATTGAAAAACACCAACAAATTCAACAACAACCTCAACATTGAAAAACACCAACAAATTCAACAACAACCTCAACATTGAAAAACAACAACAACCTCAACATTGAAAAACACCAGCAAATTCAACAACAACTTCAACATTGAAAAACACCAACAAATTCAACAACAACCTCGACATTGAAAAACACCAACAAATTCAACAACAACCTCAACATTGAAAAACTACAACAACCTCAACATTGTAAAACACCAACAAATACAACAACAACCTCAACATTGAAAACGAACAACAACCTCAACATTGAAAAACACCAACAAATTCAACAACAACCTCAACATTGAAAAACAACAACAACCTCAACATTGAAAAACAACAACAACTTCAAAATTGAAAAACACCAACAAATTCAACAACAACCTCGAAATTGAAAAACATCAACAAATTCAACAACAACCTCAACATTGAAAAACAACAACAACCTCAGCAATGAAAAACACCAACAAATTCAACAACAACCTCAACATTGAAAAACAACAACAACCTCAACATTGAAAAACACCAACAAATTCAACAATAACCTCAACATATAAAAACACCAACAAATTCAACAACAACCTCAACATTGAAAAACAACAACAAATTCAACAACAACCTCAACATTGAAATCAACAACAACCTCGACATTGAAAAACACCATCAAATTCAACAACGACCTCAACATTGAACAACAACAACAACCTCAACATTTAAAAACGCCAACAAATTCAACAACAACCTCAACATTGAAAAACACCAACAAATTCAACAACAACCTCAACATTGAAAAACAACAACAACCTCAACATTGAAAAACACCAACAAATTCAACAACAAATTCAACATTGAAAAATACCAACAAATTCAACAACAACCTCAACATTGAACAACAACAACAACCTCAACATTGAAAAACACCAACAAATTCAACAACAACCTCAACATTGAAAAACAAGAACAACCTCAACATTGAAAAACACCAACAAATTCAACAACAACCTCAACATTTAAAAACACCAACAAATTCAACAACAACCTCAACATTGAAAAACACCAACAAATTCAACAACAACTTCAACATTGAAAAACACCAACAAATTCAACAACAACCTCGACATTGAAAAACACCAACAAATTCAACAACAACCTCAACATTGAAAAACTACAACAACCTCAACATTGAAAAACACCGACACATACAACAACAACCTCAATATTGAAAAACAACAACAACTTCAACATTGAAAAACACCAACAAATTCAACAACAACCTCAACATTGAAAAACACCAACAAATTCAACAACAACCTCAACATTGAAAAAGAACAAGTAATTCAACATTGAAAACCAACAACAACCTCAACATTGAAAAACACCAACAAATTCAACAACAACCTCAACATTGAAAAACAACAACAACCTCAACATTGAAAAACACCAACAAATTCAACAACAACCTCAACATTTAAAAACAACAACAACCTCAACATTGAAAAACACCAACAAATTCAACAACAACTTCAACATTGAAAAACACCAACAAATTCAACAACAACCTCGACATTGAAAAACACCAACAAATTCAACAACAACCTCAACATTGAAAAACTACAACAACCTCAACATTGAAAAAGACCAACAAATAGAACAACAACCTCAACATTGAAAACGAACAACAACCTCAACATTGAAAAACACCAACAAATTCAACAACAACCTCAACTTTGAAAAACAACAACAACCTCAACATTGAAAAACACCAACAAATTCAACAACAACCTCAACATTGAAAAACAAAACAACCTCAACATGGAAAAACACCAACAAATTCAACAACTTCAACATTGAAAAACACCAACAAATTCAACAACAACCTCGATATTGAAAAACAGCAACAAATTCAACAACAACCTCAACATTGAAAACGAACAACAACCTCAACATTGAAAAACACCAACAAAGTCAACAACAACCTCAACATTGAAAAACAACAACAACCTCAACATTGAAAAACAACAACAACCTCAGCATTGAAAAACACCAACAAATTCAACAACAACCTCAACATTGAAAAACAAAACAACCTCAACATGGAAAAACACCAACAAATTCAACAACTTCAACATTGAAAAACACCAACAAAATTCAACAACAACCTCGAAATTGAAAAACAGCAACAAATTCAACAACAACCTCAACATTGAAAACGAACAACAACCTCAACATTGAAAAACACCAACAAAGTCAACAACAACCTCAACATTGAAAAACAACAACAACCTCAACATTGAAAAACAACAACAACCTCAACATTGAAAAACACCAACAAATACAACAACAACCTCAACATTGAAAAACAACAACAACCTCAACATTGAAAAACAGCAACAAATTCAACAACAACCTCAACATTGAAAAACAACAACAACCTCAACATTGAAAAACACCAACAAATTCAAAAACAACATCAACATTAAAAAACAACAACAACCTCAACATTGAAAAACACCAGCAAATTCAACAACAACCTCAGCAATGAAAAACACCAACAAATTCAACAACAACCTCAACATTGAAAAACAACATCAACCTCAACATTGAAAAACACCAACAAATTCAACAATAACCTCAACATATAAAAACACCAACAAATTCAGCAACAACCTCAACATTGAAAAACAACAACAACCTCAACATTGAAAAACACCAACAAATTCAACAACAACCTCAACATTGAAAAACAACAACAACCTCGACATTGAAAAACACCATCAAATTCAACAACCACTTCAACATTGAAAAACACCAACAAATTCAACAACAACCTCGACATTGAAAAACACCAACAAATTCAACAACAACTTCAACATTGAAAAACTACAACAACCTCAACATTGAAAAACGCCAACAAATACAACAACAACCTCAACATTGAAAACGAACAACAACCTCAACATTGAAAAAGACCAACAAAGTCAACAACAACCTCAACATTGAAAAACAACAACAACCTCGACATTGAAAAACACCATCAAATTCAACAACGACCTCAACATTGAACAACAACAACAACCTCAACATTGAAAAACACCAACAAATTCAACAACAACCTCAACATTGAAAAACAACAACAACCTCAACATTGAAAAACACCAACAAATTCAACAACAACCTCAATATTGAAAAACAACAACAACCTCAACATTGAAAAACACCAACAAATTCAACAACAACCTCAACATTGAAAAACACCAACAAATTCAACAACAACCTCAACATTGAAAAACAACAACAGCTTCAACATTGAAAAACAACAACAACCTCAACATTGAAAAACACCAACAAATTCAACAACAACCTCAACATTGAAAAACAACAACAACCTCAACATTGAAAAACACCAACAAATTCAACAACAACCTCAAAATTGAAAAACACCAACAAATTCAACAACAACCTCAACATTTAAAAACAACAACAACCTCAACATTGAAAAACACCAACAAATTCAACAACAACTTCAACATTGAAAAGCACCAACAAATTCAACAAGAACCTCGACATTGAAAAACACCAACAAATTCAACAACAACCTCAACATTGAAAAACTACAACAACCTCAACATTGAAAAAGACCAACAAATAGAACAACAACCTCAACATTGAAAACGAGCAACAACCTCAACATTGAAAAACACCAACAAATTCAACAACAACCTCAACATTGAATAACAACAACAAATTCAACATTGAAAAACAACAACAACTTCAAAATTGAAAAACACCAACAAATTCAACAACAACCTCGAAATTGAAAAACAGCAACAAATTCAACAACAACCTCAACATTGAAAAACAACAACAACCTCAGCAATGAAAAACACCAACAAATTCAACAACAACCTCAACATTGAAAAACAACAACAACCTCAACATTGAAAAACACCAACAAATTCAACAATAACCTCAACATATAAAAACACCAACAAATTCAACAACAACCTCAACATTGAAAAACAACAACAACCTCAACATTGAAAAACACCAACAAATTCAACAACAACCTCAACATTGAAAAACAACAACAACCTCGAAATTGAAAAACACCATCAAATTCAACAACCACTTCAACATTGAAAAACACCAACAAATTCAACAACAACCTCGACATTGAAAAACACCAACAAATTCAACAACAACCTCAACATTGAAAAACTACAACAACCTCAACATTGAAAAACGCCAACAAATACAACAACAACCTCAAAATTGAAAACGAACAACAACCTCAACATTGAAAAACATCAATAAAGTCAACAACAACCTCAACATTGAAAAACAACATCAACCACAACATTGAAAAACAACAACAACCTCAACATTGAAAAACAGCAACAAATTCAACAACAACCTCAACATTGATAAACAACAACAACCTCAGCAATGAAAAACACCAACAAATTCAACAACAACCAAAACATTGAAAAACAACAACAACCTCAACATTGAAAAACACCAACAAATTCAACAATAACCTCAACATATAAAAACACCAACAAATTCAACAACAACCTCAACATTGAAAAACAACAACAACCTCAACATTGAAAAACACCAACAAATTCAACAACAACCTCAACATTGAAAAACAACAACAACCTCGACATTGAAAAACACCATAAAATTCAACAACGACCTCAACATTGAAAAACAACAACAACCTCAACATTGAAAAACACCAACAAATTCAACAACAACCTCAACATTGAAAAACACCAACAAATTCAACAACAACCTCAACATTTAAAAACGCCAACAAATTCAACAACAACCTCAACATTGAAAAACACCAACAAATTCAACAACAACCTCAACATTGAAAAACAACAACAACCTCAACATTGAAAAACACCAACAAATTCAACAACAAATTCAACATTGAAAAATACCAACAAATTCAACAACAACCTCCACATTGAAGAACAACAACAACCTCAACATTGAAAAACACCAACAAATTCAACAACAACCTCAACATTGAAAAACAAGAACAACCTCAACATTGAAAAACAGCAACAAATTCAACAACAACCTCAACATTTAAAAACACCAACAAATTCAACAACAACCTCAACATTGAAAAACACCAACAAATTCAACAACAACCTCGACATTGAAAAACACCAACAAATTCAACAACAACCTCAACATTGAAAAACTACAACAACCTCAACATTGAAAAACACCGACACATACAACAACAACCTCAATATTGAAAAACAACAACAACCTCAACATTGAAAAACACCAACAAATTCAACAACAACCTCAACATTGAAAAACACCAACAAATTCAACAACAACCTCAACATTGAAAAACAACAACAACTTCAACATTGAAAAACAACAACAACCTCAACATTGAAAAACACCAACAAATTCAACAACAACCTCAACATTGAAAAACAACAACAACCTCAACATTGAAAAACACCAACAAATTCAACAACAACCTCAAAATTGAAAACCACCAACAAATTCAACAACAACCTCAACATTTAAAAACAACAACAACCTCAACATTGAAAAACACCAACAAATTCAGCAACAACTTCAACATTGAAAAACACCAACAAATTCAACAACAACCTCAACATTGAAAAACAACAACAACCTCAACATTGAAAAACAACAACAACCTCAACATTGAAAAACACCAACAAATACAACAACAACCTCAACATTGAAAAACAACAACAACCTCAACATTGAAAAACACCAACAAATTCAAGAACAACTTCAACATTGAAAAACAGCAACAAATTCAACAACAACCTCAACATTGAAAAACAACAACAACCTCAACATTGAAAAACACCAACAAATTCAACAACAACATCAACATTAAAAAACAACAACAACCTCAACATTGAAAAACACCAGCAAATTCAACAAAACCTCAACAATGAAAAACACCAACAAATTCAACAACAACCTCAACATTGAAAAACACCAACAAATTTAACAACAACCTCAACTTTGAAAAACAACCGCAACCTCAACATGGAAAAACACCAACAAATTCAACAACAACCTCAACATTGAAAAACAACAACAAATTCTACAACAACCTGAACATTGAAAAACTACAACAACCTCAACATTGAAAAACACCAACACATACAACAACAACCTCAACATTTAAAAACGCCAACAAATTCAACAACAACCTCAACATTGAAAAACACCAACAAATTCAACAACAACCTCAACATTTAAAAACGCCAACAAATTCAACAACAACCTCAACATTGAAAAACACCAACAAATTCAACAACAACCTCACCATTGAAAAACAACAACAACCTCAACATTGAAAAACAACAACAACTTCAACATTGAAAAACAACAACAACCTCAACATTGAAAAACACCAACAAATTCAACAACAACCTCAACATTGAAAAACAACAACAACCTCAACATTGAAAAACACCAACAAATTCAACAACAACCTCAAAATTGAAAAACACCAACAAATTCAACAACAACCTCAACATTTAAAAACAACAACAACCTCAACATTGAAAAACACCAACAAATTCAACAACAACTTCAACATTGAAAAACACCAACAAATTCAACAACAACCTCGACATTGAAAAACACCAACAAATTCAACAACAACCTCAACATTGAAAAACTACAACAACCTCAACATTGAAAAAGACCAACAAATAGAACAAGAACCTCAACATTGAAAACGAACAACAACCTCAACATTGAAAAACACCAACAAATTCAACAACAACCTCAACATTGAAAAACAACAACAACCTCAACATTGAAAAACAAGAACAACCTCAGCATTGAAAAACACCAACAAATTCAACAACAACCTCAACAATGAAAAACACCAACAAATTCAACAACAACCTCAACATTGAAAAACACCAGCAAATTTAACAGCAACCTCAACTTTGAAAAACAACAACAACCTCAACATGGAAAAACACCAACAAATTCAACAACAACCTCAACATTGAAAAACAACAACAACCTCAAAATTGAAAAACACCAACAAATTCAACAACAACCTCGAAATTGAAAAACAGCAACAAATTCAACAACAACCTCAACATTGAAAAACAAGAACAACCTCAGCATTGAAAAACACCAACAAATTCAACAACAACCTCAACAATGAAAAACACCAACAAATTCAACAACAGCCTCAACATTGAAAAACACCAGCAAATTTAACAGCAACGTCAACTTTGAAAAACAACAACAACCTCAACATGGAAAAACACCAACAAATTCAACAACAACCACAACATTGAAAAACAACAACAACCTCAACATTGAAAAACAACAACAACTTCAACGTTGAAAAACAACAACAACCTCAACATTGAAAAACAACAGCAAATTCAACAACAACCTCAACATTGAAAAACAACAACAACCTCAACATTGAAAAGCAGCAACAAATTCAGCAACAACCTCAACAATGAAAAACACAAACAAATTCAACAACAACCTCAACATTGAAAAACACCAACAAATTTAACAACAACCTCAACTTTGAAAAACAACAACCTCAACATGGAAAAAAAGCAACAAATTCAACAACAACCTCAACATTGAAAAACAACAACAACCTCAAAATTGAAAAACACCAACAAATTCAACAACAACCTCAACATTTAAAAACAACAACAACATCAACATTGAAAAACAACAACAAATTCAACAACAACCTCAACATTGAAAAACACCAACAAATTCAACAACCACTTCAACATTGAAAAACACCAACAAATTCAACAACAACCTCGACATTGAAAAACACCAACAAATTCAACAACAACCTCAACATTGAAAAACTACAACAACCTCAACATTGAAAAACGCCAACAAATACAACAACAACCTCAACATTGAAAACGAACAACAACCTCAACATTGAAAAACACCAACAAAGTCAACAACAACCTCAGCATTGAAAAACAACAACAACCTCAACATTGAAAAACAACAACAAGCTCAACATTGAAAAACACCAACAAATTCAACAACAACTTCAACATTGAAAAACAGCAACAAATTCAAGAACAACCTCATCATTGAAAAACAACAACAAACTCAACATTGAAAAACACCAACAAATTCAACAACAACATCAACATTAAAAAACAACAACAACCTCAACATTGAAATACACCAGCAAATTCAACAACAACCTCAGCAATGAAAAACACCAACAAATTCAGCGACAACCTCAACATTGAAAAACAACAACAATCTCAACATTGAAAAACACCAACAAATTCAACAACAACCTCAACATTGAAAAACACCAACAAATTCAACAACAACCTCAACATTGAAAAACAACAATAACCTCAACATTGAAAAACACCAACAAATTCAACAACAACCTCAACATTGAAAAACAACAACAACCTCGACATTGAATAACACCATCAAATTCAACAACCACTTCAACATTGAAAAACACCAACAAATTCAACAACAACCTCGACATTGAAAAACACCAACAAATTCAACAACAACTTCAACATTGAAAAACAGCAACAAATTCAACAACAACCTCAACATTGAAAAACAACAACAACCTCAACATTGAAAAACACCAACAAATTCAACAACAACATCACCATTAAAAAACAACAACAACCTCAACATTGAAAAACACCAGCAAATTCAACAACAACCTCAACAATGAAAAACACCAACAAATTCAACAACAACCTCAACATTGAAAAACACCAACAAATTTAACAACAACCTCAACTTTGAAAAACAACAACAACCTCAACATGGAAAAACATCAACAAATTCAACAACAACCTCAACATTGAAAAACAACAACAAATTCTACAACAACCTGAACATTGAAAAACTACAACAACCTCAACATTGAAAAACACCAACACATACAACAACAACCTCAACATTGAAAAACAACAACAACCTCAACATTGAAAAACACCAACAAATTCAACAACAACCTCAACATTGAAAAACACCAACAAATTCAACAACAACCTCAACATTGAAAAACAACAACAACCTCAACATTGAAAAACACCAGCAAATTCAACAACAACTTCAACATTGAAAAACACCAACAAATTCAACAACAACCTCGACATTGAAAAACACCAACAAATTCAACAACAACCTCAACATTGAAAAACTACAACAACCTCAACATTGTAAAACACCAACAAATACAACAACAACCTCAACATTGAAAACGAACAACAACCTCAACATTGAAAAACACCAACAAATTCAACAACAACCTCAACATTGAAAAACAACAACAACCTCAACATTGAAAAACAACAACAACTTCAAAATTGAAAAACACCAACAAATTCAACAACAACCTGGAAATTGAAAAACATCAACAAATTCAACAACAACCTCAACATTGTAAAACAACAACAACCTCAACATTGAAAAACACCAACAAATTCAACAACAACCTCAACATTGAAAAACAACAACAACCTCGACATTGAAAAACACCATCAAATTCAACAACGACCTCAACATTGAACAACAACAACAACCTCAACATTGAAAAACACCAACAAATTCAGCAACAACCTCAACATTGAAAAACACCAACAAATTCAACAACAACCTCAACATTTAAAAACGCCAACAAATTCAACAACAACCTCAACATTGAAAAACACCAACAAATTCAACAACAACCTCAACATTGAAAAACAACAACAACCTCAACATTGAAAAACACCAACAAATTCAACAACAAATTCAACATTGAAAAATACCAACAAATTCAACAACAACCTCCACATTGAACAACAACAACAACCTCAACATTGAAAAACACCAACAAATTCAACAACAACCTCAACATTGAAAAACAAGAACAACCTCAACATTGAAAAACACCAACAAATTCAACAACAACCTCAACATTTAAAAACACCAACAAATTCAACAACAACCTCAACATTGAAAAACACCAACAAATTCAACAACAACTTCAACATTGAAAAACACCAACAAATTCAACAACAACCTCGACATTGAAAAACACCAACAAATTCAACAACAACCTCAACATTGAAAAACTACAACAACCTCAACATTGAAAAACACCGACACATACAACAACAACCTCAATATTGAAAAACAACAACAACCTCAACATTGAAAAACACCAACAAATTCAACAACAACCTCAACATTGAAAAACACCAACAAATTCAACAACAACCTCAACATTGAAAAACAACAACAACTTCAACATTGAAAAACAACAACAACCTCAACATTGAAAAACACCAACAAATTCAACAACAACCTCAACATTGAAAAACAACAACAACCTCAACATTGAAAAACACCAACAAATTCAACAACAACCTCAAAATTGAAAAACACCAACAAATTCAACAACAACCTCAACATTTAAAAACAACAACAACCTCAACATTGAAAAACACCAACAAATTCAACAACAACTTCAACATTGAAAAACACCAACAAATTCAACAACAACCTCGACATTGAAAAACACCAACAAATTCAACAACAACCTCAACATTGAAAAACTACAACAACCTCAACATTGAAAAAGACCAACAAATAGAACAACAACCTCAACATTGAAATCGAACAACAACCTCAACATTGAAAAACACCAACAAATTCAACAACAACCTCAACATTGAAAAACAACAACAACCTTAACATTGAAAAACAACAACAACCTCAGCATTGAAAAACACCAACAAATTCAACAACAACCTCAACATTGAGAAACAAAACAACCTCAACATGGAAAAACACCAACAAATTCAACAACTTCAACATTGAAAAACACCAACAAATTCAACAACAACCTCGAAATTGAAAAACAGCAACAAATTCAACAACAACCTCAACATTGAAAACGAACAACAACCTCAACATTGAAAAACACCAACAAAGTCAACAACAACCTCAACATTGAAAAACAACAACAACCTCAACATTGAAAAACAACAACAACCTCAGCATTGAAAAACACCAACAAATTCAACAACAACCTCAACATTGAAAAACAAAACAACCTCAACAATGAAAAACACCAACAAATTCAACAACAACCTCAACATTGAAAAACACCAACAAATTTAACAACAACCTCAACTTTGAAAAACGACAACAACCTCAACATGGAAAAACACCAACAAATTCAACAACAACCTCAACATTGAAAAACAACAACAAATTCTACAACAACCTGAACATTGAAAAACTACAACAACCTCAACATTGAAAAACACCAACACATACAACAACAACCTCAACATTGAAAAACAACAACAACCTCAACATTGAAAAACACCAACAAATTCAACAACAACCTCAACATTGAAAAACACCAACAAATTCAACAACAACCTCAACATTGAAAAACAACAACAACCTCAACATTGAAAAACACCAGCAAATTCAACAACAACTTCAACATTGAAAAACACCAACAAATTCAACAACAACCTCGACATTGAAAAACACCAACAAATTCAACAACAACCTCAACATTGAAAAACTACAACAACCTCAACATTGTAAAACACCAACAAATACAACAACAACCTCAACATTGAAAACGAACAACAACCTCAACATTGAAAAACACCAACAAATTCAACAACAACCTCAACATTGAAAAACAACAACAACCTCAACATTGAAAAACAACAACAACTTCAAAATTGAAAAACACCAACAAATTCAACAACAACCTCGAAATTGAAAAACATCAACAAATTCAACAACAACCTCAACATTGAAAAACAACAACAACCTCAACATTGAAAAACACCAACAAATTCAACAACAACCTCAACATTGAAAAACAACAACAACCTCGACATTGAAAAACACCATCAAATTCAACAACGACCTCAACATTGAACAACAACAACAACCTCAACATTGAAAAACACCAACAAATTCAACAACAACCTCAACATTGAAAAACACCAACAAATTCAACAACAACCTCAACATTTAAAAACGCCAACAAATTCAACAACAACCTCAACATTGAAAAACACCAACAAATTCAACAACAACCTCAACATTGAAAAACAACAACAACCTCAACATTGAAAAACACCAACAAATTCAACAACAAATTCAACATTGAAAAATACCAACAAATTCAACAACAACCTCCACATTGAACAACAACAACAACCTCAACATTGAAAAACACCAACAAATTCAACAACAACCTCAACATTGAAAAACAAGAACAACCTCAACATTGAAAAACACCAACAATTCAACAACAACCTCAACATTTAAAAACACCAACAAATTCAACAACAACCTCAACATTGAAAAACACCAACAAATTCAACAACAACTTCAACATTGAAAAACACCAACAAATTCAACAACAACCTCGACATTGAAAAACACCAACAAATTCAACAACAACCTCAACATTGAAAAACTACAACAACCTCAACATTGAAAAACACCGACACATACAACAACAACCTCAATATTGAAAAACAACAACAACCTCAACATTGAAAAACACCAACAAATTCAACAACAACCTCAACATTGAAAAACACCAACAAATTCAACAACAACCTCAACATTGAAAAACAACAACAACTTCAACATTGAAAAACAACAACAACCTCAACATTGAAAAACACCAACAAATTCAACAACAACCTCAACATTGAAAAACAACAACAACCTCAACATTGAAAAACACCAACAAATTCAACAACAACCTCAAAATTGAAAAACACCAACAAATTCAACAACAACCTCAACATTTAAAAACAACAACAACCTCAACATTGAAAAACACCAACAAATTCAACAACAACTTCAACATTGAAAAACACCAACAAATTCAACAACAACCTCGACATTGATAAACACCAACAAATTCAACAACAACCTCAACATTGAAAAACTACAACAACCTCAACATTGAAAAAGACCAACAAATAGAACAACAACCTCAACATTGAAAACGAACAACAACCTCAACATTGAAAAACACCAACAAATTCAACAACAACCTCAACATTGAAAAACAACAACAACCTCAACATTGAAAAACAACAACAACCTCAGCATTGAAAAACACCAACAAATTCAACAACAACCTCAACATTGAAAAACAAAACAACCTCAACATGGAAAAACACCAACAAATTCAACAACTTCAACATTGAAAAACACCAACAAATTCAACAACAACCTCGAAATTGAAAAACAGCAACAAATTCAACAACAACCTCAACATTGAAAACGAACAACAACCTCAACATTGAAAAACACCAACAAAGTCAACAACAACCTCAACATTGAAAAACAACAACAACCTGAACATTGAAAAACAACAACAACCTCAGCATTGAAAAACACCAACAAATTCAACAACAACCTCAACATTGAAAAACAAAACAACCTCAACATGGAAAAACACCAACAAATTCAACAACTTCAACATTGAAAAATACCAACAAATTCAACAACAACCTCGAAATTGAAAAACAGCAACAAATTCAACAACAACCTCAACATTGAAAACGAACAACAACCTCAACATTGAAAAACACGAACAAAGTCAACAACAACCTCAACATTGAAAAACAACAACAACCTCAACATTGAAAAACAACAACAAATTCAACAACAACCTCAACATTGAAAAACAACAACAACCTCAACATTGAAAAACACCAACAAATTCAACAACAACATCAACATTAAAAAACAACAACAACCTCAACATTGAAAAACACCAGCAAATTCAACAACAACCTCAGCAATGAAAAACACCAACAAATTCAACAACAACCTCAACATTGAAAAACAACAACAACCTCAACATTGAAAAACACCAACAAATTCAACAATAACCTCAACATATAAAAACACCAACAAATTCAACAACAACCTCAACATTGAAAAACAACAACAACCTCAACATTGAAAAACACCAACAAATTCAACAACAACCTCAACATGGAAAAACAACAACAACCTCGACATTGAAAAACACCATCAAATTCAACAACCACTTCAACATTGAAAAACACCAACAAATTCAACAACAACCTCGACATTGAAAAACACAAACAATTTCAACAACAACCTCAACATTGAAAAACTACAACAACCTCAACATTGAAAAACGCCAACAAATACAACAACAACCTCAACATTGAAAACGAACAACAACCTCAACATTGAAAAAGACCAACAAAGTCAACAACAACCTCAACATTGAAAAACAACAACAACCTCGACATTGAAAAACACCATCAAATTCAACAACAACCTCAACATTGAAAAACACCAACAAATTCAACAACAACCTCAACATTGAAAAACACCAACAAATTCAACAACAACCTCAACATTTAAAAACGCCAACAAATTCAACAACAACCTGAACATTGAAAAACACCAACAAATTCAACAACAACCTCAACATTGAAAAACAACAACAACCTCAACATTGAAAAACACCAACAAATTCAACAACAAATTCAACATTGAAAAATACCAACAAATTCAACAACAACCTCCACATTGAACAACAACAACAACCTCAACATTGAAAAACACCAACAAATTCAACAACAACCTCAACATTGAAAAACAAGAACAACCTCAACATTGAAAAACACCAACAAATTCAACAACAACCTCAACATTTAAAAACACCAACAAATTCAACAACAACCTCAACATTGAAAAACACCAACAAATTCAACAACAACTTCAACATTGAAAAACACCAACAAATTCAACAACAACCTCGACATTGAAAAACACCAACAAATTCAACAACAACCTCAACATTGAAAAACACCAACAAATTCAACAACAACCTCAACATTGAAAAACAACAACAACCTCAACATTGAAAAACACCAACAAATTCAACAACAACCTCAAAATTGAAAAACACCAACAAATTCAACAACAACCTCAACATTTAAAAACAACAACAACCTCAACATTGAAAAACACCAACAAATTCAACAACAACTTCAACATTGAAAAACACCAACAAATTCAACAACAACCTCGACATTGAAAAACACCAACAAATTCAACAACAACCTCAACATTGAAAAACTACAACAACCTCAACATTGAAAAAGACCAACAAATAGAACAACAACCTCAACATTGAAAACGAACAACAACCTCAACATTGAAAAACACCAACAAATTCAACAACAACCTCAACATTGAAAAACAACAACAACCTCAACATTGAAAAACAACAACAACCTCAGCATTGAAAAACACCAACAAATTCAACAACAACCTCAACATTGAAAAACAAAACAACCTCAACATGGAAAAACACCAACAAATTCAACAACTTCAACATTGAAAAACACCAACAAATTCAACAACAACCTCGAAATTGAAAAACAGCAACAAATTCAACAACAACCTCAACATTGAAAACGAACAAGAACCTCAACATTGAAAAACACCAACAAAGTCAACAACAACCTCAACATTGAAAAACAACAACAACCTCAACATTGAAAAACAACAACAAATTCAACAACAACCTCAACATTGAAAAACAACAACAACCTCAACATTGAAAAACACCAACAAATTCAACAACAACATCAACATTAAAAAACAACAACAACCTCAACATTGAAAAACACCAGCAAATTCAACAACAACCTCAGCAATGAAAAACACCAACAAATTCAACAACAACCTCAACATTGAAAAACAACAACAACCTCAACATTGAAAAACACCAACAAATTCAACAATAACCTCAACATATAAAAACACCAACAAATTCAACAACAACCTCAACATTGAAAAACAACAACAACCTCAACATTGAAAAACACCAACAAATTCAACAACAACCTCAACATGGAAAAACAACAACAACCTCGACATTGAAAAACACCATCAAATTCAACAACCACTTCAACATTGAAAAACACCAACAAATTCAACAACAACCTCGACATTGAAAAACACCAACAAATTCAACAACAACCTCAACATTGAAAAACTACAACAACCTCAACATTGAAAAACGCCAACAAATACAACAACAACCTCAACATTGAAAACGAACAACAACCTCAACATTGAAAAAGACCAACAAAGTCAACAACAACCTCAACATTGAAAAACAACAACAACCTCGACATTGAAAAACACCATCAAATTCAACAACGACCTCAACATTGAACAACAACAACAACCTCAACATTGAAAAACACCAACAAATTCAACAACAACCTCAACATTGAAAAACACCAACAAATTCAACAACAACCTCAACATTTAAAAACGCCAACAAATTCAACAACAACCTGAACATTGAAAAACACCAACAAATTCAACAACAACCTCAACATTGAAAAACAACAACAACCTCAACATTGAAAAACACCAACAAATTCAACAACAAATTCAACATTGAAAAATACCAACAAATTCAACAACAACCTCCACATTGAACAACAACAACAACCTCAACATTGAAAAACACCAACAAATTCAACAACAACCTCAACATTGAAAAACAAGAACAACCTCAACATTGAAAAACACCAACAAATTCAACAACAACCTCAACATTTAAAAACACCAACAAATTCAACAACAACCTCAACATTGAAAAACACCAACAAATTCAACAACAACTTCAACATTGAAAAACACCAACAAATTCAACAACAACCTCGACATAGAAAAACACCAACAAATTCAACAACAACCTCAACATTGAAAAACTACAACAACCTCAACATTGAAAAACACCGACACATACAACAACAACCTCAATATTGAAAAACAACAACAACCTCAACATTGAAAAACACCAACAAATTCAACAACAACCTCAACATTGAAAAACACCAACAAATTCAACAACAACCTCAACATTGAAAAACAACAACAACTTCAAGATTGAAAAACAACAACAACCTCAACATTGAAAAACACCAACAAATTCAACAACAACCTCAACATTGAAAAACAACAACAACCTCAACATTGAAAAACACCAACAAATTCAACAACAACCTCAAAATTGAAAAACACCAACAAATTCAACAACAACCTCAACATTTAAAAACAACAACAACCTCAACATTGAAAAACACCAACAAATTCAACAACAACTTCAACATTGAAAAACACCAACAAATTCAACAACAACCTCGACATTGAAAAACACCAACAAATTCAACAACAACCTCAACATTGAAAAACTACAACAACCTCAACATTGAAAAAGACCAACAAATAGAACAACAACCTCAACATTGAAAACGAACAACAACCTCAACATTGAAAAACACCAACAAATTCAACAACAACCTCAACATTGAAAAACAACAACAACCTCAACATTGAAAAACAACAACAACCTCAGCATTGAAAAACACCAACAAATTCAACAACAACCTCAACATTGAAAAAAAAACAACCTCAACATGGAAAAACACCAACAAATTCAACAACTTCAACATTGAAAAACACCAACAAATTCAACAACAACCTCGAAATTGAAAAACAGCAACAAATTCAACAACAACCTCAACATTGAAAACGAACAACAACCTCAACATTGAAAAACACCAACAAAGTCAAGAACAACCTCAACATTGAAAAACAACAACAACCTCAACATTGAAAAACAACAACAAACTCAGCATTGAAAAACACCAACAAATTCAACAACAACCTCAACATTGAAGAACAAAACAACCTCAACATGGAAAAACACCAACAAATTCAACAACTTCAACATTGAAAAACACCAACAAATTCAACAACAACCTCGAAATTGAAAAACAGCAACAAATTCAACAACAACCTCAACATTGAAAACGAACAACAACCTCAACATTGAAAAACACCAACAAAGTCAACAACAACCTCAACATTGAAAAACAACAACAACCTCAACATTGAAAAACAACAACAACCTCAACATTGAAAAACACCAACAAATACAACAACAACCTCAACATTGAAAAACAACAACAACCTCAACATTGAAAAACTGCAACAAATTCAACAACAACCTCAACATTTAAAAACAACAACAACCTCAACATTGAAAAACACCAACAAATTCAACAACAACATCAACATTAAAAAACAACAACAACCTCAACATTGAAAAACACCAGCAAATTCAACAACAACCTCAGCAATGAAAAACACCAACAAATTCAACAACAACCTCAACATTGAAAAACAACAACAACCTCAACATTGAAAAACACCAACAAATTCAACAATAACCTCAACATATAAAAACACCAACAAATTCAACAACAACCTCAACATTGAAAAACAACAACAACCTCAACATTGATAAACACCAACAAATTCAACAACAACCTCAACATTGAAAAACAACAACAACCTCGACATTGAAAAACACCATCAAATTCAACAACCACTTCAACATTGAAAAACACCAACAAATTCAACAACAACCTCGACATTGAAAAACACCAACAAATTCAACAACAACCTCAACATTGAAAAACTACAACAACCTCAACATTGAAAAACGCCAACAAATACAACAACAACCTCAACATTGAAAACGAACAACAACCTCAACATTGAAAAACACCAACAAAGTCAACAACAACCTCAACATTGAAAAACAACAACAACCTCAACATTGAAAAACAACAACAACCTCAACATTGAAAAACACCAACAAATACAACAACAACCTCAACATTGAAAAACAACAACAACCTCAACATTGAAAAACACCAACAAATTCAACAACAACTTCAACATTGAAAAACAGCAACAAATTCAACAACAACCTCAACATTGAAAAACAAGAACAACCTCAACATTGAAAAACACCAACAAATTCAACAACAACATCAACATTAAAAAACAACAACAACCTCAACATTGAAAAACACCAGCAAATTCAACAACAACCTCAACAATGAAAAACACCAACAAATTCAACAACAACCTCAACATTGAAAAACACCAACAAATTTAACAACAACCTCAACTTTGAAAAACAACAACAACCTCAACATGGAAAAACACCAACAAATTCAACAACAACCTCAACATTGAAAAACAACAACAAATTCCACAAAAACCTGAACATTGAAAAACTGCAACAACCTCAACATTGAAAAAAACCAACACATACAACAACAACCTCAACATTGAAAAACAACAACAACCTCAACATTGAAAAACACCAACAAATTCAACAACAACCTCAACATTGAAAAACACCAACAAATTCAACAACAACCTCAACATTGAAAAACAACAACAACCTCAACATTGAAAAACACCAGCAAATTCAACAACAACTTCAACATTGAAAAACACCAACAAATTCAACAACAACCTCGACATTGAAAAACACCAACAAATTCAACAACAACCTCAACATTGAAAAACTACAACAACCTCAACATTGTAAAACACCAACAAATACAACAACAACCTCAACATTGAAAACGAACAACAACCTCAACATTGAAAAACACCAACAAATTCAACAACAACCTCAACATTGAAAAACAACAACAACCTCAACATTGAAAAACAACAACAACTTCAAAATTGAAAAACACCAAAAAATTCAACAACAACCTCGAAATTGAAAAACATCAACAAATTCAACAACAACCTCAACATTGAATAACAACAACAACCTCAGCAATGAAAAACACCAACAAATTCAACAACAACCTCAACATTGAAAAACAACAACAACCTCAACATTGAAAAACACCAACAAATTCAACAATAACCTCAACATATAAAAACACCAACAAATTCAACAACAACCTCAACATTGAAAAACAACAACAACCTCAACATTGAAAAACACCAACAAATTCAACAACAACCTCAACATTGAAAAACAACAACAACCTCGACATTGAAAAACACCATCAAATTCAACAACGACCTCAACATTGAAAAACAACAACAACCTCAACATTGAAAAACACCAACAAATTCAACAACAACCTCAACATTGAAAAACACCAACAAATTCAACAACAACCTCAACATTTAAAAACGCCAACAAATTCAACAACAACCTCAACATTGAAAAACAACAACAACCTCAACATTGAAAAACACCAACAAATTCAACAACAAATTCAACATTGAAAAATACCAACAAATTCAACAACAACCTCCACATTGAACAACAACAACAACCTCAACATTGAAAAACACCAACAAATTCAACAACAACCTCAACATTGAAAAACAAGAACAACCTCAACATTGAAAAACACCAACAAATTCAACAACAACCTCAACATTTAAAAACACCAACAAATTCAACAACAACCTCAACATTGAAAAACACCAACAAATTCAACAACAACTTCAACACTGAAAAACACCAACAAATTCAACAACAACCTCGACATTGAAAAACACCAACAAATTCAACAACAACCTCAACATTGAAAAACTACAACAACCTCAACATTGAAAAACACCGACACATACAACAACAACCTCAATATTGAAAAACAACAACAACCTCAACATTGAAAAACACCAACAAATTCAACAACAACCTCAACATTGAAAAACACCAACAAATTCAACAACAACCTCAACATTGAAAAACAACAACAACTTCAACATTGAAAAACAACAACAACCTCAACATTGAAAAACACCAACAAATTCAACAACAACCTCAACATTGAAAAACAACAACAACCTCAACATTGAAAAACACCACCAAATTCAACAACAACCTCAAAATTGAAAAACACCAACAAATTCATCAACAACCTCAACATTTAAAAACAACAACAACCTCAACATTGAAAAACACCAACAAATTCAACAACAACTTCAACATTGAAAAACACCAACAAATTCAACAACAACCTCGACATTGAAAAACACCAACAAATTCAACAACAACCTCAACATTGAAAAACTACAACAACCTCAACATTGAAAAAGACCAACAAATAGAACAACAACCTCAACATTGAAAACGAACAACAACCTCAACATTGAAAAACACCAACAAATTCAACAACAACCTCAACATTGAAAAACAACAACAACCTCAACATTGAAAAACAACAACAACCTCAGCATTGAAAAACACCAACAAATTCAACAACAACCTCAACATTGAAAAACAAAACAACCTCAACATGGAAAAACACCAACAAATTCAACAACTTCAACATTGAAAAACACCAACAAATTCAACAACAACCTCGAAATTGAAAAACAGCAACAAATTCAACAACAACCTCAACATTGAAAAACAAGAACAACCTCAGCATTGAAAAACACCAACAAATTCAACAACAACCTCAACATTAAGAAACAACAACAACCTCAACATTGAAAAACACCAACAAATTCAACAACAACCTCAACAATGAAAAACACCAACAAATTCAACAACAACCTCAACATTGAAAAACACCAGCAAATTTAACAACAACCTCAACTTTGAAAAACAACAACAACCTCAACATGCAAAAACACCAACAAATTCAACAACAACCTCAACATTGAAAAACAACAACAACCTCAAAATTGAAAAACACCAACAAATTCAACAACAACCTCAACATTTAAAAACAACAACAACCTCAACATTGAAAAACAACAACAACTTCAACGTTGAAAAACAACATCAACCTCAACATTGAAAAACAACAGCAAATTCAACAACAACCTCAACATTGAAAAGCAACAACAACCTCAACATTGAAAAACACCAACAAATTCAGCAACAACCTCAACAATGAAAAACACAAACAAATTCAACAACAACCTCAACATTGAAAAACACCAACAAATTTAACAACAACCTCAACTTTGAAAAACAACAACCTCAACATGGAAAAAAAGCAACAAATTCAACAACAACCTCAACATTGAAAAACAACAACAACCTCAAAATTGAAAAACACCAACAAATTCAACAACAACCTCAACATTTAAAAACAACAACAACCTCAACATTGAAAAACAACATCAAATTCAACAACAGCCTCAACATTGAATAACACCAACAAATTCAACAACCACTTCAACATTGAAAAACACCAACAAATTCAACAACAACCTCGATATTGAAAAACACCAACAAATTCAACAACAACCTCAACATTGAAAAACAACAACAACCTCGACATTGAAAAACACCATCAAATTCAACAACCACTTCAACATTGAAAAACACCAACAAATTCAACAACCACATCGACATTGAAAAACACCAACAAATTCAACAACAACCTCAACATTGAAAAACTACAACAACCTCAACATTGAAAAACGCCAACAAATACAACAACAACCTCAACATTGAAAACGAACAACAACCTCAACATTGAAAAACACCAACAAAGTCAACAACAACCTCAACATTGAAAAACAACAACAACCTCAACATTGAAAAACAACAACAACCTCAACATTGAAAAACACCAACAAATACAACAACAACCTCAACATTGAAAAACAACAACAACCTCAACATTGAAAAACACCAACAAATTCAACAACAACTTCAACATTGAAAAACAGCAACAAATTCAACAACAACCTCAACATTGAAAAACAACAACAACCTCAACATTGAAAAACAACAACAAATTCAACAACAACATCAACATTAAAAAACAACAACAACCTCAACATTGAAAAACACCAGCAAATTCAACAACAACCTCAACAATGAAAAACACCAACAAATTCAACAACAACCTCAACATTGAAAAACACCAACAAATTTAACAACAACCTCAACTTTGAAAAACAACAACAACCTCAACATGGAAAAACACCAACAAATTCAACAACAACCTCAACATTGAAAAACAACAACAAATTCCACAAAAACCTGAACATTGAAAAACTGCAACAACCTCAACATTGAAAAACACCAACACATACAACAACAACCTCAACATTGAAAAACAACAACAACCTCAACATTGAAAAACACCAACAAATTCAACAACAACCTCAACATTGAAAAACACCAACAAATTCAACAACAACCTCAACATTGAAAAACAACAACAACCTCAACATTGAAAAACACCAGCAAATTCAACAACAACTTCAACATTGAAAAACACCAACAAATTCAACAACAACCTCGACATTGAAAAACACCAACAAATTCAACAACAACCTCAACATTGAAAAACTACAACAACCTCAACATTGTAAAACACCAACAAATACAACAACAACCTCAACATTGAAAACGAACAACAACCTCAACATTGAAAAACACCAACAAATTCAACAACAACCTCAACATTGAAAAACAACAACAACCTCAACATTGAAAAACAACAACAACTTCAATATTGAAAAACACCAACAAATTCAACAACAACCTCGAAATTGAAAAACATCAACAAATTCAACAACAACCTCAACATTGAATAACAACAACAACCTCAGCAATGAAAAACACCAACAAATTCAACAACAACCTCAACATTGAAAAACAACAACAACCTCAACATTGAAAAACACCAACAAATTCAACAATAACCTCAACATATAAAAACACCAACAAATTCAACAACAACCTCAACATTGAAAAACAACAACAACCTCAACATTGAAAAACACCAACAAATTCAACAACAACCTCAACATTGAAAAACAACAACAACCTCGACATTGAAAAACACCATCAAATTCAACAACGACCTCAACATTGAAAAACAACAACAACCTCAACATTGAAAAACACCAACAAATTCAACAACAACCTCAACATTGAAAAACACCAACAAATTCAACAACAACCTCAACATTTAAAAACGCCAACAAATTCAACAACAACCTCAACATTGAAAAACAACAACAACCTCAACATTGAAAAACACCAACAAATTCAACAACAAATTCAACATTGAAAAATACCAACAAATTCAACAACAACCTCCACATTGAACAACAACAACAACCTCAACATTGAAAAACACCAACAAATTCAACAACAACCTCAACATTGAAAAACAAGAACAACCTCAACATTGAAAAACACCAACAAATTCAACAACAACCTCAACATTTAAAAACACCAACAAATTCAACAACAACCTCAACATTGAAAAACACCAACAAATTCAACAACAACTTCAACACTGAAAAACACCAACAAATTCAACAACAACCTCGACATTGAAAAACACCAACAAATTCAACAACAACCTCAACATTGAAAAACTACAACAACCTCAACATTGAAAAACACCGACACATACAACAACAACCTCAATATTGAAAAACAACAACAACCTCAACATTGAAAAACACCAACAAATTCAACAACAACCTCAACATTGAAAAACACCAACAAATTCAACAACAACCTCAACATTGAAAAACAACAACAACTTCAACATTGAAAAACAACAACAACCTCAACATTGAAAAACACCAACAAATTCAACAACAACCTCAACATTGAAAAACAACAACAACCTCAACATTGAAAAACACCAACAAATTCAACAACAACCTCAAAATTGAAAAACACCAACAAATTCAACAACAACCTCAACATTTAAAAACAACAACAACCTCAACATTGAAAAACACCAACAAATTCAACAACAACTTCAACATTGAAAAACACCAACAAATTCAACAACAACCTCGACATTGAAAAACACCAACAAATTCAACAACAACCTCAACATTGAAAAACTACAACAACCTCAACATTGAAAAAGACCAACAAATAGAACAACAACCTCAACATTGAAAACGAACAACAACCTCAACATTGAAAAACACCAACAAATTCAACAACAACCTCAACATTGAAAAACAACAACAACCTCAAAATTGAAAAACAACAACAACCTCAGCATTGAAAAACACCAACAAATTCAACAACAACCTCAACATTGAAAAACAAAACAACCTCAACATGGAAAAACACCAACAAATTCAACAACTTCAACATTGAAAAACACCAACAAATTCAACAACAACCTCGAAATTGAAAAACAGCAACAAATTCAACAACAACCTCAACATTGAAAAACAAGAACAACCTCAGCATTGAAAAACACCAACAAATTCAACAACAACCTCAACATTAAGAAACAACAACAACCTCAACATTGAAAAACACCAACAAATTCAACAACAACCTCAACAATGAAAAACACCAACAAATTCAACAACAACCTCAACATTGAAAAACACCAGCAAATTTAACAACAACCTCAACTTTGAAAAACAACAACAACCTCAACATGCAAAAACACCAACAAATTCAACAACAACCTCAACATTGAAAAACAACAACAACCTCAAAATTGAAAAACACCAACAAATTCAACAACAACCTCAACATTTAAAAACAACAACAACCTCAACATTGAAAAACAACAACAACTTCAACGTTGAAAAACAACATCAACCTCAACATTGAAAAACAACAGCAAATTCAACAACAACCTCAACATTGAAAAGCAACAACAACCTCAACATTGAAAAACACCAACAAATTCAGCAACAACCTCAACAATGAAAAACACAAACAAATTCAACAACAACCTCAACATTGAAAAACACCAACAAATTTAACAACAACCTCAACTTTGAAAAACAACAACCTCAACATGGAAAAAAAGCAACAAATTCAACAACAACCTCAACATTGAAAAACAACAACAACCTCAAAATTGAAAAACACCAACAAATTCAACAACAACCTCAACATTTAAAAACAACAACAACCTCAACATTGAAAAACAACATCAAATTCAACAACAGCCTCAACATTGAATAACACCAACAAATTCAACAACCACTTCAACATTGAAAAACACCAACAAATTCAACAACAACCTCGATATTGAAAAACACCAACAAATTCAACAACAATCTCAACATTGAAAAACTACAACAACCTCAACATTGAAAAACGCCAACAAATACAACAACAACCTCAACATTGAAAACGAACAACAACCTCAACATTGAAAAACACCAACAAAGTCAACAACAACCTCAACATTGAAAAACAACAACAACCTCAACATTGAAAAACAACAACAACCTCAACATTGAAAAACACCAACAAATACAACAACAACCTCAACATGGAAAAACAACAACAGCCTCAACATTGAAAAACACCAACAAATTCAACAACAACTTCAACATTGAAAAACAGCAACAAATTCAACAACAACCTCAACATTGAAAAACAACAACAACCTCAACATTGAAAAACACCAACAAATTCAACAACAACATCAACATTAAAAAACAACAACAACCTCAACATTGAAAAACACCGGCAAATTCAACAACAACCTCAACAATGAAAAACGCCAACAAATTCAACAACAACCTCAACATTGAAAAACACCAACAAATTTAACAACAACCTCAACTTTGAAAAACAAGACAACCTCAACATGGAAAAACACCAGCAAATTCAAATACAACCTCAACATTGAAAAACAACAACAACCTCAAAATTGAAAAACACCAACAAATTCAACAACAACCTCGACATTGAAGAACACCAACAAATTCAACAACAACCTCAACATTGAAGAACTACAACAACCTCAACATTGAAAAACACCAACAAATACAACAACAACCTCAACATTGAAAAACAACAACAACCTCAACATTGAGAAAACACCAACAAATTCAACAACAACCTTCAACATTGAAAAACACCAACAAATTCAACAACAACCTCAACATTGAAAAACAACAACAACCTCAACATTGAAAAACAACAACAACCTCAACATTGAAAAACACCAACAAATTCAACAACAACCTCAACATTGAAAAACAACAACAACCTCAACATTGAAAAACACCAACAAATTCAACAACAACTTCAAAATTGAAAAACACCAACAAATTCAACAACAACCTCGAAATTGAAAAACAGCAACAAATTCAACAACAACCTCAACATTGAAAAACAACAACAACCTCAACAATGAAAAACACCAACAAATTCAACAACAACCTCAACATTGCAAAACAACAACAACCTCAACATTGAAAAACACCAACAAATTCAACAATAACCTCAACATTTAAAAACACCAACAAATTCAACAACAACCTCAACATTGAAAAACAACAACAACCTCATCATTGAAAAACACCAAAAAATTCAACAACAACCTCAACATTGAAAAACAACAACAACCTCAACATTGAAAAACACCAACAAATTCAACAACAACTTCAACATTGAAAAACACGAACAAATTCAACAACAACCTCAACATTGAAAAACACCATCAAATTCAACAACGACCTCAACATTGAATAACACCAACAAATTCAACAACAACCTCAACATTTAAAAACGCCAACAAATTCAACAACAACCTCAACATTGAAAAACATCAACAAATTCAACAACAACCTCAACATTGAAAAACAACAACAACCTCAACAGTGAAAAACACCAACAAATTCAACAACAAATTCAACATTGAAAAATACCAACAAATTCAACAACAACCTCGACATTGAAAAACACCAACAAATTCAACAACAACCTCCATATTGAACAACAACAACTACCTCAACATTGAAAAACACCAACAAATTCAACAACAACCTCAACATTGAAAAACAAGAACAACCTCAACATTGAAAAACACCAACAAATTCAACAACAACTTCAACATTTAAAAACACCAACAAATTCAACAACAACCTCAACATTGAAAAACACCAACAAATTCAACAACAACTTCAACATTGAAAAACACCAACAAATTCAACAACAACCTCGACATTGAAAAACACCAACAAATTCTACAACAACCTGAACATTGAAAAACTACAACAACCTCAACATTGAAAAACAGCAACACATACAACAACAACCTCAACATTGAAAAACAACAACAACCTCAACATTGAAAAACACCAACAAATTCAACAACAACCTCAACATTGAAAAACACCAACAAATTCAACAACAACCTCAACATTGAAAAACAACAACAACTTCAACATTGAAAAAAAACAACAACCTCAACAATGAAAAACACCAACAAATTCAACAACAACCTCAACATTGAAAAACAACAACAACCTCAACATTGAAAAACACCAGCAAATTCAACAACAACTTCAACATTGAAAAACACCAACAAATTCAACAACAACCTCGACATTGAAAAACACCAACAAATTCAACAACAACCTCAACATTGAAAAACTACAACAAACTCAACATTGTAAAACACCAACAAATACAACAACAACCTCAACATTGAAAACGAACAACAACCTCAACATTGAAAAACACCAACAAATTCAACAACAACCTCAACTTTGAAAAACAACAACAACCTCAACATTGAAAAACAACAACAACTTCAAAATTGAAAAACACCAACAAATTCAACAACAACCTCGAAATTGAAAAACAGCAACAAATTCAACAACAACCTCAACATTGAAAAACAACAACAACCTCAGCAATGAAAAACACCAACAAATTCAACAACAACCTCAACATTGAAAAACAACAACAACCTCAACATTGAAAAACACCAACAAATTCAACAATAACCTCAACATATAAAAACACCAACAAATTCAACAACAACCTCAACATTGAAAAACAACAACAACCTCAACATTGAAAAACACCAACAAATTCAACAACAACCTCAACATTGAAGAACAACAACAACCTCGACATTGAAAAACACCATCAAATTCAACAACGACCTCAACATTGAAAAACAACAACAACCTCAACATTGAAAAACACCAACAAATTCAACAACAACCTCAACATTGAAAAACACCAACAAATTCAACAACAACCTCAACATATAAAAACGCCAACAAATTCAACAACAACCTCAACATTGAAAAACACCAACAATTTCAACAACAACCTCAACATTGAAAAACAACAACAACCTCAACATTGAAAACACCAACAAATTCAACAACAAATTCAACATTGAAAAATACCAACAAATTAAACAACAACCTCCACATTGAACAAAAACAACAACCTCAACATTGAAAAACACCAACAAATTCAACAACAACCTCAACATTGAAAAACAAGAACAACCTCAACATTGAAAAACACCAACAAATTCAACAACAACCTCAACATTTAAAAACACCAACAAATTCAACAACAACCTCAACATTGAAAAACACCAACAAATTCAACAACAACTTCAACATTGAAAAACACCAACAAATTCAACAACAACCTCGACATTGAAAAACACCAACAAATTCAACAACAACCTCAACATTTAAAAACTACAACAACCTCAACATTGAAAAACACCGACACATACAAGAACAACCTCAATATTGAAAAACAACAACAACCTCAACATTGAAAAACACCAACAAATTCAACAACAACCTCAACATTGACAAACACCAACAAATTCAACAACAACCTCAACATTGAAAAACAACAACAACTTCAACATTGAAAAACAACAACAACCTCAAGATTGAAAAACACCAACAAATTCAACAACAACCTCAACATTGAAAAACAACAACAACCTCAACATTGAAAAACACCAACAAATTCAACAACAACCTCAAAATTGAAAAACACCAACAAATTCAACAACAACCTCAACATTTAAAAACAACAACAACCTCAACATTGAAAAACACCAACAAATTCAACAACAACTTCAACATTGAAAAACACCAACAAATTCAACAACAACCTCGACATTGAAAAACACCAACAAATTCAACAACAACCTCAACATTGAAAAACTACAACAACCTCAACATTGAAAAAGACCAACAAATAGAACAACAACCTCAACATTGAAAACGAACAACAACCTCAACATTGAAAAACACCAACAAATTCAACAACAACCTCAACATTGAAAAACAACAACAACCTCAACATTGAAAAACAACAACAACCTCAGCATTGAAAAACACCAACAAATTCAACAACAACCTCAACATTGAAAAACAAAACAACCTCAACATGGAAAAACACCAACAAATTCAACAACTTCAACATTGAAAAACACCAACAAATTCAACAACAACCTCGAAATTGAAAAACAGCAACAAATTCAACAACAACCTCAACATTGAAAAACAAGAACAACCTCAGCATTGAAAAACACCAACAAATTCAACAACAACCTCAACATTAAGAAACAACAACAACCTCAACATTGAAAAACACCAACAAATTCAACAACAACCTCAACAATGAAAAACACCAACAAATTCAACAACAACCTCAACATTGAAAAACACCAGCAAATTTAACAACAACCTCAACTTTGAAAAACAACAAGAACCTCAACATGGAAAAACACCAACAAATTCAACAACAACCTCAACATTGAAAAACAACAACAACCTCAAAATTGAAAAACACCAACAAATTCAACAACCTCAACATTTAAAAACAACAACAACCTCAACATTGAAAAACACCAACAAATTCAACAACAACCTCAACATTGAAAAACACAAACAAATTCAACAACAACTTCAACATTGAAAAACACCAACAAATTAAACAACAATCTCGACATTGAAAAACACCAACAAATTCAACAACAACCTGAACATTGAAAAACTACGACAACCTCAACATTGAAAAACACCAACAAATACAACAACAACCTCAAAATTGAAAAACAACAACAACCACAACATTGAGAAAACACCAACAAATTCAACAACAACCTTCAACATTGAAAAACACCAACAAATTCAACAACAACCTCAACATTGAAAAACAACAACAACCTCAACATTGAAAAACAACAACAACCTCAACATTGAAAAACACCAACAAACTCAACAACAACCTCAACATTGAAAAACAACAACAACCTCAACATTGAGAAACACCAACAAATTCAACAACAGCTTCAAAATTGAAAAACACCAACAAATTCAACAACAACCTCGAAAATGAAAAACACCTACAAATTCAACAACAACCTCAACATTGAAAAACAACAACAACCTCAACAATGAAAAACACCGACAAATTCAACAACAACCTCAACATTGAAAAACAACAACAACCTCAACATTGAAAAACACCAACAAATTCAACAATAACCTCAACATTTAAAAACACCAACAAATTCAACAACAACCTCAACATTGAAAAACAACAACAACCTCAACATTGAAAAACACCAACAAATTCAACAACACCTCAACATTGAAAAACAACAACAACCTCAACATTGAAAAACACCAACAAATTCAGCAACAACCTCAACATTGAAAAACAACAACAACCTCAACATTGAAAAACACCAACAAATTCAGCAACAACCTCAACAATGAAAAACACAAACAAATTCAACAACAACCTCAGCATTGAAAAACACCAACAAATTTAACAACAACCTCAACTTTGAAAAACAACAACCTCAACATGGAAAAAAAGCAACAAATTCAACAACAACCTCAACACTGAAAAACAACAACAACCTCAAAATTGAAAAACACCAACAAATTCAACAACAACCTCAACATTAAAAAACAACAACAACCTCAACATGGAAAAACACCAGCAAATTCAAATACAACCTCAACATTGAAAAACAACAACAACCTCAAAATTGAAAAACACCAACAAATTCAACAACAACCTCGACATTGAAGAACACCAACAAATTCAACAACAACCTCAACATTGAAGAACTACAACAACCTCAACATTGAAAAACACCAACAAATACAACAACAACCTCAACATTGAAAAACAACAACAACCTCAACATTGAGAAAATACCAACAAATTCAACAACAACCTTCAACATTGAAAAACACCAACAAATTCAACAACAACCTCAACATTGAAAAACAACAACAACCTCAACATTGAAAAACAACAACAACCTCAACATTGAAAAACACCAACAAATTCAACAACAACCTCAACATTGAAAAACAACAACAACCTCAACATTGAAAAACTCCAACAAATTCAACAACAACTTCAAAATTGAAAAACACCAACAAATTCAACAACAACCTCGAAATTGAAAAACACCAACAAATTCAACAACAACCTCAACATTGAAAAACAACAACAACCTCAACAATGAAAAACACCAACAAATTCAACAACAACCTCAACATTGCAAAACAACAACAACCTCAACATTGAAAAACACCAACAAATTCAACAATAACCTCAACATTTAAAAACACCAACAAATTCAACAACAACCTCAACATTGAAAAACAACAACAACCTCAACATTGAAAAACACCAAAAAATTCAACAACAACCTCAACATTGAAAAACAACAACAACCTCAACATTGAAAAACACCAACAAATTCAACAACAACTTCAACATTGAAAAACACGAACAAATTCCACAACAACCTCAACATTGAAAAACACCATCAAATTCAACAACGACCTCAACATTGAATAACACCAACAAATTCAACAACAACCTCAACATTTAAAAACGCCAACAAATTCAACAACAACCTCAACATTGAAAAACACCAACAAATTCAACAACAACCTCAACATTGAAAAACAACAACAACCTCAACAGTGAAAAACACCAACAAATTCAACAACAAATTCAACATTGAAAAATACCAACAAATTCAACAACAACCTCGACATTGAAAAACACCAACAAATTCAACAACAACCTCCATATTGAACAACAACAACAACCTCAACATTGAAAAACACCAACAAATTCAACAACAACCTCAACATTGAAAAACAAGAACAACCTCAACATTGAAAAACACCAACAAATTCAACAACAACTTCAACATTTAAAAACACCAACAAATTCAACAACAACCTCAACATTGAAAAACACCAACAAATTCAACAACAACTTCAACATTGAAAAACACCAACAAATTCAACAACAACCTCGACCTTGAAAAACACCAACAAATTCTACAACAACCTGAACATTGAAAAACTACAACAACCTCAACATTGAAAAACAGCAACACATACAACAACAACCTCAACATTGAAAAACAACAACAACCTCAACATTGAAAAACACCAACAAATTCAACAACAACCTCAACATTGAAAAACACCAACAAATTCAACAACAACCTCAACATTGAAAAACAACAACAACTTCAACATTGAAAGAAAACAACAACCTCAACAATTAAAAACACCAACAAATTCAACAACAACCTCAACATTGAAAAACAACAACAACCTCAACATTGAAAAACACCAGCAAATTCAACAACAACTTCAACATTGAAAAACACGAACAAATTCAACAACAACCTCGACATTGAAAAACACCAACAAATTCAACAACAACCTCAACATTGAAAAACTACAACAAACTCAACATTGTAAAACACCAACAAATACAACAACAACCTCAACATTGAAAACGAACAACAACCTCAACATTGAAAAACACCAACAAATTCAACAACAACCTCAACTTTGAAAAACAACAACAACCTCAACATTGAAAAACAACAACAACTTCAAAATTGAAAAACACCAACAAATTCAACAACAACCTCGAAATTGAAAAACAGCAACAAATTCAACAACAACCTCAACATTGAAAAACAACAACAACCTCAGCAATGAAAAACACCAACAAATTCAACAACAACCTCAACATTGAAAAACAACAACAACCTCAACATTGAAAAACACCAACAAATTCAACAACAACCTCAACATTGAAAAACAACAACAACCTCGACATTGAAAAACACCATCAAATTCAACAACGACCTCAACATTGAAAAACAACAACAACCTCAACATTGAAAAACACCAACAAATTCAACAACAACCTCAACATTGAAAAACACCAACAAATTCAACAACAACCTCAACATATAAAAACGCCAACAAATTCAACAACAACCTCAACATTGAAAAACACCAACAATTTCAACAACAACCTCAACATTGAAAAACAACAACAACCTCAACATTGAAAAACACCAACAAATTCAACAACAAATTCAACATTGAAAAATACCAACAAATTCAACAACAACCTCCACATTGAACAAAAACAAAAACCTCAACATTGAAAAACACCGACAAATTCAACAACAACCTCAACATTGAAAAACAAGAACAACCTCAACATTGAAAAACACCAACAAATTCAACAACAACCTCAACATTTAAAAACACCAACAAATTCAACAACAACCTCAACATTGAAAAACACCAACAAATTCAACAACAACTTCAACATTGAAAAACACCAACAAATTCAACAACAACCTCGACATTGAAAAACACCAACAAATTCAACAACAACCTCAACATTTAAAAACTACAACAACCTCAACATTGAAAAACACCGACACATACAACAACAACCTCAATATTGAAAAACAACAACAACCTCAACATTGAAAAACACCAACAAATTCAACAACAACCTCAACATTGACAAACACCAACAAATTCAACAACAACCTCAACATTGAAAAACAACAAGAACTTCAACATTGAAAAACAACAACAACCTCAACATTGAAAAACACCAACAAATTCAACAACAACCTCAACATTGAAAAACAACAACAACCTCAACATTGAAAAACACCAACAAATTCAACAACAACCTCAAAATTGAAAAACACCAACAAATTCAACAACAACCTCAACATTTAAAAACAACAACAACCTCAACATTGAAAAACACCAACAAATTCAACAACAACTTCAACATTGAAAAGCACCAACAAATTCAACAACAACCTCGACATTGAAAAACACCAACAAATTCAACAACAACCTCAACATTGAAAAACCACAACAACCTCAACATTGAAAAAGACCAACAAATAGAACAACAACCTCAACATTGAAAACGAACAACAACCTCAACATTGAAAAACACCAACAAATTCAACAACAACCTCAACATTGAAAAACAACAACAACCTCAACATTGAAAAACAACAACAACCTCAGCATTGAAAAACACCAACAAATTCAACAACAACCTCAACATTGAAAAACAAAACAACCTCAACATGGAAAAACACCAACAAATTCAACAACTTCAACATTGAAAAACACCAACAAATTCAACAACAACCTCAACATTAAGAAACAACAACAACCTCAACATTGAAAAACACCAACAAATTCAACAACAACCTCAACAATGAAAAACACCAACAAATTCAACAACAACCTCAACATTGAAAAACACCAGCAAATTTAACAACAACCTCAACTTTGAAAAACAACAAGAACCTCAACATGGAAAAACACCAACAAATTCAACAACAACCTCAACATTGAAAAACAACAACAACCTCAAAATTGAAAAACACCAACAAATTCAACAACCTCAACATTTAAAAACAACAACAACCTCAACATTGAAAAACACCAACAAATTCAACAACAACCTCAACATTGAAAAACACAAACAAATTCAACAACAACTTCAACATTGAAAAACACCAACAAATTAAACAACAATCTCGACATTGAAAAACACCAACAAATTCAACAACAACCTCAACATTGAAAAACTACGACAACCTCAACATTGAAAAACTCCAACAAATACAACAACAACCTCAAAATTGAAAAACAACAACAACCACAACATTGAGAAAACACCAACAAATTCAACAACAACCTTCAACATTGAAAAACACCAACAAATTCAACAACATCCTCAACATTGAAAAACAACAACAACCTCAACATTGAAAAACAACAACAACCTCAACATTGAAAAACACCAACAAACTCAACAACAACCTCAACATTGAAAAACAACAACAACCTCAACATTGAGAAACACCAACAAATTCAACAACAGCTTCAAAATTGAAAAACACCAACAAATTCAACAACAACCTCGAAAATGAAAAACACCTACAAATTCAACAACAACCTCAACATTGAAAAACAACAACAACCTCAACAATGAAAAACACCGACAAATTCAGCAACAACCTCAACATTGAAAAACAACAACAACCTCAACATTGAAAAACACCAACAAATTCAACAATAACCTCAACATTTAAAAACACCAACAAATTCAACAACAACCTCAACATTGAAAAACAACAACAACCTCAACATTGAAAAACACAAACAAATTCAACAACACCTCAACATTGAAAAACAACAACAACCTCCAACATTGAAAAACACCAACAAATTCAGCAACAACCTCAACATTGAAAAACAACAACAACCTCAACATTGAAAAACACCAACAAATTCAGCAACAACCTCAACAATGAAAAACACAAACAAATTCAACAACAACCTCAACATTGAAAAACACCAACAAATTTAACAACAACCTCAACTTTGAAAAACAGCAACCTCAACATGGAAAAAAAGCAACAAATTCTACAACAACCTCAACACTGAAAAACAACAACAACCTCAAAATTGAAAAACACCAACAAATTCAACAACAACCTCAACATTTAAAAACAACAACAACCTCAACATTGAAAAACAACATCAAATTCAACAACAACCTCAACATTGAATAACACCAACAAATTCAACAACCACTTCAACATTGAAAAACACCAACAAATTCAACAACAACCTCGACATTGAAAAACACCAACAAATTCAACAACAACCTCAACATTGAAAAACTACAACAACCTCAACATTGAAAAACGCCAACAAATACAACAACAACCTCAACATTGAAAACGAACAACAACCTCAACATTGAAAAACACCAACAAAGTCAACAACAAACTCAATATTGAAAAACAACAACAACCTCAACATTGAAAAACAACAACAACCTCAACATTGAAAAACACCAACAAATACAACAACAACCTCAACATGGAAAAACAACAACAACCTCAACATTGAAAAACACCAACAAATTCAACAACAACTTCAACATTGAAAAACAGCAACAAATTCAACAACAACCTCAACATTGAAAAACAACAACAACCTCAACATTGAAAAACACCAACAAATTCAACAACAACATCAACATTAAAAAACAACAACAACCTCAACATTGAAAAACACCGGCAAATTCAACAACATCCTCAACAATGAAAAACGCCAACAAATTCAACAACAACCTCAACATTGAAAAACACCAACAAATTTAACAACAACCTCAACTTTGAAAAACAAGACAACCTCAACATGGAAAAACACCAGCAAATTCAAATACAACCTCAACATTGAAAAACAACAACAACCTCAAAATTGGAAAACACCAACAAATTCAACAACAACCTCGACATTGAAAAACACCAACAAATTCAACAACAACCTCAACATTGAAGAACTACAACAACCTCAACATTGAAAAACACCAACAAATACAACAACAACCTCAACATTGAAAAACAACAACAACCTCAACATTGAGAAAACACCAACAAATTCAACAACAACCTTCAACATTGAATAACACCAACAAATTCAACAACAACCTCAACATTGAAAAACAACAACAACCTCAACATTGAAAAACAACAACAACCTCAACATTGAAAAACACCAACAAATTCAACAACAACCTCAACATTGAAAAACAACAACAACCTCAACATTGAAAAACACCAACAAATTCAACAACAACTTCAAAATTGAAAAACACCAACAAATTCAACAACAACCTCGAAATTGAAAAACACCAACAAATTCAACAACAACCTCAACATTGAAAAACAACAACAACCTCAACAATGAAAAACACCAACAAATTCAACAACAACCTCAACATTGCAAAACAACAACAACCTCAACATTGAAAAACACCAACAAATTCAACAATAACCTCAACATTTAAAAACACCAACAAATTCAACAACAACCTCAACATTGAAAAACAACAACAACCTCAACAATGAAAAACGCCAACAAATTCAACAACAACCTCAACATTGAAAAACACCAACAAATTTAACAACAACCTCAACTTTGAAAAACAAGACAACCTCAACATGGAAAAACACCAGCAAATTCAAATACAACCTCAACATTGAAAAACAACAACAACCTCAAAATTGAAAAACACCAACAAATTCAACAACAACCTCGACATTGAAGAACACCAACAAATTCAACAACAACCTCAACATTGAAGAACTACAACAACCTCAACATTGAAAAACACCAACAAATACAACAACAACCTCAACATTGAAAAACAACAACAACCTCAACATTGAGAAAACACCAACAAATTCAACAACAACCTTCAACATTGAAAAACACCAACAAATTCAACAACAACCTCAACATTGAAAAACAACAACAACCTCAACATTGAAAAACAACAACAACCTCAACATTGAAAAACACCAACAAATTCAACAACAACCTCAACATTGAAAAACAACAACAACCTCAACATTGAAAAACACCAACAAATTCAACAACAACTTCAAAATTGAAAAACACCAACAAATTCAACAACAACCTCGAAATTGAAAAACAGCAACAAATTCAACAACAACCTCAACATTGAAAAACAACAACAACCTCAACAATGAAAAACACCAACAAATTCAACAACAACCTCAACATTGCAAAACAACAACAACCTCAACATTGAAAAACACCAACAAATTCAACAATAACCTCAACATTTAAAAACACCAACAAATTCAACAACAACCTCAACATTGAAAAACAACAACAACCTCATCATTGAAAAACACCAAAAAATTCAACAACAACCTCAACATTGAAAAACAACAACAACCTCAACATTGAAAAACACCAACAAATTCAACAACAACTTCAACATTGAAAAACACGAACAAATTCAACAACAACCTCAACATTGAAAAACACCATCAAATTCAACAACGACCTCAACATTGAATAACACCAACAAATTCAACAACAACCTCAACATTTAAAAACGCCAACAAATTCAACAACAACCTCAACATTGAAAAACATCAACAAATTCAACAACAACCTCAACATTGAAAAACAACAACAACCTCAACAGTGAAAAACACCAACAAATTCAACATTGAAAAATACCAACAAATTCAACAACAACCTCGACATTGAAAAACACCAACAAATTCAACAGCAACCTCCATATTGAACAACAACAACAACCTCAACATTGAAAAACACCAACAAATTCAACAACAACCTCAACATTGAAAAACAAGAACAACCTCAACATTGAAAAACACCAACAAATTCAACAACAACTTCAACATTTAAAAACACCAACAAATTCAACAACAACGTCAACATTGAAAAACACCAACAAATTCAACAACAACTTCAACATTGAAAAACACCAACAAATTCAACAACAACCTCGACATTGAAAAACACCAACAAATTCTACAACAACCTGAACATTGAAAAACTACAACAACCTCAACATTGAAAAACAGCAACACATACAACAACAACCTCAACATTGAAAAACAACAACAACCTCAACATTGAAAAACACCAACAAATTCAACAACAACCTCAACATTGAAAAACACCAACAAATTCAACAACAACCTCAACATTGAAAAACAACAACAACTTCAACATTGAAAAAAAACAACAACCTCAACAATGAAAAACACCAACAAATTCAACAACAACCTCAACATTGAAAAACAACAACAACCTCAACATTGAAAAACACCAGCAAATTCAACAACAACTTCAACATTGAAAAACACCAACAAATTCAACAACAACCTCGACATTGAAAAACACCAACAAATTCAACAACAACCTCAACATTGAAAAACTACAACAAACTCAACATTGTAAAACACCAACAAATACAACAACAACCTCAACATTGAAAACGAACAACAACCTCAACATTGAAAAACACCAACAAATTCAACAACAACCTCAACTTTGAAAAACAACAACAACCTCAACATTGAAAAACAACAACAACTTCAAAATTGAAAAACACCAACAAATTCAACAACAACCTCGAAATTGAAAAACAGCAACAAATTCAACAACAACCTCAACATTGAAAAACAACAACAACCTCAGCAATGAAAAACACCAACAAATTCAACAACAACCTCAACATTGAAAAACAACAACAACCTCAACATTGAAAAACACCAACAAATTCAACAATAACCTCAACATATAAAAACACCAACAAATTCAACAACAACCTCAACATTGAAAAACAACAACAACCTCAACATTGAAAAACACCAACAAATTCAACAACAACCTCAACATTGAAAAACACCAACAACCTCGACATTGAAAAACACCATCAAATTCAACAACGACCTCAACATTGAAAAACAACAACAACCTCAACATTGAAAAACACCAACAAATTCAACAACAACCTCAACATTGAAAAACACCAACAAATTCAACAACAACCTCAACATATAAAAACGCCAACAAATTCAACAACAACCTCAACATTGAAAAACACCAACAATTTCAACAACAACCTCAACATTGAAAAACAACAACAACCTCAACATTGAAAAACACCAACAAATTCAACAACAAATTCAACATTGAAAAATACCAACAAATTAAACAACAACCTCCACATTGAACAAAAACAACAACCTCAACATTGAAAAACACCAACAAATTCAACAACAACCTCAACATTGAAAAACAAGAACAACCTCAACATTGAAAAACACCAACAAATTCAACAACAACCTCAACATTTAAAAACACCAACAAATTCAACAACAACCTCAACATTGAAAAACACCAACAAATTCAACAACAACTTCAACATTGAAAAACACCAACAAATTCAACAACAACCTCGACATTGAAAAACACCAACAAATTCAACAACAACCTCAACATTTAAAAACTACAACAACCTCAACATTGAAAAACACCGACACATACAAGAACAACCTCAATATTGAAAAACAACAACAACCTCAACATTGAAAAACACCAACAAATTCAACAACAACCTCAACATTGACAAACACCAACAAATTCAACAACAACCTCAACATTGAAAAACAACAACAACTTCAACATTGAAAAACAACAACAACCTCAAGATTGAAAAACACCAACAAATTCAACAACAACCTCAACATTGAAAAACAACAACAACCTCAACATTGAAAAACACCAACAAATTCAACAACAACCTCAAAATTGAAAAACACCAACAAATTCAACAACAACCTCAACATTTAAAAACAACAACAACCTCAACATTGAAAAACACCAACAAATTCAACAACAACTTCAACATTGAAAAACACCAACAAATTCAACAACAACCTCGACATTGAAAAACACCAACAAATTCAACAACAACCTCAACATTGAAAAACTACAACAACCTCAACATTGAAAAAGACCAACAAATAGAACAACAACCTCAACATTGAAAACGAACAACAACCTCAACATTGAAAAACACCAACAAATTCAACAACAACCTCAACATTGAAAAACAACAACAACCTCAACATTGAAAAACAACAACAACCTCAGCATTGAAAAACACCAACAAATTCAACAACAACCTCAACATTGAAAAACAAAACAACCTCAACATGGAAAAACACCAACAAATTCAACAACTTCAACATTGAAAAACACCAACAAATTCAACAACAACCTCGAAATTGAAAAACAGCAACAAATTCAACAACAACCTCAACATTGAAAAACAAGAACAACCTCAGCATTGAAAAACACCAACAAATTCAACAACAACCTCAACATTAAGAAACAACAACAACCTCAACATTGAAAAACACCAACAAATTCAACAACAACCTCAACAATGAAAAACACCAACAAATTCAACAACAACCTCAACATTGAAAAACACCAGCAAATTTAACAACAACCTCAACTTTGAAAAACAACAAGAACCTCAACATGGAAAAACACCAACAAATTCAACAACAACCTCAACATTGAAAAACAACAACAACCTCAAAATTGAAAAACACCAACAAATTCAACAACCTCAACATTTAAAAACAACAACAACCTCAACATTGAAAAACACCAACAAATTCAACAACAACCTCAACATTGAAAAACACAAACAAATTCAACAACAACTTCAACATTGAAAAACACCAACAAATTAAACAACAATCTCGACATTGAAAAACACCAACAAATTCAACAACAACCTGAACATTGAAAAACTACGACAACCTCAACATTGAAAAACACCAACAAATACAACAACAACCTCAAAATTGAAAAACAACAACAACCACAACATTGAGAAAACACCAACAAATTCAACAACAACCTTCAACATTGAAAAACACCAACAAATTCAACAACAACCTCAACATTGAAAAACAACAACAACCTCAACATTGAAAAACAACAACAACCTCAACATTGAAAAACACCAACAAACTCAACAACAACCTCAACATTGAAAAACAACAACAACCTCAACATTGAGAAACACCAACAAATTCAACAACAGCTTCAAAATTGAAAAACACCAACAAATTCAACAACAACCTCGAAAATGAAAAACACCTACAAATTCAACAACAACCTCAACATTGAAAAACAACAACAACCTCAACAATGAAAAACACCGACAAATTCAACAACAACCTCAACATTGAAAAACAACAACAACCTCAACATTGAAAAACACCAACAAATTCAACAATAACCTCAACATTTAAAAACACCAACAAATTCAACAACAACCTCAACATTGAAAAACAACAACAACCTCAACATTGAAAAACACCAACAAATTCAACAACACCTCAACATTGAAAAACAACAACAACCTCAACATTGAAAAACACCAACAAATTCAGCAACAACCTCAACATTGAAAAACAACAACAACCTCAACATTGAAAAACACCAACAAATTCAGCAACAACCTCAACAATGAAAAACACAAACAAATTCAACAACAACCTCAACTTTGAAAAACACCAACAAATTTAACAACAACCTCAACTTTGAAAAACAACAACCTCAACATGGAAAAAAAGCAACAAATTCAACAACAACCTCAACACTGAAAAACAACAACAACCTCAAAATTGAAAAACACCAACAAATTCAACAACAACCTCAACATTAAAAAACAACAACAACCTCAACATGGAAAAACACCAGCAAATTCAAATACAACCTCAACATTGAAAAACAACAACAACCTCAAAATTGAAAAACACCAACAAATTCAACAACAACCTCGACATTGAAGAACACCAACAAATTCAACAACAACCTCAACATTGAAGAACTACAACAACCTCAACATTGAAAAACACCAACAAATACAACAACAACCTCAACATTGAAAAACAACAACAACCTCAACATTGAGAAAATACCAACAAATTCAACAACAACCTTCAACATTGAAAAACACCAACAAATTCAACAACAACCTCAACATTGAAAAACAACAACAACCTCAACATTGAAAAACAACAACAACCTCAACATTGAAAAACACCAACAAATTCAACAACAACCTCAACATTGAAAAACAACAACAACCTCAACATTGAAAAACTCCAACAAATTCAACAACAACTTCAAAATTGAAAAACACCAACAAATTCAACAACAACCTCGAAATTGAAAAACACCAACAAATTCAACAACAACCTCAACATTGAAAAACAACAACAACCTCAACAATGAAAAACACCAACAAATTCAACAACAACCTCAACATTGCAAAACAACAACAACCTCAACATTGAAAAACACCAACAAATTCAACAATAACCTCAACATTTAAAAACACCAACAAATTCAACAACAACCTCAACATTGAAAAACAACAACAACCTCAACATTGAAAAACACCAAAAAATTCAACAACAACCTCAACATTGAAAAACAACAACAACCTCAACATTGAAAAACACCAACAAATTCAACAACAACTTCAACATTGAAAAACACGAACAAATTCCACAACAACCTCAACACTGAAAAACACCATCAAATTCAACAACGACCTCAACATTGAATAACACCAACAAATTCAACAACAACCTCAACATTTAAAAACGCCAACAAATTCAACAACAACCTCAACATTGAAAAACACCAACAAATTCAACAACAACCTCAACATTGAAAAACAACAACAACCTCAACAGTGAAAAACACCAACAAATTCAACAACAAATTCAACATTGAAAAATACCAACAAATTCAACAACAACCTCGACATTGAAAAACACCAACAAATTCAACAACAACCTCCATATTGAACAACAACAACAACCTCAACATTGAAAAACACCAACAAATTCAACAACAACCTCAACATTGAAAAACAAGAACAACCTCAACATTGAAAAACACCAACAAATTCAACAACAACTTCAACATTTAAAAACACCAACAAATTCAACAACAACCTCAACATTGAAAAACACCAACAAATTCAACAACAACTTCAACATTGAAAAACACCAACAAATTCAACAACAACCTCGACATTGAAAAACACCAACAAATTCTACAACAACCTGAACATTGAAAAACTACAACAACCTCAACATTGAAAAACAGCAACACATACAACAACAACCTCAACATTGAAAAACAACAACAACCTCAACATTGAAAAACACCAACAAATTCAACAACAACCTCAACATTGAAAAACACCAACAAATTCAACAACAACCTCAACATTGAAAAACAACAACAACTTCAACATTGAAAAAAAACAACAACCTCAACAATTAAAAACACCAACAAATTCAACAACAACCTCAACATTGAAAAACAACAACAACCTCAACATTGAAAAACACCAACAAATTCAACAACAACCTCAACATTGAAAAACTACAACAAACTCAACATTGTAAAACACCAACAAATACAACAACAACCTCAACATTGAAAACGAACAACAACCTCAACATTGAAAAACACCAACAAATTCAACAACAACCTCAACTTTGAAAAACAACAACAACCTCAACATTGAAAAACAACAACAACTTCAAAATTGAAAAACACCAACAAATTCAACAACAACCTCGAAATTGAAAAACAGCAACAAATTCAACAACAACCTCAACATTGAAAAACAACAACAACCTCAGCAATGAAAAACACCAACAAATTCAACAACAACCTCAACATTGAAAAACAACAACAACCTCAACATTGAAAAACACCAACAAATTCAACAACAACCTCAACATTGAAAAACAACAACAACCTCGACATTGAAAAACACCATCAAATTCAACAACGACCTCAACATTGAAAAACAACAACAACCTCAACATTGAAAAACACCAACAAATTCAACAACAACCTCAACATTGAAAAACACCAACAAATTCAACAACAACCTCAACATATAAAAACGCCAACAAATTCAACAACAACCTCAACATTGAAAAACACCAACAATTTCAACAACAACCTCAACATTGAAAAACAACAACAACCTCAACATTGAAAAACACCAACAAATTCAACAACAAATTCAACATTGAAAAATACCAACAAATTCAACAACAACCTCCACATTGAACAAAAACAACAACCTCAACATTGAAAAACACCGACAAATTCAACAACAACCTCAACATTGAAAAACAAGAACAACCTCAACATTGAAAAACACCAACAAATTCAACAACAACCTCAACATTTAAAAACACCAACAAATTCAACAACAACCTCAACATTGAAAAACACCAACAAATTCAACAACAACTTCAACATTGAAAAACACCAACAAATTCAACAACAACCTCGACATTGAAAAACACCAACAAATTCAACAACAACCTCAACATTTAAAAACTACAACAACCTCAACATTGAAAAACACCGACACATACAACAAAAACCTCAATATTGAAAAACAACAACAACCTCAACATTGAAAAACACCAACAAATTCAACAACAACCTCAACATTGACAAACACCAACAAATTCAACAACAACCTCAACATTGAAAAACAACAAGAACTTCAACATTGAAAAACAACAACAACCTCAACATTGAAAAACACCAACAAATTCAACAACAACCTCAACATTGAAAAACAACAACAACCTCAACATTGAAAAACACCAACAAATTCAACAACAACCTCAAAATTGAAAAACACCAACAAATTCAACAACAACCTCAACATTTAAAAACAACAACAACCTCAACATTGAAAAACACCAACAAATTCAACAACAACTTCAACATTGAAAAACACCAACAAATTCAACAACAACCTCGACATTGAAAAACACCAACAAATTCAACAACAACCTCAACATTGAAAAACCACAACAACCTCAACATTGAAAAAGACCAACAAATAGAACAACAACCTCAACATTGAAAACGAACAACAACCTCAACATTGAAAAACACCAACAAATTCAACAACAACCTCAACATTGAAAAACAACAACAACCTCAACATTGAAAAACAACAACAACCTCAGCATTGAAAAACACCAACAAATTCAACAACAACCTCAACATTGAAAAACAAAACAACCTCAACATGGAAAAACACCAACAAATTCAACAACTTCAACATTGAAAAACACCAACAAATTCAACAACAACCTCAACATTAAGAAACAACAACAACCTCAACATTGAAAAACACCAACAAATTCAACAACAACCTCAACAATGAAAAACACCAACAAATTCAACAACAACCTCAACATTGAAAAACACCAGCAAATTTAACAACAACCTCAACTTTGAAAAACAACAAGAACCTCAACATGGAAAAACACCAACAAATTCAACAACAACCTCAACATTGAAAAACAACAACAACCTCAAAATTGAAAAACACCAACAAATTCAACAACCTCAACATTTAAAAACAACAACAACCTCAACATTGAAAAACACCAACAAATTCAACAACAACCTCAACATTGAAAAACACAAACAAATTCAACAACAACTTCAACATTGAAAAACACCAACAAATTAAACAACAATCTCGACATTGAAAAACACCAACAAATTCAACAACAACCTCAACATTGAAAAACTACGACAACCTCAACATTGAAAAACTCCAACAAATACAACAACAACCTCAAAATTGAAAAACAACAACAACCACAACATTGAGAAAACACCAACAAATTCAACAACAACCTTCAACATTGAAAAACACCAACAAATTCAACAACAACCTCAACATTGAAAAACAACAACAACCTCAACATTGAAAAACAACAACAACCTCAACATTGAAAAACACCAACAAACTCAACAACAACCTCAACATTGAAAAACAACAACAACCTCAACATTGAGAAACACCAACAAATTCAACAACAGCTTCAAAATTGAAAAACACCAACAAATTCAACAACAACCTCGAAAATGAAAAACACCTACAAATTCAACAACAACCTCAACATTGAAAAACAACAACAACCTCAACAATGAAAAACACCGACAAATTCAGCAACAACCTCAACATTGAAAAACAACAACAACCTCAACATTGAAAAACACCAACAAATTCAACAATAACCTCAACATTTAAAAACACCAACAAATTCAACAACAACCTCAACATTGAAAAACAACAACAACCTCAACATTGAAAAACACAAACAAATTCAACAACACCTCAACATTGAAAAACAACAACAACCTCAACATTGAAAAACACCAACAAATTCAGCAACAACCTCAACATTGAAAAACAACAACAACCTCAACATTGAAAAACACCAACAAATTCAGCAACAACCTCAACAATGAAAAACACAAACAAATTCAACAACAACCTCAACATTGAAAAACACCAACAAATTTAACAACAACCTCAACTTTGAAAAACAGCAACCTCAACATGGAAAAAAAGCAACAAATTCTACAACAACCTCAACACTGAAAAACAACAACAACCTCAAAATTGAAAAACACCAACAAATTCAACAACAACCTCAACATTTAAAAACAACAACAACCTCAACATTGAAAAACAACATCAAATTCAACAACAACCTCAACATTGAATAACACCAACAAATTCAACAACCACTTCAACATTGAAAAACACCAACAAATTCAACAACAACCTCGACATTGAAAAACACCAACAAATTCAACAACAACCTCAACATTGAAAAACTACAACAACCTCAACATTGAAAAACGCCAACAAATACAACAACAACCTCAACATTGAAAACGAACAACAACCTCAACATTGAAAAACACCAACAAAGTCAACAACAAACTCAATATTGAAAAACAACAACAACCTCAACATTGAAAAACAACAACAACCTCAACATTGAAAAACACCAACAAATACAACAACAACCTCAACATGGAAAAACAACAACAACCTCAACATTGAAAAACACCAACAAATTCAACAACAACTTCAACATTGAAAAACAGCAACAAATTCAACAACAACCTCAACATTGAAAAACAACAACAACCTCAACATTGAAAAACACCAACAAATTCAACAACAACATCAACATTAAAAAACAACAACAACCTCAACATTGAAAAACACCGGCAAATTCAACAACATCCTCAACAATGAAAAACGCCAACAAATTCAACAACAACCTCAACATTGAAAAACACCAACAAATTTAACAACAACCTCAACTTTGAAAAACAAGACAACCTCAACATGGAAAAACACCAGCAAATTCAAATACAACCTCAACATTGAAAAACAACAACAACCTCAAAATTGGAAAACACCAACAAATTCAACAACAACCTCGACATTGAAGAACACCAACAAATTCAACAACAACCTCAACATTGAAGAACTACAACAACCTCAACATTGAAAAACACCAACAAATACAACAACAACCTCAACATTGAAAAACAACAACAACCTCAACATTGAGAAAACACCAACAAATTCAACAACAACCTTCAACATTGAATAACACCAACAAATTCAACAACAACCTCAACATTGAAAAACAACAACAACCTCAACATTGAAAAACAACAACAACCTCAACATTGAAAAACACCAACAAATTCAACAACAACCTCAACATTGAAAAACAACAACAACCTCAACATTGAAAAACACCAACAAATTCAACAACAACTTCAAAATTGAAAAACACCAACAAATTCAACAACAACCTCGAAATTGAAAAACACCAACAAATTCAACAACAACCTCAACATTGAAAAACAACAACAACCTCAACAATGAAAAACACCAACAAATTCAACAACAACCTCAACATTGCAAAACAACAACAACCTCAACATTGAAAAACACCAACAAATTCAACAATAACCTCAACATTTAAAAACACCAACAAATTCAACAACAACCTCAACATTGAAAAACAACAACAACCTCAACATTGAAAAACACCAACAAATTCAACAACAACCTCAACATTGAAAAACAACAACAACCTCAACATTGAAAAACACCAACAAATTCAACAACAACTTCAACATTGAAAAACACGAACAAATTCAACAACAACCTCAACATTGAAAAACACCATCAAATTCAACAACGACCTCAACATTGAAAAACAACAGCAACCTCAACATTGAAAAACACCAACAAATTCAACAACAACCTCAACTTTGAATAACACCAACAAATTCAACAACAACCTCAACATTTAAAAACGCCAACAAATTCAACAACAACCTCAACATTGAAAAACACCAACAAATTCAACAACAACCTCAACATTGAAAAACAACAACAACCTCAACATTGAAAAACACCAACAAATTCAACAACAAATTCAACATTGAAAAATACCAACAAATTCAACAACAACCTCGACATTGAAAAACACCAACAAATTCAACAACAACCTCCATATTGAACAACAACAACAACTTCAACATTGAAAAACACCAACAAATTCAACAACAACCTCAACATTGAAAAACAAGAACAACCTCAACATTGAAAAACACCAACAAATTCAACAACAACTTCAACATTTAAAAACACCAACAAATTCAACAACAACCTCAACATTGAAAAACACCAACAAATTCAACAACAACTTCAACATTGAAAAACACCAACAAATTCAACAACAACCTCGACATTGAAAAACACCAACAAATTCTACAACAACCTGAACATTGAAAAACTACAACAACCTCAACATTGAAAAACACCAACACATACAACAACAACCTCAACATTGAAAAACAACAACAACCTCAACATTGAAAAACACCAACAAATTCAACAACAACCTCAACATTGAAAAACACCAACAAATTCAACAACAACCTCAACATTGAAAAAAAACAACAACTTCAACATTGAAAAAAACAACAACCTCAACAATGAAAAACACCAACAAATTCAACAACAACCTCAACATTGAAAAACAACAACAACCTCTACATTGAAAAACACCAGCAAACTCAACAACAACTTCAACATTGAAAAACACCAACAAATTCAACAACAACCTCCACATTGAAAAACACCAACAAATTCAACAACAACCTCAACATTGAAAAACTACAACAAACTCAACATTGTAAAACACCAGCAAATACAACAACAACCTCAACATTGAAAACGAACAACAACCTCAACATTGAAAAACACCAACAAATTCAACAACAACCTCAACATTGAAAAACAACAACAACCTCAACATTGAAAAACAACAACAACTTCAAAATTGAAAAACACCAACAAATTCAACAACAACCTCGAAATTGAAAAACAGCAACAAATTCAACAACAACCTCAACATTGAAAAACAACAACAACCTCAGCAATGAAAAACACCAACAAATTCAACAACAACCTCAACATTGAAAAACAACAACAACCTCAACATTGAAAAACACCAACAAATTCAACAATAACCTCAACATATAAAAACACCAGCAAATTCAACAACAACCTCAACATTGAAAAACGACAACAACCTCAACATTGAAAAACACCAACAAATTCAACAACAACCTCAACATTGAAAAACAACAACAACCTCGACATTGAAAAACACCATCAAATTCAACAACGACCTCAACATTGAAAAACAACAACAACCTCAACATTGAAAAACACCAACAAATTCAACAACAACCTCAACATTGAAAAACACCAACAAATTCAACAACAACCTCAGCATATAAAAACGCCAACAAATTCAACAACAACCTCAACATTGAAAAACACCAACAAATTCAACAACAACCTCAACATTGAAAAACAACAACAACCTCAACATTGAAAAACACCAACAAATTCAACAACAAATTCAACATTGAAAAATACCAACAAATTCAACAACAACCTCCACATTGGACAAAAACAACAACCTCAACATTGAAAAACACCAACAAATTCAACAACAACCTCAACATTGAAAAACAAGAACAACCTCAACATTGAAAAACACCAACAAATTCAACAACAACCTCAACATTTAAAAACACCAACAAATTCAACAACAACCTCAACATTGAAAAACACCAACAAATTCAACAACAACTTCAACATTTAAAAACACCAACAAATTCAACAACAACCTCAACATTGAAAAACTACAACAACCTCAACATTGAAAAACACCGACACATACAACAACAACCTCAATATTGAAAAACAACAACAACCTCAACATTGAAAAACACCAACAAATTCAACAACAACCTCAACATTGACAAACACCAACAAATTCAACAACAACCTCAACATTGAAAAACAACAACAACTTCAACATTGAAAAACAACAACAACCTCAACATTGAAAAACACCAACAAATTCAACAACAACCTCAACATTGAAAAACAACAACAACCTCAACATTGAAAAACAACAACAACCTCAGCATTGAAAAACACCAACAAATTCAACAACAACCTCAACATTGAAAAACAAAACAACCTCAACATGGAAAAACACCAACAAATTCAACAACTTCAACATTGAAAAACACCAACAAATTCAACAACAACCTCGAAATTGAAAAACAGCAACAAATTCAACAACAACCTCAACATTGAAAAACAAGAACAACCTCAGCATTGAAAAACACCAACAAATTCAACAAGAACCTCAACATTAAGAAACAACAACAACCTCAACATTGAAAAACACCAACAAATTCAACAACAACCTCAACAATGAAAAACACCAACAAATTCAACAACAACCTCAACATTGAAAAACACCAGCAAATTCAACAACGACCTCAACATTGAAAAACAACAGCAACCTCAACATTGAAAAACACCAACAACTTCAAAATTGAAAAACACCAACAAATTCAACAACAACCTCGAAATTGAAAAACAGCAACAAATTCAACAACAACCTCAACGTTGAAAAACAACAACAACCTCAGCAATGAAAAACACCAACAAATTCAACAACAACCTCAACATTGAAAAACAACAACAACCTCAACATTGAAAAACACCAACAAATTCAACAACAACCTCAACATTGAAAAACAACAACAACCTCGACATTGAAAAACACCATCAAATTCAACAACGACCTCAACATTGAAAAACAACAACAACCTCAACATTGAAAAACACCAACAAATTCAACAACAACCTCAACATTGAAAAACACCAACAAATTCAACAACAACCTCAACATATAAAAACGCCAACAAATTCAACAACAACCTCAACATTGAAAAACACCAACAATTTCAACAACAACCTCAACATTGAAAAACAACAACAACCTCAACATTGAAAAACACCAACAAATTCAACAACAAATTCAACATTGAAAAATACCAACAAATTCAACAACAACCTCCACATTGAACAAAAACAACAACCTCAACATTGAAAAACACCGACAAATTCAACAACAACCTCAACATTGAAAAACAAGAACAACCTCAACATTGAAAAACACCAACAAATTCAACAACAACCTCAACATTTAAAAACACCAACAAATTCAACAACAACCTCAACATTGAAAAACACCAACAAATTCAACAACAACTTCAACATTGAAAAACACCAACAAATTCAACAACAACCTCGACATTGAAAAACACCAACAAATTCAACAACAACCTCAACATTTAAAAACTACAACAACCTCAACATTGAAAAACACCGACACATACAACAACAACCTCAATATTGAAAAACAACAACAACCTCAACATTGAAAAACACCAACAAATTCAACAACAACCTCAACATTGACAAACACCAACAAATTCAACAACAACCTCAACATTGAAAAACAACAAGAACTTCAACATTGAAAAACAACAACAACCTCAACATTGAAAAACACCAACAAATTCAACAACAACCTCAACATTGAAAAACAACAACAACCTCAACATTGAAAAACACCAACAAATTCAACAACAACCTCAAAATTGAAAAACACCAACAAATTCAACAACAACCTCAACATTTAAAAACAACAACAACCTCAACATTGAAAAACACCAACAAATTCAACAACAACTTCAACATTGAAAAACACCAACAAATTCAACAACAACCTCGACATTGAAAAACACCAACAAATTCAACAACAACCTCAACATTGAAAAACCACAACAACCTCAACATTGAAAAAGACCAACAAATAGAACAACAACCTGAACATTGAAAACGAACAACAACCTCAACATTGAAAAACACCAACAAATTCAACAACAACCTCAACATTGAAAAACAACAACAACCTCAACATTGAAAAACAACAACAACCTCAGCATTGAAAAACACCAACAAATTCAACAACAACCTCAACATTGAAAAACAAAACAACCTCAACATGGAAAAACACCAACAAATTCAACAACTTCAACATTGAAAAACACCAACAAATTCAACAACAACCTCAACATTAAGAAACAACAACAACCTCAACATTGAAAAACACCAACAAATTCAACAACAACCTCAACAATGAAAAACACCAACAAATTCAACAACAACCTCAACATTGAAAAACACCAGCAAATTTAACAACAACCTCAACTTTGAAAAACAACAAGAACCTCAACATGGAAAAACACCAACAAATTCAACAACAACCTCAACATTGAAAAACAACAACAACCTCAAAATTGAAAAACACCAACAAATTCAACAACCTCAACATTTAAAAACAACAACAACCTCAACATTGAAAAACACCAACAAATTCAACAACAACCTCAACATTGAAAAACACAAACAAATTCAACAACAACTTCAACATTGAAAAACACCAACAAATTAAACAACAATCTCGACATTGAAAAACACCAACAAATTCAACAACAACCTCAACATTGAAAAACTACGACAACCTCAACATTGAAAAACTCCAACAAATACAACAACAACCTCAAAATTGAAAAACAACAACAACCACAACATTGAGAAAACACCAACAAATTCAACAACAACCTTCAACATTGAAAAACACCAACAAATTCAACAACAACCTCAACATTGAAAAACAACAACAACCTCAACATTGAAAAACAACAACAACCTCAACATTGAAAAACACCAACAAACTCAACAACAACCTCAACATTGAAAAACAACAACAACCTCAACATTGAGAAACACCAACAAATTCAACAACAGCTTCAAAATTGAAAAACACCAACAAATTCAACAACAACCTCGAAAATGAAAAACACCTACAAATTCAACAACAACCTCAACATTGAAAAACAACAACAACCTCAACAATGAAAAACACCGACAAATTCAGCAACAACCTCAACATTGAAAAACAACAACAACCTCAACATTGAAAAACACCAACAAATTCAACAATAACCTCAACATTTAAAAACACCAACAAATTCAACAACAACCTCAACATTGAAAAACAACAACAACCTCAACATTGAAAAACACCAACAAATTCAGCAACAACCTCAACAATGAAAAACACAAACAAATTCAACAACAACCTCAACATTGAAAAACACCAACAAATTTAACAACAACCTCAACTTTGAAAAACAGCAACCTCAACATGGAAAAAAAGCAACAAATTCTACAACAACCTCAACACTGAAAAACAACAACAACCTCAAAATTGAAAAACACCAACAAATTCAACAACAACCTCAACATTTAAAAACAACAACAACCTCAACATTGAAAAACAACATCAAATTCAACAACAACCTCAACATTGAATAACACCAACAAATTCAACAACCACTTCAACATTGAAAAACACCAACAAATTCAACAACAACCTCGACATTGAAAAACACCAACAAATTCAACAACAACCTCAACATTGAAAAACTACAACAACCTCAACATTGAAAAACGCCAACAAATACAACAACAACCTCAACATTGAAAACGAACAACAACCTCAACATTGAAAAACACCAACAAAGTCAACAACAAACTCAATATTGAAAAACAACAACAACCTCAACATTGAAAAACAACAACAACCTCAACATTGAAAAACACCAACAAATACAACAACAACCTCAACATGGAAAAACAACAACAACCTCAACATTGAAAAACACCAACAAATTCAACAACAACTTCAACATTGAAAAACAGCAACAAATTCAACAACAACCTCAACATTGAAAAACAACAACAACCTCAACATTGAAAAACACCAACAAATTCAACAACAACATCAACATTAAAAAACAACAACAACCTCAACATTGAAAAACACCGGCAAATTCAACAACATCCTCAACAATGAAAAACGCCAACAAATTCAACAACAACCTCAACATTGAAAAACACCAACAAATTTAACAACAACCTCAACTTTGAAAAACAAGACAACCTCAACATGGAAAAACACCAGCAAATTCAAATACAACCTCAACATTGAAAAACAACAACAACCTCAAAATTGGAAAACACCAACAAATTCAACAACAACCTCGACATTGAAGAACACCAACAAATTCAACAACAACCTCAACATTGAAGAACTACAACAACCTCAACATTGAAAAACACCAACAAATACAACAACAACCTCAACATTGAAAAACAACAACAACCTCAACATTGAGAAAACACCAACAAATTCAACAACAACCTTCAACATTGAATAACACCAACAAATTCAACAACAACCTCAACATTGAAAAACAACAACAACCTCAACATTGAAAAACAACAACAACCTCAACATTGAAAAACACCAACAAATTCAACAACAACCTCAACATTGAAAAACAACAACAACCTCAACATTGAAAAACACCAACAAATTCAACAACAACTTCAAAATTGAAAAACACCAACAAATTCAACAACAAGCTCGAAATTGAAAAACACCAACAAATTCAACAACAACCTCAACATTGAAAAACAACAACAACCTCAACAATGAAAAACACCAACAAATTCAACAACAACCTCAACATTGCAAAACAACAACAACCTCAACATTGAAAAACACCAACAAATTCAACAATAACCTCAACATTTAAAAACACCAACAAATTGAACAACAACCTCAACATTGAAAAACAACAACAACCTCAACATTGAAAAACACCAACAAATTCAACAACAACCTCAACATTGAAAAACAACAACAACCTCAACATTGAAAAACACCAACAAATTCAACAACAACTTCAACATTGAAAAACACGAACAAATTCAACAACAACCTCAACATTGAAAAACACCATCAAATTCAACAACGACCTCAACATTGAAAAACAACAGCAACCTCAACATTGAAAAACACCAACAAATTCAACAACAACCTCAACTTTGAATAACACCAACAAATTCAACAACAACCTCAACATTTAAAAACGCCAACAAATTCAACAACAACCTCAACATTGAAAAACACCAACAAATTCAACAACAACCTCAACATTGAAAAACAACAACAACCTCAACATTGAAAAACACCAACAAATTCAACAACAAATTCAACATTGAAAAATACCAACAAATTCAACAACAACCTCGACATTGAAAAAAACCAACAAATTCAACAACAACCTCCATATTGAACAACAACAACAACTTCAACATTGAAAAACACCAACAAATTCAACAACAACCTCAACATTGAAAAACAAGAACAACCTCAACATTGAAAAACACCAACAAATTCAACAACAACTTCAACATTTAAAAACACCAACAAATTCAACAACAACCTCAACATTGAAAAACACCAACAAATTCAACAACAACTTCAACATTGAAAAACACCAACAAATTCAACAACAACCTCGACATTGAAAAACACCAACAAATTCTACAACAACCTGAACATTGAAAAACTACAACAACCTCAACATTGAAAAACACCAACACATACAACAACAACCTCAACATTGAAAAACAACAACAACCTCAACATTGAAAAACACCAACAAATTCAACAACAACCTCAACATTGAAAAACACCAACAAATTCAACAACAACCTCAACATTGAAAAAAAACAACAACTTCAACATTGAAAAAAACAACAACCTCAACAATGAAAAACACCAACAAATTCAACAACAACCTCAACATTGAAAAACAACAACAACCTCTACATTGAAAAACACCAGCAAACTCAACAACAACTTCAACATTGAAAAACACCAACAAATTCAACAACAACCTCCACATTGAAAAACACCAACAAATTCAACAACAACCTCAACATTGAAAAACTACAACAAACTCAACATTGTAAAACACCAACAAATACAACAACAACCTCAACATTGAAAACGAACAACAACCTCAACATTGAAAAACACCAACAAATTCAACAACAACCTCAACATTGAAAAACAACAACAACCTCAACATTGAAAAACAACAACAACTTCAAAATTGAAAAACACCAACAAATTCAACAACAACCTCGAAATTGAAAAACAGCAACAAATTCAACAACAACCTCAACATTGAAAAACAACAACAACCTCAGCAATGAAAAACACCAACAAATTCAACAACAACCTCAACATTGAAAAACAACAACAACCTCAACATTGAAAAACACCAACAAATTCAACAATAACCTCAACATATAAAAACACCAGCAAATTCAACAACAACCTCAACATTGAAAAACGACAACAACCTCAACATTGAAAAACACCAACAAATTCAACAACAACCTCAACATTGAAAAACAACAACAACCTCGACATTGAAAAACACCATCAAATTCAACAACGACCTCAACATTGAAAAACAACAACAACCTCAACATTGAAAAACACCAACAAATTCAACAACAACCTCAACATTGAAAAACACCAACAAATTCAACAACAACCTCAGCATATAAAAACGCCAACAAATTCAACAACAACCTCAACATTGAAAAACACCAACAAATTCAACAACAACCTCAACATTGAAAAACAACAACAACCTCAACATTGAAAAACACCAACAAATTCAACAACAAATTCAACATTGAAAAATACCAACAAATTCAACAACAACCTCCACATTGGACAAAAACAACAACCTCAACATTGAAAAACACCAACAAATTCAACAACAACCTCAACATTGAAAAACAAGAACAACCTCAACATTGAAAAACACCAACAAATTCAACAACAACCTCAACATTTAAAAACACCAACAAATTCAACAACAACCTCAACATTGAAAAACACCAACAAATTCAACAACAACTTCAACATTTAAAAACACCAACAAATTCAACAACAACCTCAACATTGAAAAACTACAACAACCTCAACATTGAAAAACACCGACACATACAACAACAACCTCAATATTGAAAAACAACAACAACCTCAACATTGAAAAACACCAACAAATTCAACAACAACCTCAACATTGACAAACACCAACAAATTCAACAACAACCTCAACATTGAAAAACAACAACAACTTCAACATTGAAAAACAACAACAACCTCAACATTGAAAAACACCAACAAATTCAACAACAACCTCAACATTGAAAAACAACAACAACCTCAACATTGAAAAACAACAACAACCTCAGCATTGAAAAACACCAACAAATTCAACAACAACCTCAACATTGAAAAACAAAACAACCTCAACATGGAAAAACACCAACAAATTCAACAACTTCAACATAGAAAAACACCAACAAATTCAACAACAACCTCGAAATTGAAAAACAGCAACAAATTCAACAACAACCTCAACATTGAAAAACAAGAACAACCTCAGCATTGAAAAACACCAACAAATTCAACAAGAACCTCAACATTAAGAAACAACAACAACCTCAACATTGAAAAACACCAACAAATTCAACAACAACCTCAACAATGAAAAACACCAACAAATTCAACAACAACCTCAACATTGAAAAACACCAGCAAATTTAACAACAACCTCAACTTTGAAAAACAACAAGAACCTCAACATGGAAAAACACCAACAAATTCAACAACAACCTCAACATTGAAAAACAACAACAACCTCAAAATTGAAAAACACCAACAAATTCAACAACCTCAACATTTAAAAACAACAACAACCTCAACATTGAAAAACACCAACAAATTCAACAACAACCTCAACATTGAAAAACACAAACAAATTCAACAACAACTTCAACATTGAAAAACACCAACAAATTAAACAACAATCTCGACAATGAAAAACACCAACAAATTCAACAACAACCTCAACATTGAAAAACTACGACAACCTCAACATTGAAAAACACCAACAAATACAACAACAACCTCAAAATTGAAAAACAACAACAACCACAACATTGAGAAAACACCAACAAATTCAACAACAACATTCAACATTGAAAAACACCAACAAATTCAACAACAACCTCAACATTGAAAAACAACAACAACCTCAACATTGAAAAACAACAACAACCTCAACATTGAAAAACACCAACAAACTCAACAACAACCTCAACATTGAAAAACAACAACAACCTCAACATTGAGAAACACCAACAAATTCAACAACAGCTTCAAAATTGAAAAACACCAACAAATTCAACAACAACCTCGAAAATGAAAAACACCTACAAATTCAACAACAACCTCAACATTGAAAAACAACAACAACCTCAACAATGAAAAACACCGACAAATTCAACAACAACCTCAACATTGAAAAACAACAACAACCTCAACATTGAAAAACACCAACAAATTCAACAATAACCTCAACATTTAAAAACACCAACAAATTCAACAACAACCTCAACATTGAAAAACAACAACAACCTCAACATTGAAAAACACCAACAAATTCAACAACACCTCAACATTGAAAAACAACAACAACCTCAACATTGAAAAACACCAACAAATTCAGCAACAACCTCAACATTGAAAAACAACAACAACCTCAACATTGAAAAACACCAACAAATTCAACAACAACCTCAGCATTGAAAAACTACAACAACCTCAACATTGAAAAACACCAACAAATTCTTCAACAACCTCAACATTGAAAAACAACAACAACCTCAACATTGAAAAACACCAACAAATTCCACAACAACCTCAACATTGAAAAACAACAACAATCTCAACATTGAAAAACACCAACAAATTTAACAACAACCTCAACTTTGAAAAACAACAACAACCTCAACATGGAAAAACAGGAACAAATTCAACAACAACCTCAACATTGAAAAACAACAACAACCTCAAAATTGAAAAACACCAACAAATTCAACAACAACCTCAACATTTAAAAACAACAACAACCTCAACATTGAAAAACACCAACAAATTCAAAAACAACCTCAACATTGAAGAACACCACCAAATTCAACAACAACTTCAACATTGAAAAACAGCCACAAATTCAACAACAACCTCGACATTGAAAAATTCCAACAAATTCAACAACAACCTCAACATTGAAAAACACAACAACCTCAACATTGAAAAGCACCAACAAATACAACAACAACCTCAAAATTGAAAAAGAACAACAACCTCAACATTGAAAAACACCAACAAATTCAACAACAACCTCAACATTGAAAAACAACAACAACCTCAACATTGAAAAACAACAACAACCTCAACATTGAAAAGCACCAACAAATTCAACAACAACCTTGAAAAACAACAACAACCTCAACATTGGAAAACACCAACAAATTCAACAACAACTTCAACATTGAAAAACACCAACAAATTCAACAACAACCTCGAAATTGAAAAACAGCAACAAATTCAACAACAACCTCAACATTGAAAAACAACAATAACCTCAACATTGAAAAACACCAACAAATTCAACAACAACCTCAACATTGAATAACACCAACAAATTCAACAACAACCTCAACATTGAAAAACAACAACAACCTCAACATTGAAAAACACCAACAAATTCAACAACAACTTCAACATTGAAAAACACGAACAAATTCAACAACAACCTCAACATTGAAAAACACCATCAAATTCAACAACGACCTCAACATTGAAAAACAACAGCAACCTCAACATTGAAAAACACCAACAAATTCAACAACAACCTCAACTTTGAATAACACCAACAAATTCAACAACAACCTCAACATTTAAAAACGCCAACAAATTCAACAACAACCTCAACATTGAAAAACACCAACAAATTCAACAACAACCTCAACATTGAAAAACAACAACAACCTCAACATTGAAAAACACCAACAAATTCAACAACAAATTCAACATTGAAAAATACCAACAAATTCAACAACAACCTCGACATTGAAAAACACCAACAAATTCAACAACAACCTCCATATTGAACAACAACAACAACTTCAACATTGAAAAACACCAACAAATTCAACAACAACCTCAACATTGAAAAACAAGAACAACCTCAACATTGAAAAACACCAACAAATTCAACAACAACTTCAACATTTAAAAACACCAACAAATTCAACAACAACCTCAACATTGAAAAACACCAACAAATTCAACAACAACTTCAACATTGAAAAACACCAACAAATTCAACAACAACCTCGACATTGAAAAACACCAACAAATTCTACAACAACCTGAACATTGAAAAACTACAACAACCTCAACATTGAAAAACACCAACACATACAACAACAACCTCAACATTGAAAAACAACAACAACCTCAACATTGAAAAACACCAACAAATTCAACAACAACCTCAACATTGAAAAACACCAACAAATTCAACAACAACCTCAACATTGAAAAAAAACAACAACTTCAACATTGAAAAAAACAACAACCTCAACAATGAAAAACACCAACAAATTCAACAACAACCTCAACATTGAAAAACAACAACAACCTCTACATTGAAAAACACCAGCAAACTCAACAACAACTTCAACATTGAAAAACACCAACAAATTCAACAACAACCTCCACATTGAAAAACACCAACAAATTCAACAACAACCTCAACATTGAAAAACTACAACAAACTCAACATTGTAAAACACCAACAAATACAACAACAACCTCAACATTGAAAACGAACAACAACCTCAACATTGAAAAACACCAACAAATTCAACAACAACCTCAACATTGAAAAACAACAACAACCTCAACATTGAAAAACAACAACAACTTCAAAATTGAAAAACACCAACAAATTCAACAACAACCTCGAAATTGAAAAACAGCAACAAATTCAACAACAACCTCAACATTGAAAAACAACAACAACCTCAGCAATGAAAAACACCAACAAATTCAACAACAACCTCAACATTGAAAAACAACAACAACCTCAACATTGAAAAACACCAACAAATTCAACAATAACCTCAACATATAAAAACACCAGCAAATTCAACAACAACCTCAACATTGAAAAACGACAACAACCTCAACATTGAAAAACACCAACAAATTCAACAACAACCTCAACATTGAAAAACAACAACAACCTCGACATTGAAAAACACCATCAAATTCAACAACGACCTCAACATTGAAAAACAACAACAACCTCAACATTGAAAAACACCAACAAATTCAACAACAACCTCAACATTGAAAAACACCAACAAATTCAACAACAACCTCAGCATATAAAAACGCCAACAAATTCAACAACAACCTCAACATTGAAAAAACACCAACAAATTCAACAACAACCTCAACATTGAAAAACAACAACAACCTCAACATTGAAAAACACCAACAAATTCAACAACAAATTCAACATTGAAAAATACCAACAAATTCAACAACAACCTCCACATTGGACAAAAACAACAACCTCAACATTGAAAAACACCAACAAATTCAACAACAACCTCAACATTGAAAAACAAGAACAACCTCAACATTGAAAAACACCAACAAATTCAACAACAACCTCAACATTTAAAAACACCAACAAATTCAACAACAACCTCAACATTGAAAAACACCAACAAATTCAACAACAACTTCAACATTTAAAAACACCAACAAATTCAACAACAACCTCAACATTGAAAAACTACAACAACCTCAACATTGAAAAACACCGACACATACAACAACAACCTCAATATTGAAAAACAACAACAACCTCAACATTGAAAAACACCAACAAATTCAACAACAACCTCAACATTGACAAACACCAACAAATTCAACAACAACCTCAACATTGAAAAACAACAACAACTTCAACATTGAAAAACAACAACAACCTCAACATTGAAAAACACCAACAAATTCAACAACAACCTCAACATTGAAAAACAACAACAACCTCAACATTGAAAAACAACAACAACCTCAGCATTGAAAAACACCAACAAATTCAACAACAACCTCAACATTGAAAAACAAAACAACCTCAACATGGAAAAACACCAACAAATTCAACAACTTCAACATTGAAAAACACCAACAAATTCAACAACAACCTCGAAATTGAAAAACAGCAACAAATTCAACAACAACCTCAACATTGAAAAACAAGAACAACCTCAGCATTGAAAAACACCAACAAATTCAACAAGAACCTCAACATTAAGAAACAACAACAACCTCAACATTGAAAAACACCAACAAATTCAACAACAACCTCAACAATGAAAAACACCAACAAATTCAACAACAACCTCAACATTGAAAAACACCAGCAAATTTAACAACAACCTCAACTTTGAAAAACAACAAGAACCTCAACATGGAAAAACACCAACAAATTCAACAACAACCTCAACATTGAAAAACAACAACAACCTCAAAATTGAAAAACACCAACAAATTCAACAACCTCAACATTTAAAAACAACAACAACCTCAACATTGAAAAACACCAACAAATTCAACAACAACCTCAACATTGAAAAACACAAACAAATTCAACAACAACTTCAACATTGAAAAACACCAACAAATTAAACAACAATCTCGACAATGAAAAACACCAACAAATTCAACAACAACCTCAACATTGAAAAACTACGACAACCTCAACATTGAAAAACACCAACAAATACAACAACAACCTCAAAATTGAAAAACAACAACAACCACAACATTGAGAAAACACCAACAAATTCAACAACAACATTCAACATTGAAAAACACCAACAAATTCAACAACAACCTCAACATTGAAAAACAACAACAACCTCAACATTGAAAAACAACAACAACCTCAACATTGAAAAACACCAACAAACTCAACAACAACCTCAACATTGAAAAACAACAACAACCTCAACATTGAGAAACACCAACAAATTCAACAACAGCTTCAAAATTGAAAAACACCAACAAATTCAACAACAACCTCGAAAATGAAAAACACCTACAAATTCAACAACAACCTCAACATTGAAAAACAACAACAACCTCAACAATGAAAAACACCGACAAATTCAACAACAACCTCAACATTGAAAAACAACAACAACCTCAACATTGAAAAACACCAACAAATTCAACAATAACCTCAACATTTAAAAACACCAACAAATTCAACAACAACCTCAACATTGAAAAACAACAACAACCTCAACATTGAAAAACACCAACAAATTCAACAACACCTCAACATTGAAAAACAACAACAACCTCAACATTGAAAAACACCAACAAATTCAGCAACAACCTCAACATTGAAAAACAACAACAACCTCAACATTGAAAAACACCAACAAATTCAACAACAACCTCAGCATTGAAAAACTACAACAACCTCAACATTGAAAAACACCAACAAATTCTTCAACAACCTCAACATTGAAAAACAACAACAACCTCAACATTGAAAAACACCAACAAATTCCACAACAACCTCAACATTGAAAAACAACAACAATCTCAACATTGAAAAACACCAACAAATTTAACAACAACCTCAACTTTGAAAAACAACAACAACCTCAACATGGAAAAACAGGAACAAATTCAACAACAACCTCAACATTGAAAAACAACAACAACCTCAAAATTGAAAAACACCAACAAATTCAACAACAACCTCAACATTTAAAAACAACAACAACCTCAACATTGAAAAACACCAACAAATTCAAAAACAACCTCAACATTGAAGAACACCACCAAATTCAACAACAACTTCAACATTGAAAAACAGCCACAAATTCAACAACAACCTCGACATTGAAAAATTCCAACAAATTCAACAACAACCTCAACATTGAAAAACACAACAACCTCAACATTGAAAAGCACCAACAAATACAACAACAACCTCAAAATTGAAAAAGAACAACAACCTCAACATTGAAAAACACCAACAAATTCAACAACAACCTCAACATTGAAAAACAACAACAACCTCAACATTGAAAAACAACAACAACCTCAACATTGAAAAGCACCAACAAATTCAACAACAACCTTGAAAAACAACAACAACCTCAACATTGGAAAACACCAACAAATTCAACAACAACTTCAACATTGAAAAACACCAACAAATTCAACAACAACCTCGAAATTGAAAAACAGCAACAAATTCAACAACAACCTCAACATTGAAAAACAACAATAACCTCAACATTGAAAAACACCAACAAATTCAACAACAACCTCAACATTGAAAAACTACAACAACCTCAACATTGAAAAACACCAACAAATTCAACAACAACCTCAACAATGAAAAACACCAACAAATTCAACAACAACCTCAACAATGAAAAACACCAACAAATTCAACAACAACCTCAACATTGAAAAACACCAACAAATTTAACAACCTCAACTTTGAAAAACGACAACAACCTCAACATGGAAAAACACCAACAAATTCAACAACAACCTCAACATTGAAAACCAACAACAAGCACAATATTGAAAAACACGAACAAATTCAACAACAACCTCAACATTTAAAATCAACAAGAACCTCAACATTGAAAAAGACCAACAAATTCAACAACAACCTCAACATTGAAAAACACAAACAAATTCAACAACAACTTCAACATTGAACAACACCAACAAATTCAACAACAACCTCGACATTGAAAAACACCAACAAATTCAACAACAACCTCAACATTGAAAAACTACAACAACCTCAACACTGAAAAACACCAACAAATACAACAACAATCTCAACATTGAAAAACAACAACAACCTCAACATTGAGAAAATACCAACAAATTCAACAACAACCTTCAACATTGAAAAACACGAACAAATTCAACAACAACCTCAACATTGAAAAACACCAACAAATTCAACAACAACATCAACATTGAAAAACAACAACAACCTCAACATTGAAAAACACCAACAAATTCAACAACAACCTCAAAATTGAAAAACACCAACAAATTCAACAACAACCTCAACATTTAAAAACAACAACAACCTCAACATTGAAAAACACCAACAAATTCAACAACAACTTCAACAATGAAAAACACCAACAAATTCAACAACAACCTCGACATTGAAAAACACCAACAAATTCAACAACAACCTCAACATTGAAAAACTACAACAACCTCAAAATTGAAAAAGACCAACAAATAGAACAACAACCTCAACATTGAAAACGAACAACAACCTCAACATTGAAAAACACCAACAAATTCAACAACAACCTCAACATTGAAAAACAACAACAACCTCAACATTGAAAAACAACAACAACCTCAACATTGAAAAACACCAACAAATTCAACAACAACCTCAACATTGAAAAACACCAACAAATTCAACAACTTCAACATTGAAAAACACCAACAAATTCAACAACCTCGAAATTGAAAAACAGCAACAAATTCAACAACAACCTCAACATTGAAAAACAAGAACAACCTCAGCATTGAAAAACACCAACAAATTCAACAACAACCTCAAAATTAAGAAACAACAACAACCTCAACATTGAAAAACACCAACAAATTCAACAACAACCTCAACAATGAAAAACACCAACAAATTCAACAACAACCTCAACATTGAAAAACAACAACAACCTCAACATTGAAAAACACCAACAAATTCAACAATAACCTCAACATTTAAAAACACCAACAAATTCAACAACAACCTCAACATTGAAAAACACCAACAAATTCAACAATAACCTCAACATTTAAAAACACCAACAAATTCAACAACAACCTCAACATTGAAAAACAACAACAACCTCAACATTGAAAAACACCAACAAATTCAACAATAACCTCAACATTTAAAAACACCAACAAATTCAACAACAACCTCAACATTGAAAAACAACAACAACCTCAACATTGAGAAACACCAACAAATTCAACAACAACCTCAACATTGAAAAACAACAACAACCTCAACATTGAAAAACACCAACAAATTCAGCAACAACCTCAACATTGAAAAACAACAACAACCTCAACATTGAAAAACTACAACAACCTCAACATTGAAAAACACCAACAAATTCAACAACAACCTCAACATTGAAAAACAACAACAACCTCAACATTGAAAAACACCAACAAATTCAACAACAACCTCAACATTGAAAAACACAAACAAATTCAACAACAACTTCAACATTGAAAAACACCAACAAATTAAACAACAATCTCGACAATGAAAAACACCAACAAATTCAACAACAACCTCAACATTGAAAAACTACGACAACCTCAACATTGAAAAACACCAACAAATACAACAACAACCTCAAAATTGAAAAACAACAACAACCACAACATTGAGAAAACACCAACAAATTCAACAACAACATTCAACATTGAAAAACACCAACAAATTCAACAACAACCTCAACATTGAAAAACAACAACAACCTCAACATTGAAAAACAACAACAACCTCAACATTGAAAAACACCAACAAACTCAACAACAACCTCAACATTGAAAAACAACAACAACCTCAACATTGAGAAACACCAACAAATTCAACAACAGCTTCAAAATTGAAAAACACCAACAAATTCAACAACAACCTCGAAAATGAAAAACACCTACAAATTCAACAACAACCTCAACATTGAAAAACAACAACAACCTCAACAATGAAAAACACCGACAAATTCAACAACAACCTCAACATTGAAAAACAACAACAACCTCAACATTGAAAAACACCAACAAATTCAACAATAACCTCAACATTTAAAAACACCAACAAATTCAACAACAACCTCAACATTGAAAAACAACAACAACCTCAACATTGAAAAACACCAACAAATTCAACAACACCTCAACATTGAAAAACAACAACAACCTCAACATTGAAAAACACCAACAAATTCAGCAACAACCTCAACATTGAAAAACAACAACAACCTCAACATTGAAAAACACCAACAAATTCAACAACAACCTCAGCATTGAAAAACTACAACAACCTCAACATTGAAAAACACCAACAAATTCTTCAACAACCTCAACATTGAAAAACAACAACAACCTCAACATTGAAAAACACCAACAAATTCCACAACAACCTCAACATTGAAAAACAACAACAATCTCAACATTGAAAAACACCAACAAATTTAACAACAACCTCAACTTTGAAAAACAACAACAACCTCAACATGGAAAAACAGGAACAAATTCAACAACAACCTCAACATTGAAAAACAACAACAACCTCAAAATTGAAAAACACCAACAAATTCAACAACAACCTCAACATTTAAAAACAACAACAACCTCAACATTGAAAAACACCAACAAATTCAAAAACAACCTCAACATTGATGAACACCACCAAATTCAACAACAACTTCAACATTGAAAAACAGCCACAAATTCAACAACAACCTCGACATTGAAAAATTCCAACAAATTCAACAACAACCTCAACATTGAAAAACACAACAACCTCAACATTGAAAAGCACCAACAAATACAACAACAACCTCAAAATTGAAAAAGAACAACAACCTCAACATTGAAAAACACCAACAAATTCAACAACAACCTCAACATTGAAAAACAACAACAACCTCAACATTGAAAAACAACAACAACCTCAACATTGAAAAGCACCAACAAATTCAACAACAACCTTGAAAAACAACAACAACTTCAACATTGGAAAACACCAACAAATTCAACAACAACTTCAACATTGAAAAACACCAACAAATTCAACAACAACCTCGAAATTGAAAAACAGCAACAAATTCAACAACAACCTCAACATTGAAAAACAACAATAACCTCAACATTGAAAAACACCAACAAATTCAACAACAACCTCAACATTGAAAAACTACAACAACCTCAACATTGAAAAACACCAACAAATTCAACAACAACCTCAACAATGAAAAACACCAACAAATTCAACAACAACCTCAACAATGAAAAACACCAACAAATTCAACAACAACCTCAACATTGAAAAACACCAACAAATTTAACAACCTCAACTTTGAAAAACGACAACAACCTCAACATGGAAAAACACCAACAAATTCAACAACAACCTCAACATTGAAAACCAACAACAAGCACAATATTGAAAAACACGAACAAATTCAACAACAACCTCAACATTTAAAATCAACAAGAACCTCAACATTGAAAAAGACCAACAAATTCAACAACAACCTCAACATTGAAAAACACAAACAAATTCAACAACAACTTCAACATTGAACAACACCAACAAATTCAACAACAACCTCGACATTGAAAAACACCAACAAATTCAACAACAACCTCAACATTGAAAAACTACAACAACCTCAACACTGAAAAACACCAACAAATACAACAACAATCTCAACATTGAAAAACAACAACAACCTCAACATTGAGAAAATACCAACAAATTCAACAACAACCTTCAACATTGAAAAACACGAACAAATTCAACAACAACCTCAACATTGAAAAACACCAACAAATTCAACAACAACATCAACATTGAAAAACAACAACAACCTCAACATTGAAAAACACCAACAAATTCAACAACAACCTCAAAATTGAAAAACACCAACAAATTCAACAACAACCTCAACATTTAAAAACAACAACAACCTCAACATTGAAAAACACCAACAAATTCAACAACAACTTCAACAATGAAAAACACCAACAAATTCAACAACAACCTCGACATTGAAAAACACCAACAAATTCAACAACAACCTCAACATTGAAAAACTACAACAACCTCAAAATTGAAAAAGACCAACAAATAGAACAACAACCTCAACATTGAAAACGAACAACAACCTCAACATTGAAAAACACCAACAAATTCAACAACAACCTCAACATTGAAAAACAACAACAACCTCAACATTGAAAAACAACAACAACCTCAACATTGAAAAACACCAACAAATTCAACAACAACCTCAACATTGAAAAACACCAACAAATTCAACAACTTCAACATTGAAAAACACCAACAAATTCAACAACCTCGAAATTGAAAAACAGCAACAAATTCAACAACAACCTCAACATTGAAAAACAAGAACAACCTCAGCATTGAAAAACACCAACAAATTCAACAACAACCTCAAAATTAAGAAACAACAACAACCTCAACATTGAAAAACACCAACAAATTCAACAACAACCTCAACAATGAAAAACACCAACAAATTCAACAACAACCTCAACATTGAAAAACAACAACAACCTCAACATTGAAAAACACCAACAAATTCAACAATAACCTCAACATTTAAAAACACCAACAAATTCAACAACAACCTCAACATTGAAAAACACCAACAAATTCAACAATAACCTCAACATTTAAAAACACCAACAAATTCAACAACAACCTCAACATTGAAAAACAACAACAACCTCAACATTGAAAAACACCAACAAATTCAACAATAACCTCAACATTTAAAAACACCAACAAATTCAACAACAACCTCAACATTGAAAAACAACAACAACCTCAACATTGAGAAACACCAACAAATTCAACAACAACCTCAACATTGAAAAACAACAACAACCTCAACATTGAAAAACACCAACAAATTCAGCAACAACCTCAACATTGAAAAACAACAACAACCTCAACATTGAAAAACTACAACAACCTCAACATTGAAAAACACCAACAAATTCAACAACAACCTCAACATTGAAAAACAACAACAACCTCAACATTGAAAAACACCAACAAATTCCACAACAACCTCAACATTGAAAAACAACAACAATCTCAACATTGAAAAACACCAACAAATTTAACAACAACCTCAACTTTGAAAAACAACAACAACCTCAACATGGAAAAACACGAACAAATTCAACAACAACCTCAACATTGAAAAACAACAACAACCTCAAAATTGAAAAACACCAACAAATTCAACAACAACCTCAACATTTAAAAACAACAACAACCTCAACATTGAAAAACACCAACAAATTCAACAACAACCTCAACATTGAAGAACACCAACAAATTCAACAACAACCTCGACATTGAAAAATTCCAACAAATTCAACAACAACCTCAACATTGAAAAACACAACAACCTCAACATTGAAAAGCACCAACAAATACAACAACAACCTCAAAATTGAAAAAGAACAACAACCTCAACTTTGAAAAACACCAACAAATTCAACAACAACCTCAACATTGAAAAACAACAACAACCTCAACATTGAAAAACAACAACAACCTCAACATTGAAAAGCACCAACAAATTCAACAACAACCTTGAAAAACAACAACAACCTCAACATTGAAAAACACCAACAAATTCAACAACAACTTCAACATTGAAAAACACCAACAAATTCAACAACAACCTCGAAATTGAAAAACAGCAACAAATTCAACAACAACGTCAACATTGAAAAACAACAATAACCTCAACATTGAAAAACACCAACAAATTCAACAACAACCTCAACATTGAAAAACTACAACAACCTCAACATTGAAAAACACCAACAAATTCAACAACAACCTCAACAATGAAAAACACCAACAAATTCAACAACAACCTCAACAATGAAAAACACCAACAAATTCAACAACAACCTCAACATTGAAAAACACCAACAAGTTTAACAACAACCTCAACTTTGAAAAACGACAACAACCTCAACATGGAAAAAGACCAACAAATTCAACAACAACCTCAACATTGAAAACCAACAACAACCACAATATTGAAAAACACCAACAAATTCAACAACAACCTCAACATTTAAAAACAACAAGAACCTCAACATTGAAAAACACCAACAAATTCAACAACAACCTCAACATTGAAAAAGACAAACAAATTCAACAACAACTTCAACATTGAAAAACACCAACAAATTCAACAACAACCTCGACATTGAAAAACACCAACAAATTCAACAACAACCTCAACTTTGAAAAACTACAACAACCTCAATACTGAAAAACACCAACAAATACAACAACAACCTCAACATTGAAAAACAACAACAACCTCAACATTGAGAAAACACCAACAAATTCAACAACAACCTTCAACATTGAAAAACACCAACAAATTCAACAACAACTTCAACATTGAAAAACACCAACAAATTCAACAACAACCTCAACATTGAAAAACAACAACAACCTCAACATTGAAAAACACCAAAAAATTCAACAACAACCTCAAAATTGAAAAACACCAACAAATTCAACAACAACCTCAACATTTAAAAACAACAACAACCTCAACATTGAAAAACAACAACAAATTCAACAACAACTTCAACAATGAAAAACACCAACAAATTCAACAACAACCTCGACATTGAAAAACACCAACAAATTCAACAACAACCTCAACATTGAAAAACTACAACAACCTTCAACATTGAAAAACACCAACAAATTCAACAACAACCTCAACATTGAAAAACAACAACAACCTCAACATTGAAAAACACCAACAAACTCAACAACAACCTCAACATTGAAAAACAACAACAACCTCAACATTGAGAAACACCAACAAATTCAACAACAGCTTCAAAATTGAAAAACACCAACAAATTCAACAACAACCTCGAAAATGAAAAACACCAACAAATTCAACAACAACCTCAACATTGAAAAACAACAACAACCTCAACAATGAAAAACACCAACAAATTCAACAACAACCTCAACATTGAAAAACAACAACAACCTCAACATTGAAAAACACCAACAAATTCAACAATAACCTCAACATTTAAAAACACCAACAAATTCAACAACAACCTCAACATTGAAAAACAACAACAACCTCAACATTGAAAAACGCCAACAAATTCAACAACAACCTCAACATTGAAAAACAACAACAACCTCAACATTGAAAAACACCAACAAATTCATCAACAACCTCAACATTGAAAAACAACAACAACCTCAACATTGAAAAACACCAACAAATTCAACAACAACCTCAGCATTGAAATACTACAACAACCTCAACATTGAAAAACACCAACAAATTCAACAACAACCTCGAAATTGAAAAAGAGCAACAAATTCAACAACAACCTCAACATTGAAAAACAACAATAACCTCAACATTGAAAAACACCAACAAATTCAACAACAACCTCAACATTGAAAAACTACAACAACCTCAACATTGAAAAACACCAACAAATTCAACAACAACCTCAACAATGAAAAACACCAACAAATTCAACAACAACCTCAACAATGAAAAACACCAACAAGTTCAACAACAACCTCAACATTGAAAAACACCAACAAATTTAACAACAACCTCAACTTTGAAAAACGACAACAACCTCAACATGGAAAAACACCAACAAATTCAACAACAACCTCAACATTGAAAACCAACAACAAGCACAATATTGAAAAACACCAACAAATTCAACAACAACCTCAACATTTAAAATCAACAAGAACCTCAACATTGAAAAAGACCAACAAATTCAACAACAACCTCAACATTGAAAAACACAAACAAATTCAACAACAACCTCAACATTGAAAAACTACAACAACCTCAACACTGAAAAACACCAACAAATACAACAACAATCTCAACATTGAAAAACAACAACAACCTCAACATTGAGAAAATACCAACAAATTCAACAACAACCTTCAACATTGAAAAACACGAACAAATTCAACAACAACCTCAACATTGAAAAACACCAACAAATTCAACAACAACCTCAACATTGAAAAACAACAACAACCTCAACATTGAAAAACACCAACAAATTCAACAACAACCTCAAAATTGAAAAACACCAACAAATTCAACAACAACCTCAACATTTAAAAACAACAACAACCTCAACATTGAAAAACAACAACAAATTCAACAACAACTTCAAGAATGAAAAACACCAACAAATTCAACAACAACCTCGACATTGAAAAACACCAACAAATTCAACAACAACCTCAACATTGAAAAACTACAACAACCTCAAAATTGAAAAAGACCAACAAATAGAACAACAACATCAACATTGAAAACGAACAACAACCTCAACATTGAAAAAGACCAACAAATTCAACAACAACCTCAACATTGAAAAACAACAACAACCTCAACATTGAAAAACAACAACAACCTCAACATTGAAAAACACCAACAAATTCAACAACAACCTCAACATTGAAAAACACCAACAAATTCAACAACTTCAACATTGAAAAACACCAACAAATTCAACAACCTCGAAATTGAAAAACAGCAACAAATTCAACAACAACCTCAACATTGAAAAACAAGAACAACCTCAGCATTGAAAAACACCAACAAATTCAACAACAACCTCAAAATTAAGAAACAACAACAACCTCAACATTGAAAAACACCAACAAATTCAACAACAACCTCAACAATGAAAAACACCAACAAATTCAACAACAACCTCAACATTGAAAAACAACAACAACCTCAACATTGAAAAACACCAACAAATTCAACAATAACCTCAACATTTAAAAACACCAACAAATTCAACAACAACCTCAACATTGAAAAACAACAACAACCTCAACATTGAAAAACACCAACAAATTCAACAACAACCTCAACATTGAAAAACAACAACAACCTCAACATTGAAAAACACCAACAAATTCAACAACAACCTCAACATTGAAAAACAACAACAACCTCAACATTGAAAAACACCAACAAATTCAACAACAACTTCAACATTGAAAAACAGCAAGAAATTCAACAACAACCTCGACATTGAAAAACACCAACAAATTCATCAACAACCTCAACATTGAAAAACAACAACAACCTCAACATTGAGAAACACCAACAAATTCAACAACAACCTCAACATTGAAAAACAACAACAACCTCTACATTGAAAAACACCAACAAATTCAGCAACAACCTCAACGTTGAAAAACAACAACAACCTCAACATTGAAAAACTACATCAACCTCAACATTGAAAAACACCAACAAATTCAACAACAACCTCAACATTGAAAAACAACAACAACCTCAACATTGAAAAACACCAACAAATTCCACAACAACCTCAACATTGAAAAACAACAACAATCTCAACATTGAAAAACACCAACAAATTTAACAACAACCTCAACTTTGAAAAACAACAACAACCTCAACATGGAAAAACACGAACAAATTCAACAACAACCTCAACATTGAAAAACAACAACAACCTCAAAATTGAAAAACACCAACAAATTCAACAACAACCTCAACATTTAAAAACAACAACAACCTCAACATTGAAAAACACCAACAAATTCAACAACAACCTCAACATTGAAGAACACCAACAAATTCAACAACAACCTCGACATTGAAAAATTCCAACAAATTCAACAACAACCTCAACATTTGAAAACACAACAACCTCAACATTGAAAAGCACCAACAAATACAACAACAACCTCAAAATTGAAAAAGAACAACAACCTCAACTTTGAAAAACACCAACAAATTCAACAACAACCTCAACATTGAAAAACAACAACAACCTCAACATTGAAAAACAACAACAACCTCAACATTGAAAAGCACCAACAAATTCAACAACAACCTTGAAAAACAACAACAACCTCAACATTGAAAAACACCAACAAATTCAACAACAACCTCGAAATTGAAAAACAGCAACAAATTCAACAACAACGTCAACATTGAAAAACAACAATAACCTCAACATTGAAAAACACCAACAAATTCAACAACAACCTCAACATTGAAAAACTACAACAACCTCAACATTGAAAAACACCAACAAATTCAACAACAACCTCAACAATGAAAAACACCAACAAATTCAACAACAACCTCAACAATGAAAAACACCAACAAATTCAACAACAACCTCAACATTGAAAAACACCAACAAGTTTAACAAGAACCTCAACTTTGAAAAACGACAACAACCTCAACATGGAAAAAGCCCAACAAATTCAACAACAACCTCAACATTGAAAACCAACAACAACCACAATATTGAAAAACACCAACAAATTCAACAACAACCTCAACATTTAAAAACAACAAGAACCTCAACATTGAAAAACACCAACAAATTCAACAACAACCTCAACATTGAAAAAGACAAACAAATTCAACAACAACTTCAACATTGAAAAACACCAACAAATTCAACAACAACCTCGACATTGAAAAACACCAACAAATTCAACAACAACCTCAACTTTGAAAAACTACAACAACCTCAATACTGAAAAACACCAACAAATACAACAACAACCTCAACATTGAAAAACAACAACAACCTCAACATTGAGAAAACACCAACAAATTCAACAACAACCTTCAACATTGAAAAACACCAACAAATTCAACAACAACTTCAACATTGAAAAACACCAACAAATTCAACAACAACCTCAACATTGAAAAACAACAACAACCTCAACATTGAAAAACACCAAAAAATTCAACAACAACCTCAAAATTGAAAAACACCAACAAATTCAACAACAACCTCAACATTTAAAAACAACAACAACCTCAACATTGAAAAACACCAACAAATTCAACAACAACTTCAACAATGAAAAACACCAACAAATTCAACAACAACCTCGACATTGAAAAACACCAACAAATTCAACAACAACCTCAACATTGAAAAACTACAACAACCTTCAACATTGAAAAACACCAACAAATTCAACAACAACCTCAACATTGAAAAACAACAACAACCTCAACATTGAAAAACACCAACAAACTCAACAACAACCTCAACATTGAAAAACAACAACAACCTCAACATTGAGAAACACCAACAAATTCAACAACAGCTTCAAAATTGAAAAACACCAACAAATTCAACAACAACCTCGAAAATGAAAAACACCAACAAATTCAACAACAACCTCAACATTGAAAAACAACAACAACCTCAACAATGAAAAACACCAACAAATTCAACAACAACCTCAACATTGAAAAACAACAACAACCTCAACATTGAAAAACACCAACAAATTCAACAATAACCTCAACATTTAAAAACACCAACAAATTCAACAACAACCTCAACATTGAAAAACAACAACAACCTCAACATTGAAAAACGCCAACAAATTCAACAACAACCTCAACATTGAAAAACAACAACAACCTCAACATTGAAAAACACCAACAAATTCATCAACAACCTCAACATTGAAAAACAACAACAACCTCAACATTGAAAAACACCAACAAATTCAACAACAACCTCAGCATTGAAATACTACAACAACCTCAACATTGAAAAACACCAACAAATTCAACAACAACCTCGAAATTGAAAAAGAGCAACAAATTCAACAACAACCTCAACATTGAAAAACAACAATAACCTCAACATTGAAAAACACCAACAAATTCAACAACAACCTCAACATTGAAAAACTACAACAACCTCAACATTGAAAAACACCAACAAATTCAACAACAACCTCAACAATGAAAAAAACCAACAAATTCAACAACAACCTCAACAATGAAAAACACCAACAAGTTCAACAACAACCTCAACATTGAAAAACACCAACAAATTTAACAACAACCTCAACTTTGAAAAACGACAACAACCTCAACATGGAAAAACACCAACAAATTCAACAACAACCTCAACATTGAAAACCAACAACAAGCACAATATTGAAAAACACCAACAAATTCAACAACAACCTCAACATTTAAAATCAACAAGAACCTCAACATTGAAAAAGACCAACAAATTCAACAACAACCTCAACATTGAAAAACACAAACAAATTCAACAACAACTTCAACATTGAAAAACACCAACAAATTCAACAACAACCTCGACATTGAAAAACACCAACAAATTCAACAACAACCTCAACATTGAAAAACTACAACAACCTCAACACTGAAAAACACCAACAAATACAACAACAATCTCAACATTGAAAAACAACAACAACCTCAACATTGAGAAAATACCAACAAATTCAACAACAACCTTCAACATTGAAAAACACGAACAAATTCAACAACAACCTCAACATTGAAAAACACCAACAAATTCAACAACAACCTCAACATTGAAAAACAACAACAACCTCAACATTGAAAAACACCAACAAATTCAACAACAACCTCAAAATTGAAAAACACCAACAAATTCAACAACAACCTCAACATTTAAAAACAACAACAACCTCAACATTGAAAAACAACAACAAATTCAACAACAACTTCAAGAATGAAAAACACCAACAAATTCAACAACAACCTCGACATTGAAAAACACCAACAAATTCAACAACAACCTCAACATTGAAAAACTACAACAACCTCAAAATTGAAAAAGACCAACAAATAGAACAACAACCTCAACATTGAAAACGAACAACAACCTCAACATTGAAAAAGACCAACAAATTCAACAACAACCTCAACATTGAAAAACAACAACAACCTCAACATTGAAAAACAACAACAACCTCAACATTGAAAAACACCAACAAATTCAACAACAACCTCAACATTGAAAAACACCAACAAATTCAACAACTTCAACATTGAAAAACACCAACAAATTCAACAACCTCGAAATTGAAAAACAGCAACAAATTCAACAACAACCTCAACATTGAAAAACAAGAACAACCTCAGCATTGAAAAACACCAACAAATTCAACAACAACCTCAAAATTAAGAAACAACAACAACCTCAACATTGAAAAACACCAACAAATTCAACAACAACCTCAACAATGAAAAACACCAACAAATTCAACAACAACCTCAACATTGAAAAACAACAACAACCTCCACATTGAAAAACACCAACAAATTCAACAATAACCTCAACATTTAAAAACACCAACAAATTCAACAACAACTTCAACATTGAAAAACAGCAAGAAATTCAACAACAACCTCGACATTGAAAAACACCAACAAATTCATCAACAACCTCAACATTGAAAAACAACAACAACCTCAACATTGAGAAACACCAACAAATTCAACAACAACCTCAACATTGAAAAACAACAACAACCTCTACATTGAAAAACACCAACAAATTCAGCAACAACCTCAACATTGAAAAACAACAACAACCTCAACATTGAAAAACTACAACAACCTCAACATTGAAAAACACCAACAAATTCAACAACAACCTCAACATTGAAAAACAACAACAACCTCAACATTGAAAAACACCAACAAATTCCACAACAACCTCAACATTGAAAAACAACAACAATCTCAACATTGAAAAACACCAACAAATTTAACAACAACCTCAACTTTGAAAAACAACAACAACCTCAACATGGAAAAACACGAACAAATTCAACAACAACCTCAACATTGAAAAACAACAACAACCTCAAAATTGAAAAACACCAACAAATTCAACAACAACCTCAACATTTAAAAACAACAACCTCAACATTGAAAAACACCAACAAATTCAACAACAACCTCAACATTGAAGAACACCAACAAATTCAACAACAACCTCGACATTGAAAAATTCCAACAAATTCAACAACAACCTCAACATTGAAAAACACAACAACCTCAACATTGAAAAGCACCAACAAATACAACAACAACCTCAAAATTGAAAAAGAACAACAACCTCAACTTTGAAAAACACCAACAAATTCAACAACAACCTCAACATTGAAAAACAACAACAACCTCAACATTGAAAAACAACAACAACCTCAACATTGAAAAGCACCAACAAATTCAACAACAACCTTGAAAAACAACAACAACCTCAACATTGAAAAACACCAACAAATTCAACAACAACTTCAACATTGAAAAACACCAACAAATTCAACAACAACCTCGAAATTGAAAAACACAACAAATTCAACAACAACGTCAACATTGAAAAACGACAACAACCTCAACATGGAAAAACACCAACAAATTCAACAACAACCTCAACATTGAAAACCAACAACAACCACAATATTGAAAAACACCAACAAATTCAACAACAACCTCAACATTTAAAAACAACAAGAACCTCAACATTGAAAAACACCAACAAATTCAACAACAACCTCAACATTGAAAAACACAAACAAATTCAACAACAACTTCAACATTGAAAAACACCAACAAATTCAACAACAACCTCGACATTGAAAAACACCAACAAATTCAACAACAACCTCAACTTTGAAAAACTACAACAACCTCAATACTGAAAAACACCAACAAATACAACAACAACCTCAACATTGAAAAACAACAACAACCTCAACATTGAGAAAACACCAACAAATTCAACAACAACCTTCAACATTGAAAAACACCAACAAATTCAACAACAACTTCAACATTGAAAAACACCAACAAATTCAACAACAACCTCAACATTGAAAAACAACAACAACCTCAACATTGAAAAACACCAAAAAATTCAACAACAACCTCAAAATTGAAAAACACCAACAAATTCAACAACAACTTCAACATTTAAAAACAACAACCTCAACATTGAAAAACACCAACAAATTCAACAACAACTTCAACAATGAAAAACACCAACAAATTCAACAACAACCTCGACATTGAAAAACACCAACAAATTCAACAACAACCTCAACATTGAAAAACTACAACAACCTTCAACATTGAAAAACACCAACAAATTCAACAACAACCTCAACATTGAAAAACAACAACAACCTCAACATTGAAAAACACAAACAAACTCAACAACAACCTCAACATTGAAAAACAACAACAACCTCAACATTGAGAAACACCAACAAATTCAACAACAGCTTCAAAATTGAAAAACACCAACAAATTCAACAACAACCTCGAAAATGAAAAACAGCAACAAATTCAACAACAACCTCAACATTGAAAAACAACAACAACCTCAACAATGAAAAACACCAACAAATTCAACAACAACCTCAACATTGAAAAACAACAACAACCTCAACATTGAAAAACACCAACAAATTCAACAACAACCTCGAAATTGAAAAACAGCAACAAATTCAACAACAACGTCAACATTGAAAAACGACAACAACCTCAACATGGAAAAACACCAACAAATTCAACAACAACCTCAACATTGAAAACCAACAACAACCACAATATTGAAAAACACCAACAAATTCAACAACAACCTCAACATTTAAAAACAACAAGAACCTCAACATTGAAAAACACCAACAAATTCAACAACAACCTCAACATTGAAAAACACAAACAAATTCAACAACAACTTCAACATTGAAAAACACCAACAAATTCAACAACAACCTCGACATTGAAAAACACCAACAAATTCAACAACAACCTCAACTTTGAAAAACTACAACAACCTCAATACTGAAAAACACCAACAAATACAACAACAACCTCAACATTGAAAAACAACAACAACCTCAACATTGAGAAAACACCAACAAATTCAACAACAACCTTCAACATTGAAAAACACCAACAAATTCAACAACAACTTCAACATTGAAAAACACCAACAAATTCAACAACAACCTCAACATTGAAAAACAACAACAACCTCAACATTGAAAAACACCAAAAAATTCAACAACAACCTCAAAATTGAAAAACACCAACAAATTCAACAACAACTTCAACATTTAAAAACAACAACCTCAACATTGAAAAACACCAACAAATTCAACAACAACTTCAACAATGAAAAACACCAACAAATTCAACAACAACCTCGACATTGAAAAACACCAACAAATTCAACAACAACCTCAACATTGAAAAACTACAACAACCTTCAACATTGAAAAACACCAACAAATTCAACAACAACCTCAACATTGAAAAACAACAACAACCTCAACATTGAAAAACACAAACAAACTCAACAACAACCTCAACATTGAAAAACAACAACAACCTCAACATTGAGAAACACCAACAAATTCAACAACAGCTTCAAAATTGAAAAACACCAACAAATTCAACAACAACCTCGAAAATGAAAAACAGCAACAAATTCAACAACAACCTCAACATTGAAAAACAACAACAACCTCAACAATGAAAAACACCAACAAATTCAACAACAACCTCAACATTGAAAAACAACAACAACCTCAACATTGAAAAACACCAACAAATTCAACAATAACCTCAACATTTAAAAACACCAACAAATTCAACAACAACCTCAACATTGAAAAACAACAACAACCTCAACATTGAAAAACACCAACAAATTCAACAACAACCTCAACATTGAAAAACAACAACAACCTCAACATTGAAAAACACCAACAAATTCATCAACAACCTCAACATTGAAAAACAACAACAACCTCAACATTGAAAAACACCAACAAATTCAACAACAACCTCAGCATTGAAATACTACAACAACCTCAACATTGAAAAACACCAACAAATTCTTCAACAAGCTCAACATTGAAAAACAACAACAACCTCAACATTGAAAAACACCACCAAATTCAACAACAACTTCAACATTGAAAAACACCAACATATTCAACAACAACCTCGAAATTGAAAAACACCAACAAATTCAACAACAACCTCAACATTGAAAAACAACAGCAACCTCAACATTGAAAAACACCAACAAATTCCACAACAACCTCAACATTGAAAAACAACAACAATCTCAACATTGAAAAACACCAACAAATTCAACAACAACCTCAACAATGAAAAACACGAACAAATTCAACAACAACCTCAACATTGAAAAACACCAACAAATTTAACAACAACCTCAACTTTGGAAAACAACAACAACCTCAACATGGATAAACACCAACAAATTCAACAACAACCTCAACATTGAAAAACAAAAACAACCTCAAAATTGAAAAACACCAACAAATTCAACAACAACCTCAACATTTAAAAACAACAAAAACCTCAACATTGAAAAACACCAACAAATTCAACAACAACCTCAACATTGAAGAACACCAACTAATTCAACAACAACTTCAACATTGAAAAACACCCACAAATTCAATAACAACCTCGACATTGAAAAACACCAACAAATTCAACAACAACCTCAACACTGAAAAACACCAACAAATACAACAACAATCTCAACATTGAAAAACAACAACAACCTCAACATTGAGAAAATACCAACAAATTCAACAACAACCTTCAACATTGAAAAACACGAACAAATTCAACAACAACCTCAACATTGAAAAACACCAACAAATTCAACAACAACCTCAACATTGAAAAACAACAACAACCTCAACATTGAAAAACACCAACAAATTCAACAACAACCTCAAAATTGAAAAACACCAACAAATTCAACAACAACCTCAACATTTAAAAACAACAACAACCTCAACATTGAAAAACAACAACAAATTCAACAACAACTTCAAGAATGAAAAACACCAACAAATTCAACAACAACCTCGACATTGAAAAACACCAACAAATTCAACAACAACCTCAACATTGAAAAACTACAACAACCTCAAAATTGAAAAAGACCAACAAATAGAACAACAACCTCAACATTGAAAACGAACAACAACCTCAACATTGAAAAAGACCAACAAATTCAACAACAACCTCAACATTGAAAAACAACAACAACCTCAACATTGAAAAACAACAACAACCTCAACATTGAAAAACACCAACAAATTCAACAACAACCTCAACATTGAAAAACACCAACAAATTCAACAACTTCAACATTGAAAAACACCAACAAATTCAACAACCTCGAAATTGAAAAACAGCAACAAATTCAACAACAACCTCAACATTGAAAAACAAGAACAACCTCAGCATTGAAAAACACCAACAAATTCAACAACAACCTCAAAATTAAGAAACAACAACAACCTCAACATTGAAAAACACCAACAAATTCAACAACAACCTCAACAATGAAAAACACCAACAAATTCAACAACAACCTCAACATTGAAAAACAACAACAACCTCAACATTGAAAAACACCAACAAATTCAACAATAACCTCAACATTTAAAAACACCAACAAATTCAACAACAACCTCAACATTGAAAAACAACAACAACCTCAACATTGAAAAACACCAACAAATTCAACAACAACCTCAACATTGAAAAACAACAACAACCTCAACATTGAAAAACACCAACAAATTCAACAACAACCTCAACATTGAAAAACAACAACAACCTCAACATTGAAAAACACCAACAAATTCAACAACAACTTCAACATTGAAAAACAGCAAGAAATTCAACAACAACCTCGACATTGAAAAACACCAACAAATTCATCAACAACCTCAACATTGAAAAACAACAACAACCTCAACATTGAGAAACACCAACAAATTCAACAACAACCTCAACATTGAAAAACAACAACAACCTCTACATTGAAAAACACCAACAAATTCAGCAACAACCTCAACATTGAAAAACAACAACAACCTCAACATTGAAAAACTACAACAACCTCAACATTGAAAAACACCAACAAATTCAACAACAACCTCAACATTGAAAAACAACAACAACCTCAACATTGAAAAACACCAACAAATTCCACAACAACCTCAACATTGAAAAACAACAACAATCTCAACATTGAAAAACACCAACAAATTTAACAACAACCTCAACTTTGAAAAACAACAACAACCTCAACATGGAAAAACACGAACAAATTCAACAACAACCTCAACATTGAAAAACAACAACAACCTCAAAATTGAAAAACACCAACAAATTCAACAACAACCTCAACATTTAAAAACAACAACCTCAACATTGAAAAACACCAACAAATTCAACAACAACCTCAACATTGAAGAACACCAACAAATTCAACAACAACCTCGACATTGAAAAATTCCAACAAATTCAACAACAACCTCAACATTGAAAAACACAACAACCTCAACATTGAAAAGCACCAACAAATACAACAACAACCTCAAAATTGAAAAAGAACAACAACCTCAACTTTGAAAAACACCAACAAATTCAACAACAACCTCAACATTGAAAAACAACAACAACCTCAACATTGAAAAACAACAACAACCTCAACATTGAAAAGCACCAACAAATTCAACAACAACCTTGAAAAACAACAACAACCTCAACATTGAAAAACACCAACAAATTCAACAACAACTTCAACATTGAAAAACACCAACAAATTCAACAACAACCTCGAAATTGAAAAACAGCAACAAATTCAACAACAACGTCAACATTGAAAAACAACAATAACCTCAACATTGAAAAACACCAACAAATTCAACAACAACCTCAACATTGAAAAACTACAACAACCTCAACATTGAAAAACACCAACAAATTCAACAACAACCTCAACAATGAAAAACACCAACAAATTCAACAACAACCTCAACAATGAAAAACACCAACAAATTCAACAACAACCTCAACATTGAAAAACACCAACAAGTTGAACAACAACCTCAACTTTGAAAAACGACAACAACCTCAACATGGAAAAACACCAACAAATTCAACAACAACCTCAACATTGAAAACCAACAACAACCACAATATTGAAAAACACCAACAAATTCAACAACAACCTCAACATTTAAAAACAACAAGAACCTCAACATTGAAAAACACCAACAAATTCAACAACAACCTCAACATTGAAAAACACAAACAAATTCAACAACAACTTCAACATTGAAAAACACCAACAAATTCAACAACAACCTCGACATTGAAAAACACCAACAAATTCAACAACAACCTCAACTTTGAAAAACTACAACAACCTCAATACTGAAAAACACCAACAAATACAACAACAACCTCAACATTGAAAAACAACAACAACCTCAACATTGAGAAAACACCAACAAATTCAACAACAACCTTCAACATTGAAAAACACCAACAAATTCAACAACAACTTCAACATTGAAAAACACCAACAAATTCAACAACAACCTCAACATTGAAAAACAACAACAACCTCAACATTGAAAAACACCAAAAAATTCAACAACAACCTCAAAATTGAAAAACACCAACAAATTCAACAACAACTTCAACATTTAAAAACAACAACCTCAACATTGAAAAACACCAACAAATTCAACAACAACTTCAACAATGAAAAACACCAACAAATTCAACAACAACCTCGACATTGAAAAACACCAACAAATTCAACAACAACCTCAACATTGAAAAACTACAACAACCTTCAACATTGAAAAACACCAACAAATTCAACAACAACCTCAACATTGAAAAACAACAACAACCTCAACATTGAAAAACAACAACAACCTCAAAATTGAAAAACACCAACAAATTCAACAACAACCTCAACATTTAAAAACAACAACCTCAACATTGAAAAACACCAACAAATTCAACAACAACCTCAACATTGAAGAACACCAACAAATTCAACAACAACCTCGACATTGAAAAATTCCAACAAATTCAACAACAACCTCAACATTGAAAAACACAACAACCTCAACATTGAAAAGCACCAACAAATACAACAACAACCTCAAAATTGAAAAAGAACAACAACCTCAACTTTGAAAAACACCAACAAATTCAACAACAACCTCAACATTGAAAAACAACAACAACCTCAACATTGAAAAACAACAACAACCTCAACATTGAAAAGCACCAACAAATTCAACAACAACCTTGAAAAACAACAACAACCTCAACATTGAAAAACACCAACAAATTCAACAACAACTTCAACATTGAAAAACACCAACAAATTCAACAACAACCTCGAAATTGAAAAACAGCAACAAATTCAACAACAACGTCAACATTGAAAAACAACAATAACCTCAACATTGAAAAACACCAACAAATTCAACAACAACCTCAACATTGAAAAACTACAACAACCTCAACATTGAAAAAACCAACAAATTCAACAACAACCTCAACAATGAAAAACACCAACAAATTCAACAACAACCTCAACAATGAAAAACACCAACAAATTCAACAACAACCTCAACATTGAAAAACACCAACAAGTTGAACAACAACCTCAACTTTGAAAAACGACAACAACCTCAACATGGAAAAACACCAACAAATTCAACAACAACCTCAACATTGAAAACCAACAACAACCACAATATTGAAAAACACCAACAAATTCAACAACAACCTCAACATTTAAAAACAACAAGAACCTCAACATTGAAAAACACCAACAAATTCAACAACAACCTCAACATTGAAAAACACAAACAAATTCAACAACAACTTCAACATTGAAAAACACCAACAAATTCAACAACAACCTCGACATTGAAAAACACCAACAAATTCAACAACAACCTCAACTTTGAAAAACTACAACAACCTCAATACTGAAAAACACCAACAAATACAACAACAACCTCAACATTGAAAAACAACAACAACCTCAACATTGAGAAAACACCAACAAATTCAACAACAACCTTCAACATTGAAAAACACCAACAAATTCAACAACAACTTCAACATTGAAAAACACCAACAAATTCAACAACAACCTCAACATTGAAAAACAACAACAACCTCAACATTGAAAAACACCAAAAAATTCAACAACAACCTCAAAATTGAAAAACACCAACAAATTCAACAACAACTTCAACATTTAAAAACAACAACCTCAACATTGAAAAACACCAACAAATTCAACAACAACTTCAACAATGAAAAACACCAACAAATTCAACAACAACCTCGACATTGAAAAACACCAACAAATTCAACAACAACCTCAACATTGAAAAACTACAACAACCTTCAACATTGAAAAACACCAACAAATTCAACAACAACCTCAACATTGAAAAACAACAACAACCTCAACATTGAAAAACACAAACAAACTCAACAACAACCTCAACATTGAAAAACAACAACAACCTCAACATTGAGAAACACCAACAAATTCAACAACAGCTTCAAAATTGAAAAACACCAACAAATTCAACAACAACCTCGAAAATGAAAAACAGCAACAAATTCAACAACAACCTCAACATTGAAAAACAACAACAACCTCAACAATGAAAAACACCAACAAATTCAACAACAACCTCAACATTGAAAAACAACAACAACCTCAACATTGAAAAACACCAACAAATTCAACAATAACCTCAACATTTAAAAACACCAACAAATTCAACAACAACCTCAACATTGAAAAACAACAACAACCTCAACATTGAAAAACACCAACAAATTCAACAACAACCTCAACATTGAAAAACAACAACAACCTCAACATTGAAAAACACCAACAAATTCATCAACAACCTCAACATTGAAAAACAACAACAACCTCAACATTGAAAAACACCAACAAATTCAACAACAACCTCAGCATTGAAATACTACAACAACCTCAACATTGAAAAACACCAACAAATTCTTCAACAAGCTCAACATTGAAAAACAACAACAACCTCAACATTGAAAAACACCACCAAATTCAACAACAACTTCAACATTGAAAAACACCAACATATTCAACAACAACCTCGAAATTGAAAAACACCAACAAATTCAACAACAACCTCAACATTGAAAAACAACAGCAACCTCAACATTGAAAAACACCAACAAATTCCACAACAACCTCAACATTGAAAAACAACAACAATCTCAACATTGAAAAACACCAACAAATTCAACAACAACCTCAACAATGAAAAACACGAACAAATTCAACAACAACCTCAACATTGAAAAACACCAACAAATTTAACAACAACCTCAACTTTGGAAAACAACAACAACCTCAACATGGATAAACACCAACAAATTCAACAACAACCTCAACATTGAAAAACAAAAACAACCTCAAAATTGAAAAACACCAACAAATTCAACAACAACCTCAACATTTAAAAACAACAAAAACCTCAACATTGAAAAACACCAACAAATTTAACAACAACCTCAACATTGAAGAACACCAACTAATTCAACAACAACTTCAACATTGAAAAACACCCACAAATTCAACAACAACCTCGACATTGAAAAACACCAACAAATTCAACAACAACCTCAACATTGAAAAACAACAACAACCTCAACATTGAAAAACACCAACAAATTCAACAATAACCTCAACATTTAAAAACACCAACAAATTCAACAACAACCTCAACATTGAAAAACAACAACAACCTCAACATTGAAAAACACCAACAAATTCAACAACAACCTCAACATTGAAAAACAACAACAACCTCAACATTGAAAAACACCAACAAATTCAGCAACAACCTCAAAATTGAAAAACAACAACAACCTCAACATTGAAAAACACCAACAATTTCAACAACAACCTCAACATTGAAAAACTACAACAACCTCAACATTGAAAAACACCAACAAATTCAACAACAACCTCAACATTGAAAAACAACAACAACCTCAACATTGAAAAACACCAACAAATTCCACAACAACCTCAACTTTGAAAAACAACAACAACCTCAACTTGGAAAAACACGAACAAATTCAACAACAACCTCAACATTGAAAAACAACCACAACCTCAAAATTGAAAAACACCAACAAATTCAACAACAACCTCAACATTTAAAAACAACAACAACCTCAACATTGAAAAACACCAACAAATTCAACAACAACCTCAACATTGAAAAACACCAACAAATTCAACAACTTCAACATTGAAAAACACCAACAAATTCAACAACCTCGAAATTGAAAAACAGCAACAAATTCAACAACAACCTCAACATTGAAAAACAAGAACAACCTCAGCATTGAAAAACAGCAACAAATTCAACAACAACCTCAAAATTAAGAAACAACAACAACCTCAACATTGAAAAACACCAACAAATTCAACAACAACCTCAACAATGAAAAACACCAACAAATTCAACAACAACCTCAACATTGAAAAACAACAACAACCTCAACATTGAAAAATACCAACAAATTCAACAATAACCTCAACATTTAAAAACACCAACAAATTCAACAACAACCTCAACATTGAAAAACAACAACAACCTCAACATTGAAAAACACCAACAAATTCAACAACAACCTCAACATTGAAAAACAACAACAACCTCAACATTGAAAAACACCAACAAATTCAACAACAACCTCAACATTGAAAAACAACAACAACCTCAACATTGAAAAACACCAACAAATTCAACAACAACTTCAACATTGAAAAACAGCAAGAAATTCAACAACAACCTCGACATTGAAAAACACCAACAAATTCATCAACAACCTCAACATTGAAAAACAACAACAACCTCAACATTGAGAAACACCAACAAATTCAACAACAACCTCAACATTGAAAAACAACAACAACCTCTACATTGAAAAACATCAACAAATTCAGCAACAACCTCAACATTGAAAAACAACAACAACCTCAACATTGAAAAACTACAACAACCTCAACATTGAAAAACACCAACAAATTCAACAACAACCTCAACATTGAAAAACAACAACAACCTCAACATTGAAAAACACCAACAAATTCCACAACAACCTCAACATTGAAAAACAACAACAATCTCAACATTGAAAAACACCAACAAATTTAACAACAACCTCAACTTTGAAAAACAACAACAACCTCAACATGGAAAAACACGAACAAATTCAACAACAACCTCAACATTGAAAAACAACAACAACCTCAAAATTGAAAAACACCAACAAATTCAACAACAACCTCAACATTTAAAAACAACAACAACCTCAACATTGAAAAACACCAACAAATTCAACAACAACCTCAACATTGAAGAACACCAACAAATTCAACAACAACCTCGACATTGAAAAATTCCAACAAATTCAACAACAACCTCAACATTGAAAAACACAACAACCTCAACATTGAAAAGCACCAACAAATACAACAACAACCTCAAAATTGAAAAAGAACAACAACCTCAACTTTGAAAAACACCAACAAATTCAACAACAACCTCAACATTGAAAAACAACAACAACCTCAACATTGAAAAACAACAACAACCTCAACATTGAAAAGCACCAACAAATTCAACAACAACCTTGAAAAACAACAACAACCTCAACATTGAAAAACACCAACAAATTCAACAACAACTTCAACATTGAAAAACACCAACAAATTCAACAACAACCTCGAAATTGAAAAACAGCAACAAATTCAACAACAACGTCAACATTGAAAAACAACAATAACCTCAACATTGAAAAACACCAACAAATTCAACAACAACCTCAACATTGAAAAACTACAACAACCTCAACATTGAAAAACACCAACAAATTCAACAACAACCTCAACAATGAAAAACACCAACAAATTCAACAACAACCTCAACAATGAAAAACACCAACAAATTCAACAACAACCTCAACATTGAAAAACACCAACAAGTTTAACAACAACCTCAACTTTGAAAAACGACAACAACCTCAACATGGAAAAACACCAACAAATTCAACAACAACCTCAACATTGAAAACCAACAACAACCACAATATTGAAAAACACCAACAAATTCAACAACAACCTCAACATTTAAAAACAACAAGAACCTCAACATTGAAAAACACCAACAAATTCAACAACAACCTCAACATTGAAAAACACAAACAAATTCAACAACAACTTCAACATTGAAAAACACCAACAAATTCAACAACAACCTCGACATTGAAAAACACCAACAAATTCAACAACAACCTCAACTTTGAAAAACTACAACAACCTCAATACTGAAAAACACCAACAAATACAACAACAACCTCAACATTGAAAAACAACAACAACCTCAACATTGAGAAAACACCAACAAATTCAACAACAACCTTCAACATTGAAAAACACCAACAAATTCAACAACAACTTCAACATTGAAAAACACCAACAAATTCAACAACAACCTCAACATTGAAAAACAACAACAACCTCAACATTGAAAAACACCAAAAAATTCAACAACAACCTCAAAATTGAAAAACACCAACAAATTCAACAACAACTTCAACATTTAAAAACAACAACCTCAACATTGAAAAACACCAACAAATTCAACAACAACTTCAACAATGAAAAACACCAACAAATTCAGCAACAACCTCGACATTGAAAAACACCAACAAATTCAACAACAACCTCAACATTGAAAAACTACAACAACCTTCAACATTGAAAAACACCAACAAATTCAACAACAACCTCAACATTGAAAAACAACAACAACCTCAACATTGAAAAACACCAACAAACTCAACAACAACCTCAACATTGAAAAACAACAACAACCTCAACATTGAGAAACACCAACAAATTCAACAACAGCTTCAAAATTGAAAAACACCAACAAATTCAACAACAACCTCGAAAATGAAAAACAGCAACAAATTCAACAACAACCTCAACATTGAAAAACAACAACAACCTCAACAATGAAAAACACCAACAAATTCAACAACAACCTCAACATTGAAAAACAACAACAACCTCAACATTGAAAAACACCAACAAATTCAACAACAACCTCAACATTGAAAAACAACAACAACCTCAACATTGAAAAACACCAACAAATTCATCAACAACCTCAACATTGAAAAACAACAACAACCTCAACATTGAAAAACACCAACAAATTCAACAACAACCTCAGCATTGAAATACTACAACAACCTCAACATTGAAAAACACCAACAAATTCTTCAACAAGCTCAACATTGAAAAACAACAACAACCTCAACATTGAAAAACACCACCAAATTCAACAACAACTTCAACATTGAAAAACACCAACATATTCAACAACAACCTCGAAATTGAAAAACACCAACAAATTCAACAACAACCTCAACATTGAAAAACAACAGCAACCTCAACATTGAAAAACACCAACAAATTCCACAACAACCTCAACATTGAAAAACAACAACAATCGCAACATTGAAAAACACCAACAAATTCAACAACAACCTCAACAATGAAAAACACGAACAAATTCAACAACAACCTCAACATTGAAAAACACCAACAAATTTAACAACAACCTCAACTTTGGAAAACAACAACAACCTCAACATGGATAAACACCAACAAATTCAACAACAACCTCAACATTGAAAAACAAAAACAACCTCAAAATTGAAAAACACCAACAAATTCAACAACAACCTCAACATTTAAAAACAACAAAAACCTCAACATTGAAAAACACCAACAAATTCAACAACAACCTCAACATTGAAGAACACCAACTAATTCAACAACAACTTCAACATTGAAAAACACCCACAAATTCAACAACAACCTCGAAATTGAAAAACACCAACAAATTCAACAACAACCTCAACATTGAAAAACAACAACCTCAACATTGAAAAACACCAACAAATTAAACAATAACCTCAACATTTAAAAACACCAACAAATTCAACAACAACCTCAACATTGAAAAACAACAACAACCTCAACATTGAAAAACACCAACAAATTCAACAACAACCTCAACATTGAAAAACAACAACAACCTCAACATTGAAAAACACCAACAAATTCAGCAACAACCTCAAAATTGAAAAACAACAACAACCTCAACATTGAAAAACACCAACAATTTCAACAACAACCTCAACATTGAAAAACTACAACAACCTCAACATTGAAAAACACCAACAAATTCAACAACAACCTCAACATTGAAAAACAACAACAACCTCAACATTGAAAAACACCAACAAATTCCACAACAACCTCAACTTTGAAAAACAACAACAACCTCAACTTGGAAAAACACGAACAAATTCAACAACAACCTCAACATTGAAAAACAACCACAACCTCAAAATTGAAAAACACCAACAAATTCAACAACAACCTCAACATTTAAAAACAACAACAACCTCAACATTGAAAAACACCAACAAATTCAACAACAACCTCAACATTGAAGAACACCAACAAATTCAACAACAAGCTCGACATTGAAAAATTCCAACAAATTCAACAACAACCTCAACATTGAAAAACACAACAACCTCAACATTGAAAAGCACCAACAAATACAACAACAACCTCAAAATTGAAAAAGAACAACAACATCAACATTGAAAAACACCAACAAATTCAACAACAACCTCAACATTGAAAAACGACAACAACCTCAACATTGAAAAACAACAACAACCTCAACATTGAAAAGCACCAACAAATTCAACAACAACCTTGAAAAACAACAACAACCTCAACATTGAAAAACACCAACAAATTCAACAACAACTTCAACATTGAAAAACACCAACAAATTCAACAACAACCTCGAAATTGAAAAACAGCAACAAATTCAACAACAACGTCAACATTGAAAAACAACAATAACCTCAACATTGAAAAACACCAACAAATTCAACAACAACCTCAACATTGAAAAACTACAACAACCTCAACATTGAAAAACACCAACAAATTCAACAACAACCTCAACAATGAAAAACACCAACAAATTCAACAACAACCTCAACAATGAAAAACACCAACAAATTCAACAACAACCTCAACATTGAAAAACACCAACAAGTTTAACAACAACCTCAACTTTGAAAAACGACAACAACCTCAACATGGAAAAACACCAACAAATTCAACCACAACCTCAACATTGAAAACCAACAACAACCACAATATTGAAAAACACCAACAAATTCAAGAACAACCTCAACATTTAAAAACAACAAGAACCTCAACATTGAAAAACACCAACAAATTCAACAACAACCTCAACATTGAAAAACACAAACAAATTCAACAACAACTTCAACATTGAAAAACACCAACAAATTCAACAACAACCTCGAAATTGAAAAACACCAACAAATTCAACAACAACCTCAACCTTGAAAAACTACAACAACCTCAATACTGAAAAACACCAACAAATACAACAACAACCTCAACATTGAAAAACAACAACAACCTCAACATTGAGAAAACACCAACAAATTCAACAACAACCTTCAACATTGAAAAACACCAACACATTCAACAACAACTTCAACATTGAAAAACACCAACAAATTCAACAACAACCTCAACATTGAAAAACAACAACAACCTCAGCATTGAAAAACACCAAAAAATTCAACAACAACCTCAAAATTGAAAAACACCAACAAATTCAACAACAACCTCAACATTTAAAAACAACAACAACCTCAACATTGAAAAACACCAACAAATTCTACAACAACTTCAACAATGAAAAACACCAACAAAATCAACAACAACCTCGACATTGAAAAACACCAACAAATTCAACAACAACCTCAACATTGAAAAACTACAACAACCTTCAACATTGAAAAACACCAACAAATTCAACAACAACCTCAACATTGAAAAACAACAACAACCTCAACATTGAAAAACACCAACAAACTCAACAACAACCTCAACATTGTAAAACAACAACAACCTCAACATTGAGAAACACCAACAAATTCAACAACAGCTTCAAAATTGAAAAACACCAACAAATTCAACAACAACCTCGAAAATGAAAAACACCAACAAATTCAACAACAACCTCAACATTGAAAAACAACAACAACCTCAACAATGAAAAACACCAACAAATTCAACAACAACCTCAACATTGAAAAACAGCAACAACCTCAGCATTGAAAAACACCAACAAATTCAACAATAACCTCAACATTTAAAAATACCAACAAATTCAACAACAACCTCAACATTGAAAAACAACAACAACCTCAACATTGAAAAACACCAACAAATTCAACAACAACCTCAACATTGAAAAACAACAACAACCTCAACATTGAAAAACACCAACAAATTCATCAACAACCTCAACATTGAAAAACAACAACAACCTCAACATTGAAAAACACCAACAAATTCAACAACAACCTCAGCATTGAAAAACTACAACAACCTCAACATTGAAAAACACCAACAAATTCTTCAACAAGCTCAACATTGAAAAACAACAACAACCTCAACATTGAAAAACACCACCAAATTCAACAACAACTTCAACATTGAAAAACACCAACATATTCAACAACAACCTCGAAATTGAAAAACACCAACAAATTCAACAACAACCTCAACATTGAAAAACAACAACAACCTCAACGTTGAAAAACACCAACAAATTCCACAACAACCTCAACATTGAAAAACACCAACAAATTCAACAACAACCTCAACAATGAAAAACACGAACAAATTCAACAACAACCTCAGCATTGAAAAACACCAACAAATTTAACAACAACCTCAACTTTGAAAAACAACAACAACCTCAACATGGAAAAACACCAACAAATTCAACAACAACCTCAACATTGAAAAACAACAACAACCTCAAAATTGAAAAACGCCAACAAATTCAACAACAACCTCAACATTTAAAAACAACAAAAACCTCAACATTGAAAAACACCAACAAATTCAACAACAACCTCAACATTGAAGAACACCAACAAATTCAACAACAACTTCAACATTGAAAAACACCCACAAATTCAACAACAACCTCGACATTGAAAAACACCAACAAATTCAACAACAACCTCAACATTGAAAAACAACAACAACCTCAACATTGAAAAACACCAACAAATTCAACAATAACCTCAACATTTAAAAATACCAACAAATTCAACAACAACCTCAACACTGAAAAACAACAACAACCTCAACATTGAAAAACACCAACAAATTCAACAACAACCTCAACATTGAAAAACAACAACAACCTCAACATTGAAAAACACCAACAAATTCAGCAACAACCTCAACATTGAAAAACAACAACAACCTCAACATTGAAAAACACCAACAAATTCAACAACAACCTCAACATTGAAAAACTACAACAACCTCAACATTGAAAAACACCAACAAATTCAACAACAACCTCAACATTGAAAAACAACAACAACCTCAACATTGAAAAACACCAACAAATTCCACAACAACCTGAACATTGAAAAACAACAACAATCTCAACATTGAAAAACACCAACAAATTTAACAACAACCTCAACTTTGAAAAACAACAACAACCTCAACATGGAAAAACACGAACAAATTCAACAACAACCTCAACATTGAAAAACAACCACAACCTCAAAATTGAAAAACACCAACAAATTCAACAACAACCTCAACATTTAAAAACAACAACAACCTCAACATTGAAAAACACCAACAAATTCAACAACAACCTCAACATTGAAGAACACCAACAAATTCAACAACAGGCTCGACATTGAAAAATTCCAACAAATTCAACAACAACCTCAACATTGAAAAACACAACAACCTCAACATTGAAAAGCACCAACAAATACAACAACAACCTCAAAATTGAAAAAGAACAACAACCTCAACATTGAAAAACACCAACAAATTCAACAACAACCTCAACATTGAAAAACAACAACAACCTCAACATTGAAAAACAACAACAACCTCAACATTGAAAAGCACCAACAAATTCAACAACAACCTTGAAAAACAACAACAACCTCAACATTGAAAAACACCAACAAATTCAACAACTTCAACTTTGAAAAACACCAACAAATTCAACAACAACCTCGAAATTGAAAAACAGCAACAAATTCAACAACAACGTCAACATTGAAAAACAACAATAACCTCAACATTGAAAAACACCAACAAATTCAACAACAACCTCAACATTGAAAAACTACAACAACCTCAACATTGAAAAACACCAACAAATTCAACAACAACCTCAACAATGAAAAACACCAACAAATTCAACAACAACCTCAACATTGAAAAACACCAACTAGTTTAACAACAACCTCAACTTTGAAAAACGACAACAACCTCAACATGGAAAAACACCAACAAATTCAACAACAACCTCAACATTGAAAACCAACAACAACCACAATATTGAAAAACACCAACAAATTCAACAACAACCTCAACATTTAAAAACAACAAGAACCTCATCATTGAAAAACACCAACAAATTCAACAACAACCTCAACATTGAAAAACACAAACAAATTCAACAACAACTTCAACATTGAAAAACACCAACAAATTCAACAACAACCTCGACATTGAAAAACACCAACAAATTCAACAACAACCTCAACTTTGAAAAACTACAACAACCTCAATACTGAAAAACACCAACAAATACAACAACAACCTCAACATTGAAATACAACAACAACCTCAACATTGAGAAAACACCAACAAATTCAACAACAACCTTCAACATTGAAAAACACCAACAAATTCAACAACAACTTCAACATTGAAAAACACCAACAAATTCAACAACAACCTCAACATTGAAAAACAACAACAACCTCAACATTGAAAAACACCAACAAATTCAACAACAACCTCAAAATTGAAAAACACCAACAAATTCAACAACAACCTCAACATTTAAAAACAACAACAACCTCAACATTGAAAAACACCAACGAATTCAACAACAACTTCAACAATGAAAAACACCAACAAATTCAACAACAACCTCGACATTGAAAAACACCAACAAATTCAACAACAACCTCAACATTGAAAAACTACAACAACCTTCAACATTGAAAAACACCAACAAATTCAACAACAACCTCAACATTGAAAAACAACAACAACCTCAACATTGAAAAACACCAACAAACTCAACAACAACCTCAACATTGAAAAACAACAACAACCTCAACATTGAGAAACACCAACAAATTCAACAACAGCTTCAAAATTGAAAAACACCAACAAATTCAACAACAACCTCGAAAATGAAAAACACCAACAAATTCAACAACAACCTCAAAATTGAAAAACAACAACAACCTCAACAATGAAAAACACCAACAAATTCAACAACAACCTCAACATTGAAAAACAACAACAACCTCAACATTGAAAAACACCAACAAATTCAACAATAACCTCAACATTTAAAAACACCAACAAATTCAACAACAACCTCAACATTGAAAAACACCAACAACCTCAACATTGAAAAACACCAACAAATTCAACAACAAGCTCAACATTGAAAAACAACAACAACCTAAACATTGAAAAACACCAACAAATTCATCAACAACCTCAACATTGAAAAACAACAACAACCTCAACATTGAAAAACACCAACAAATTCAACAACAACCTCAGCATTGAAAAACTACAACAACCTCAACATTGAAAAACACCAACAAATTCTTCAACAACCTCAACATTGAAAAACAGCAACAACCTCAACATTGAAAAACACCACCAAATTCAACAACAACTTCAACATTGAAAAACACCAACATATTCAACAACAACCTCGAAATTGAAAAACACCAACAAATTCAACAACAACCTCAACATTGAAAAACAACAACAACCTCAACATTGAAAAACACCAACAAATTCCACAACAACCTCAACATTGAAAAACAACAACAATCTCAACATTGAAAAACACCAACAAATTCAACAACAACCTCAACAATGAAAAACACGAACAAATTCAACAACAACCTCAACATTGAAAAACACCAACAAATTTAACAACAACCTCAACTTTGAAAAACAACAACAACCTCAACATGGAAAAACACCAACAAATTCAACAACAACCTCAACATTGAAAAACAACAACAACCTCAAAATTGAAAAACAGCAACAAATTCAACAACAACCTCAACATTGAAAAACAACAACAACCTCAAAATTGAAAAACAGCAACAAATTCAACAACAACCTCAACATTTAAAAACAACAACAACCTCAACATTGAAAAACACCAACAAATTCAACAACAACCTCAACATTGAAGAACACCAACAAATTCAACAACAACTTCAACATTGAAAAACACCCACAAATTCAACAACAACCTCGACATTGAAAAACACCAACAAATTCAACAACAACCTCAACATTGAAAAACACAACAACCTCAACATTGAAAAGCACCAACAAATACAAAAACAACCTCAACATTGAAAAAGAACATCAACCTCAACATTGAAAAACACCAACAAATTCAACAAGAACCTCAACATTGAAAAACAACAACAACCTCAACATTGAAAAAAAACAACCTCAACATTGAAAAACACCAACAAATTCAACAACAACCTCAACATTGAAAAACCACAACAACCTCAACATTGAAAAACACCAACAAATTCAACAACAACTTCAACATTGAAAAACACCAACAAATTCAACAACAACCTCGAAATTGAAAAACAGCAACAAATTCAACAACAACCTCAACATTGAAAAACAACAACAACCTCAACATTGAAAAACACCAACAAATTCAACAACAACCTCAACATTGAAAAACTACAACAACCTCAACATTGAAAAACACCAACAAATTCAACAACAACCTCAACAATGAAAAACACCAACAAATTCAACAACAACCTCAACAATGAAAAACACCAACAAATTCAACAACAACCTCAACATTGAAAAACACCAACAAATTTAACAACAACCTCAACTTTGAAAAACGACAACAACCTCAACATGGAAAAACTCCAACAAATTCAACAAGAACCTCAACATTGAAAAACAACAACAACCTCAACATTGAAAAACAGCAACAAATTCAACAACAACTTCAACATTGAAAAACACCAACAAATTCAACAACAACCTCGAAATTGAAAAACAGCAACAAATTCAACAACAACCTCAACATTGAAAAACAACAACAACCTCAACATTGAAAAACACCAACAAATTCAACAACAACCTCAACATTGAAAAACTACAACAACCTCAACATTGAAAAACACCAACAAATTCAACAACAACCTCAACAATGAAAAACACCAGCAAATTCAACAACAACCTCAACAATGAAAAACACCGACAAATTCAACAACAACCTCAACATTGAAAAACACCAACAAATTTAACAACAACCTCAACTTTGAAAAACGACAACAACCTCAACATGGAAAAACACCACCAAATTCAACAACAACCTCAACATTGAAAACCAACAAAAACCACAATATTGAAAAAGACGAACAAATTCAACAACAACCTCAACATTTAAAAACAACAACAACCTCAACATTGAAAAACACCAACAAATTCAGCAACAACCTGAAGATTGAAAAACGCCAACAAATTCAACAACAACTTCAACATTGAAAAACACCAACAAATTCAACAAAAACCTCGACATTGAAAAACACCAACAAATTCAACAACAACCTCAACATTGAAAAACTACAACAACCTCAACACTGAAAAACACCAACAAATACAACAACAACCTCAACATTGAAAAACAACAACAACCTCACAATTGAGAAGACAGCAACAAATTCAACAACAACCTCAACATTGAAAAACAACAACAACCTCAACATTGAAAAACACCAACAAATTCAACAACAACCTCAAAATTGAAAAACACCAACAAATTCAAAAACAACCTCAACATTTAAAAACAACAACAACCTCAACATTGAAAAACACCAACAAATTCAACAACAACTTCAACAATGAAAAACACCAACAAATTCAACAACAACCTCGTCATTGAAAAACACCAACAAATTCAACAACAACCTCAACATTGAAAAACTACAACAACCTCAAAATTGAAAAAGACCAACAAATATAACAACAACCTCAACATTGAAAACGAACAAAAACCTCAACATTGAAAAACACCAACAAATTCAACAACAACCTCAACATTGAAAAACAACAACAACCTCAACATTGAAAAACAAGAACAACCTCAACATTGAAAAACACCAACAAATTCAACAACAACCTCAACATTGAAAAACACCAACAAATTCAACAACTTCAACATTGAAAAACACCAACAAATTCAACAACCTCGAAATTGAAAAACAGCAACAAATTCAACAACCTCAACATTGAAAAACAAGAACAACCTCAGCATTGAAAAACACCAACAAATTCAACAACAACCTCAAAATTAAGAAACAACAACAACCTCAACATTGAAAAACACCAACAAATTCAACAACAACCTCAACAATGAAAAACACCAACAAATTCAACAACAACCTCAACATTGAAAAACAACAACAACCTCAACATTGAAAAACACCAACAAATTCAAGAATAACCTCAACATTTAAAAACACCAACAAATTCAACAACAACCTCAACATTGAAAAACAACAACAACCTCAACATTGAAAAACACCAACAAATTCAACAACAACCTCAACATTGAAAAACAACAACAACCTCAACATTGAAAAACACCAACAAATTCAGCAACAACCTCAACATTGAAAAACAACAACAACCTCAACATTGAAAAACACCTTCAAATTCAACAACAACCTCAACATTGAAAAACTACAACAACCTCAACATTGAAAAACACCAACAAATTCAACAACAACCTCAACATTGAAAAACAACAACAACCTCAACATTGAAAAAGACCAACAAATTCCACAACAACCTCAACATTGAAAAACAACAACAATCTCAACATTGAAAAACACCAACAAATTTAACAACAACCTCAACTTTGAAAAACAACAACAACCTCAACATGGAAAAACACGAACAAATTCAACAACAACCTCAACAATGAAAAACAACAACAACCTCAAAATTGAAAAACACCAACAAATTCAACAACAACCTCAACATTTAAAAACAACAACAACCTCAACATTGAAAAACACCAACAAATTCAACAACAACCACAACATTGAAGAACACCAACAAATTCAACAACAACCTCGACATTGAAAAATTCCAACAAATTCAACAACAACCTCAACATTGAAAAACACAACAACCTCAACATTGAAAAGCACCAACAAATACAACAACAACCTCAAAATTGAAAAAGAACAACAACCTCAACATTGAAAAACACCAACAAATTCAACAACAACCTCAACATTGAAAAACAACAACAACCTCAACATTGAAAAACAACAACAACCTCAACATTGAAAAGCACCAACAAATTCAACAACAACCTTGAAAAACAACAACAACCTCAACATTGAAAAACACCAACAAATTCAACAACAACTTCAACATTGAAAAACACCAACAAATTCAACAACAACCTCGAAATTGAAAAACAGCAACAAATTCAACAACAACGTCAACATTGAAAAACAACAATAACCTCAACATTGAAAAACACCAACAAATTCAACAACAACCTCAACATTGAAAAACTACAACAACCTCAACATTGAAAAACACCAACAAATTCAACAACAACCTCAACAATGAAAAACACCAACAAATTCAACAACAACCTCAACAATGAAAAACACCAACAAATTCAACAACAACCTCAACATTGAAAAACACCAACAAGTTTAACAACAACCTCAACTTTGAAAAAGGACAACAACCTCAACATGGAAAAACACCAACAAATTCAACAACAACCTCAACATTGAAAACGAACAACAACCACAATATTGAAAAACACCAACAAATTCAACAACAACCTCAACATTTAAAAACAACAAGAACCTCAACATTGAAAAACACCAACAAATTCAACAACAACCTCAACATTGAAAAACACAAACAAATTCAACAACAACTTCAACATTGAAAAACACCAACAAATTCAACAACAACCTCGACACTGAAAAACACCAACAAATTCAACAACAACCTCAACTTTGAAAAACTACAACAACCTCAATACTGAAAAACACCAACAAATACAACAACAACATCAACATTGAAAAACAACAACAACCTCAACATTGAGAAAACACCAACAAATTCAACAACAACCTTCAACATTGAAAAACACCAACAAATTCAACAACAACTTCAACATTGAAAAACACCAACAAATTCAACAACAACCTCAACATTGAAAAACAACAACAACCTCAACATTGAAAAACACCAAAAAATTCAACAACAACCTCAAAATTGAAAAACACCAACAAATTCAACAACAACCTCAACATTTAAAAACAACAACAACCTCAACATTGAAAAACACCAACAAATTCAACAACAACTTCAACAATGAAAAACACCAACAAATTCAACAACAACCTCGACATTGATAAACACCAACAAATTCAACAACAACCTCAACATTGAAAAACTACAACAACCTTCAACATTGAAAAACACCAACAAATTCAACAACAACCTCAACATTGAAAAACAACAACAACCTCAACATTGAAAAACACCAACAAACTCAACAACAACCTCAACATTGAAAAACAACAACAACCTCAACATTGAGAAGCACCAACAAATTCAACAACAGCTTCAAAATTGAAAAACACCAACAAATTCAACAACAACCTCGAAAATGAAAAACACCAACAAATTCAACAACAACCTCAACATTGAAAAACAACAACAACCTCAACAATGAAAAACACCAACAAATTCAACAACAACCTCAACATTGAAAAACAACAACAACCTCAACATTGAAAAACACCAACAAATTCAACAATAACCTCAACATTTAAAAACACCAACAAATTCAACAACAACCTCAACATTGAAAAACAACAACAACCTCAACATTGAAAAACACCAACAAATTCAACAACAACCTCAACATTGAAAAACAACAACAACCTCAACATTGAAAAACACCAACAAATTCATCAACAACCTCAACATTGAAAAACAACAACAACCTCAACATTGAAAAACACCACCAAATTCAACAACAACTTCAACATTGAAAAACACCAACATATTCAACAACAACCTCGAAATTGAAAAACACCAACAAATTCAACAACAACCTCAACATTGAAAAACAACAACAACCTCAACATTGAAAAACACCAACAAATTCCACAACAACCTCAACATTGAAAAACAACAACAATCTCAACATTGAAAAACACCAACAAATTCAACAACAACCTCAACAATGAAAAACACGAACAAATTCAACAACAACCTCAACATTGAAAAACACCAACAAATTTAACAACAACCTCAACTTTGAAAAACAACAACAACCTCAACATGGAAAAACACCAACAAATTCAACAACAACCTCAACATTGAAAAACAACAACAACCTCAAAATTGAAAAACACCAACAAATTCAACAACAACCTCAACATTTAAAAACAACAACAACCTCAACATTGAAAAACACCAACAAATTCAACAACAACCTCAACATTGAAGAACACCAACAAATTCAACAACAACTTCAACATTGAAAAACACCCACAAATTCAACAACAACCTCGACATTGAAAAACACCAACAAATTCAACAACAACCTCAACATTGAAAAACAACAACAACCTCAACATTGAAAAACACCAACAAATTCAACAATAACCTCAACATTTAAAAACACCAACAAATTCAACAACAACCTCAACATTGAAAAACAACAACAACCTCAACATTGGAAAACACCAACAAATTCAACAACAACCTCAACATTGAAAACCAACAACAACCTCAACATTGAAAAACACCAACAAATTCAGCAACAATCTCAACATTGAAAAACAACAACAACCTCAACATTGAAAAACACCAACAAATTCAAAAACAACCTCAGCATTGAAAAACTACAACAACCTCAACATTGAAAAACACCAACAAATTCAACAACAACCTCAACATTTAAAAACAACAAGAACCTCAACATTGAAAAACACCAACAAATTCAACAACAACCTCAACATTGAAGAACACCAACAAATTCAACAACAAGCTCGACATTGAAAAATTCCAACAAATTCAACAACAACCTCAACATTGAAAAACACAACAACCTCAACATTGAAAAGCACCAACAAATACAACAACAACCTCAAAATTGAAAAAGAACAACAACCTCAACATTGAAAAACACCAACAAATTCAACAACAACCTCAACATTGAAAAACAACAACAACCTCAACATTGAAAAACAACAACAACCTCAACATTGAAAAGCACCAACAAATTCAACAACAACCTTGAAAAACAACAACAACCTCAACATTGAAAAACACCAACAAATTCAACAACAACTTCAACATTGAAAAACACCAACAAATTCAACAACAACCTCGAAATTGAAAAACAGCAACAAATTCAACAACAACGTCAACATTGAAAAACAACAATAACCTCAACATTGAAAAACACCAACAAATTCAACAACAACCTCAACATTGAAAAACTACAACAACCTCAACATTGAAAAACACCAACAAATTCAACAACAACCTCAACACTGAAAAACACCAACAAATTCAACAACAACCTCAAAATTGAAAAACACCAACAAATTCAACAACAACCTCAACATTTAAAAACAACAACAACCTCAACATTGAAAAACACCAACAAATTCAACAACAACTTCAACAATGAAAAACACCAACAAATTCAACAACAACCTCGACATTGATAAACACCAACAAATTCAACAACAACCTCAACATTGAAAAACTACAACAACCTTCAACATTGAAAAACACCAGCAAATTCAACAACAACCTCAACATTGAAAAACAACAACAACCTCAACATTGAAAAACACCAACAAACTCAACAACAACCTCAACATTGAAAAACAACAACAACCTCAACATTGAGAAACACCAACAAATTCAACAACAGCTTCAAAATTGAAAAACACCAACAAATTCAACAACAACCTCGAAACTGAAAAACACCAACAAATTCAACAACAACCTCAACATTGAAAAACAACAACAACCTCAACAATGAAAAACACCAACAAATTCAACAACAACCTCAACATTGAAAAACAACAACAACCTCAACATTGAAAAACACCAACAAATTCAACAATAACCTCAACATTTAAAAACACCAACAAATTCAACAACAACCTCAACATTGAAAAACAACAACAACCTCAACATTGAAAAACACCAACAAATTCAACAACAACCTCAACATTGAAAAACAACAACAACCTCAACATTGAAAAACACCAACAAATTCATCAACAACCTCAACATTGAAAAACAACAACAACCTCAACATTGAAAAACACCACCAAATTCAACAACAACTTCAACATTGAAAAACACCAACATATTCAACAACAACCTCGAAATTGAAAAACACCAACAAATTCAACAACAACCTCAACATTGAAAAACAACAACATCCTCAACATTGAAAAACACCAACAAATTCCACAACAACCTCAACATTGAAAAACAACAACAATCTCAACATTGAAAAACACCAACAAATTCAACAACAACCTCAACAATGAAAAACACGAACAAATTCAACAACAACCTCAACATTGAAAAACACCAACAAATTTAACAACAACCTCAACTTTGAAAAACAACAACAACCTCAACATGGAAAAACACCAACAAATTCAACAACAACCTCAACATTGAAAAACAACAAAAACCTCAAAATTGAAAAACACCAACAAATTCAACAACAACCTCAACATTTAAAAACAACAACAACCTCAACATTGAAAAACACCAACAAATTCAACAACAACCTCAACATTGAAGAACACCAACAAATTCAACAACAACTTCAACATTGAAAAACACCCACAAATTCAACAACAACCTCGACATTGAAAAACACCAACAAATTCAACAACAACCTCAACATTGAAAAACAACAACAACCTCAACATTGAAAAACACCAACAAATTCAACAATAACCTCAACATTTAAAAACACCAACAAATTCAACAACAACCTCAACATTGAAAAACAACAACAACCTCAACATTGAAAAACACCAACAAATTCAACAACAACCTCAACATTGAAAAACAACAACAACCTCAACATTGAAAAACACCAACAAATTCAGCAACAACCTCAACATTGAAAAACAACAACAACCTCAACACTGAAAAACACCAACAAATTCAAAAACAACCTCAGCATTGAAAAACTACAACAACCTCAACATTGAAAAACACCAACAAATTCAACAACAACCTCAACATTGAAAAACACCAACAACCTCAACATTGAAAAACACCAACAAATTCAACAACAACCTCAACATTGAAGAACACCAACAAATTCAACAACAAGCTCGACATTGAAAAATTCCAACAAATTCAACAACAACCTCAACATTGAAAAACACAACAACCTCAACATTGAAAAGCACCAACAAATACAACAACAACCTCAAAATTGAAAAAGAACAACAACCTCAACATTGAAAAACACCAACAAATTCAACAACAACCTCAACATTGAAAAACAACAACAACCTCAACATTGAAAAGCACCAACAAATTCAACAACAACCTTGAAAAACAACAACAACCTCAACATTGAAAAACACCAACAAATTCAACAACTTCAACTTTGAAAAACACCAACAAATTCAACAACAACCTCGAAATTGAAAAACAGCAACAAATTCAACAACAACGTCAACATTGAAAAACAACAATAACCTCAACATTGAAAAACACCAACAAATTCAACAACAACCTCAACATTGAAAAACTACAACAACCTCAACATTGAAAAACACCAAGAAATTCAACAACAACCTCAACAATGAAAAACACCAACAAATTCAACAACAACCTCAACATTGAAAAACACCAACAAGTTTAACAACAACCTCAACTTTGAAAAACGACAACAACCTCAACATGGAAAAACACCAACAAATTCAACAACAACCTCAACATTGAAAACCAACAACAACCACAATATTGAAAAACACCAACAAATTCAACAACAACCTCAACATTTAAAAACAACAAGAACCTCATCATTGAAAAACACCAACAAATTCAACAACAACCTCAACATTGAAAAACACAAACAAATTCAACAACAACTTCAACATTGAAAAACACCAACAAATTCAACAACAACCTCGACATTGAAAAACACCAACAAATTCAACAACAACCTCAACTTTGAAAAACTACAACAACCTCAATACTGAAAAACACCAACAAATACAAAAACAACCTCAACATTGAAAAACAACAACAACCTCAACATTGAGAAAACACCAACAAATTCAACAACAACCTTCAACATTGAAAAACACCAACAAATTCCACAACAACCTCAACATTGAAAAACAACAACAATCTCAACATTGAAAAACACCAACAAATTCAACAACAACCTCAACAATGAAAAACACGAACAAATTCAACAACAACCTCAACATTGAAAAACACCAACAAATTTAACAACAACCTCAACTTTGAAAAACAACAACAACCTCAACATGGAAAAACACCAACAAATTCAACAACAACCTCAACATTGAAAAACAACAACAACCTCAAAATTGAAAAACACCAACAAATTCAACAACAACCTCAACATTTAAAAACAACAACAACCTCAACATTGAAAAACACCAACAAATTCAACAACAACCTCAACATTGAAGAACACCAACAAATTCAACAACAACTTCAACATTGAAAAACACCCACAAATTCAACAACAACCTCGACATTGAAAAACACCAACAAATTCAACAACAACCTCAACATTGAAAAACAACAACAACCTCAACATTGAAAAACACCAACAAATTCAACAATAACCTCAACATTTAAAAACACCAACAAATTCAACAACAACCTCAACATTGAAAAACAACAACAACCTCAACATTGGAAAACACCAACAAATTCAACAACAACCTCAACATTGAAAACCAACAACAACCTCAACATTGAAAAACACCAACAAATTCAGCAACAATCTCAACATTGAAAAACAACAACAACCTCAACATTGAAAAACACCAACAAATTCAAAAACAACCTCAGCATTGAAAAACTACAACAACCTCAACATTGAAAAACACCAACAAATTCAACAACAACCTCAACATTTAAAAACAACAAGAACCTCAACATTGAAAAACACCAACAAATTCAACAACAACCTCAACATTGAAGAACACCAACAAATTCAACAACAAGCTCGACATTGAAAAATTCCAACAAATTCAACAACAACCTCAACATTGAAAAACACAACAACCTCAACATTGAAAAGCACCAACAAATACAACAACAACCTCAAAATTGAAAAAGAACAACAACCTCAACATTGAAAAACACCAACAAATTCAACAACAACCTCAACATTGAAAAACAACAACAACCTCAACATTGAAAAACAACAACAACCTCAACATTGAAAAGCACCAACAAATTCAACAACAACCTTGAAAAACAACAACAACCTCAACATTGAAAAACACCAACAAATTCAACAACAACTTCAACATTGAAAAACACCAACAAATTCAACAACAACCTCGAAATTGAAAAACAGCAACAAATTCAACAACAACGTCAACATTGAAAAACAACAATAACCTCAACATTGAAAAACACCAACAAATTCAACAACAACCTCAACATTGAAAAACTACAACAACCTCAACATTGAAAAACACCAACAAATTCAACAACAACCTCAACACTGAAAAACACCAACAAATTCAACAACAACCTCAAAATTGAAAAACACCAACAAATTCAACAACAACCTCAACATTTAAAAACAACAACAACCTCAACATTGAAAAACACCAACAAATTCAACAACAACTTCAACAATGAAAAACACCAACAAATTCAACAACAACCTCGACATTGATAAACACCAACAAATTCAACAACAACCTCAACATTGAAAAACTACAACAACCTTCAACATTGAAAAACACCAGCAAATTCAACAACAACCTCAACATTGAAAAACAACAACAACCTCAACATTGAAAAACACCAACAAACTCAACAACAACCTCAACATTGAAAAACAACAACAACCTCAACATTGAGAAACACCAACAAATTCAACAACAGCTTCAAAATTGAAAAACACCAACAAATTCAACAACAACCTCGAAACTGAAAAACACCAACAAATTCAACAACAACCTCAACATTGAAAAACAACAACAACCTCAACAATGAAAAACACCAACAAATTCAACAACAACCTCAACATTGAAAAACAACAACAACCTCAACATTGAAAAACACCAACAAATTCAACAATAACCTCAACATTTAAAAACACCAACAAATTCAACAACAACCTCAACATTGAAAAACAACAACAACCTCAACATTGAAAAACACCAACAAATTCAACAACAACCTCAACATTGAAAAACAACAACAACCTCAACATTGAAAAACACCAACAAATTCATCAACAACCTCAACATTGAAAAACAACAACAACCTCAACATTGAAAAACACCACCAAATTCAACAACAACTTCAACATTGAAAAACACCAACATATTCAACAACAACCTCGAAATTGAAAAACACCAACAAATTCAACAACAACCTCAACATTGAAAAACAACAACATCCTCAACATTGAAAAACACCAACAAATTCCACAACAACCTCAACATTGAAAAACAACAACAATCTCAACATTGAAAAACACCAACAAATTCAACAACAACCTCAACAATGAAAAACACGAACAAATTCAACAACAACCTCAACATTGAAAAACACCAACAAATTTAACAACAACCTCAACTTTGAAAAACAACAACAACCTCAACATGGAAAAACACCAACAAATTCAACAACAACCTCAACATTGAAAAACAACAAAAACCTCAAAATTGAAAAACACCAACAAATTCAACAACAACCTCAACATTTAAAAACAACAACAACCTCAACATTGAAAAACACCAACAAATTCAACAACAACCTCAACATTGAAGAACACCAACAAATTCAACAACAACTTCAACATTGAAAAACACCCACAAATTCAACAACAACCTCGACATTGAAAAACACCAACAAATTCAACAACAACCTCAACATTGAAAAACAACAACAACCTCAACATTGAAAAACACCAACAAATTCAACAATAACCTCAACATTTAAAAACACCAACAAATTCAACAACAACCTCAACATTGAAAAACAACAACAACCTCAACATTGAAAAACACCAACAAATTCAACAACAACCTCAACATTGAAAAACAACAACAACCTCAACATTGAAAAACACCAACAAATTCAGCAACAACCTCAACATTGAAAAACAACAACAACCTCAACACTGAAAAACACCAACAAATTCAAAAACAACCTCAGCATTGAAAAACTACAACAACCTCAACATTGAAAAACACCAACAAATTCAACAACAACCTCAACATTGAAAAACACCAACAACCTCAACATTGAAAAACACCAACAAATTCAACAACAACCTCAACATTGAAGAACACCAACAAATTCAACAACAAGCTCGACATTGAAAAATTCCAACAAATTCAACAACAACCTCAACATTGAAAAACACAACAACCTCAACATTGAAAAGCACCAACAAATACAACAACAACCTCAAAATTGAAAAAGAACAACAACCTCAACATTGAAAAACACCAACAAATTCAACAACAACCTCAACATTGAAAAACAACAACAACCTCAACATTGAAAAGCACCAACAAATTCAACAACAACCTTGAAAAACAACAACAACCTCAACATTGAAAAACACCAACAAATTCAACAACTTCAACTTTGAAAAACACCAACAAATTCAACAACAACCTCGAAATTGAAAAACAGCAACAAATTCAACAACAACGTCAACATTGAAAAACAACAATAACCTCAACATTGAAAAACACCAACAAATTCAACAACAACCTCAACATTGAAAAACTACAACAACCTCAACATTGAAAAACACCAAGAAATTCAACAACAACCTCAACAATGAAAAACACCAACAAATTCAACAACAACCTCAACATTGAAAAACACCAACAAGTTTAACAACAACCTCAACTTTGAAAAACGACAACAACCTCAACATGGAAAAACACCAACAAATTCAACAACAACCTCAACATTGAAAACCAACAACAACCACAATATTGAAAAACACCAACAAATTCAACAACAACCTCAACATTTAAAAACAACAAGAACCTCATCATTGAAAAACACCAACAAATTCAACAACAACCTCAACATTGAAAAACACAAACAAATTCAACAACAACTTCAACATTGAAAAACACCAACAAATTCAACAACAACCTCGACATTGAAAAACACCAACAAATTCAACAACAACCTCAACTTTGAAAAACTACAACAACCTCAATACTGAAAAACACCAACAAATACAAAAACAACCTCAACATTGAAAAACAACAACAACCTCAACATTGAGAAAACACCAACAAATTCAACAACAACCTTCAACATTGAAAAACACCAACAAATTCAACAACAACTTCAACATTGAAAAACACCAACAAATTCAACAACAACCTCAACATTGAAAAAGAACAACAACCTCAACATTGAAAAACACCAACAAATTCAACAACAACCTCAAAATTGAAAAACACCAACAAATTCAACAACAACCTCAACATTTAAAAACAACAACAACCTCAACATTGAAAAATACCAACAAATTCAACAACAACTTCAACAATGAAAAACACCAACAAATTCAACAACAACCTCGACATTGAAAAACACCAACAAATTCAACAACAACCTCAACATTGAAAAACTACAACAACCTTCAACATTGAAAAACACCAACAAATTCAACAACAACCTCAACATTGAAAAACAACAACAACCTCAACATTGAAAAACACCAACAAACTCAACAACAACCTCAACATTGAAAAACAACAACAACCTCAACATTGAGAAACACCAACAAATTCAACAACAGCTTCAAAATTGAAAAACACCAACAAATTCAACAACAACCTCGAAAATGAAAAACACCAACAAATTCAACAACAACCTCAAAATTGAAAAACAACAACAACCTCAACAATGAAAAACACCAACAAATTCAACAACAACCTCAACATTGAAAAACAACAACAACCTCAACATTGAAAAACACCAACAAATTCAACAATAACCTCAACATTTAAAAACACCAACAAATTCAACAACAACCTCAACATTGAAAAACACCAACAACCTCAACATTGAAAAACACCAACAAATTCAACAACAACCTCAACATTGAAAAACAACAACAACCTCAACATTGAAAAACACCAACAAATTCATCAACAACCTCAACATTGAAAAACAACAACAACCTCATAATTGAAAAACACCAACAAATTCAACAACAACCTCAGCATTGAAAAACTACAACAACCTCAACATTGAAAAACACCAACAAATTCTTCAACAACCTCAACATTGAAAAACAACAACAACCTCAACATTGAAAAAGACCACCAAATTCAACAACAACTTCAACATTGAAAAACACCAACATATTCATAAACAACCTCGAAATTGATAAACACCAACAAATTCAACAACAACCTCAACATTGAAAAACAACAACAACCTCAACATTGAAAAACACCAACAAATTCCACAACAACCTCAACATTGAAAAACAACAACAATCTCAACATTGAAAAACACCAACAAATTCAACAACAACCTCAACAATGAAAAACAGGAACAAATTCAACAACAAGCTCAACATTGAAAAACACCAACAAATTTAACAACAACCTCAACTTTGAAAAACAACAACAACCTCAACATGGAAAAACACGAACAAATTCAACAACAACCTCAACATTGAAAAACAACAACAACCTCAAAATTGAAAAACAGCAACAAATTCAACAACAACCTCAACATTTAAAAACAACAACAACCTCAACATTGAAAAACACCAACAAATTCAACAACAACCTCAACATTGAAGAACACCAACAAATTCAACAACAACTTCAACATTGAAAAACACCCACAAATTCAACAACAACCTCGACATTGAAAAACACCAACAAATTCAACAACAACCTCAACATTGAAAAACACAACAACCTCAACATTGAAAAGCACCAACAAATACAAAAACAACCTCAACATTGAAAAAGAACATCAACCTCAACATTGAAAAACACCAACAAATTCAACAAGAACCTCAACATTGAAAAACAACAACAACCTCAACATTGAAAAAAAACAACCTCAACATTGAAAAACACCAACAAATTCAACAACAACCTCAACATTGAAAAACCACAACAACCTCAACATTGAAAAACACCAACAAATTCAACAACAACTTCAACATTGAAAAACACCAACAAATTCAACAACAACCTCGAAATTGAAAAACAGCAACAAATTCAACAACAACCTCAACATTGAAAAACAACAACAACCTCAACATTGAAAAACACCAAAAAATTCAACAACAACCTCAACATTGAAAAACTACAACAACCTCAACATTGAAAAACACCAACAAATTCAACAACAAGCTCAACAATGAAAAACACCAACAAATTCAACAACAACCTCAACAATGAAAAACACCAACAAATTCAACAACAACCTCAACATTGAAAAACACCAACAAATTTAACAACAACCTCAACTTTGAAAAACGACAACAACCTCAACATGGAAAAACTCCAACAAATTCAACAACAACCTCAACATTGAAAAACAACAACAACCTCAACATTGAAAAACACCAACAAATTCAACAACAACTTCAACATTGAAAAACACCAACAAATTCAACAACAACCTCGAAATTGAAAAACAGCAACAAATTCAACAACAACCTCAACATTGAAAGACAACAACAACCTCAACATTGAAAAACACCAACAAATTCAACAACAACCTCAACATTGAAAAACTACAACAACCTCAACATTGAAAAACACCAACAAATTCAACAACAACCTCAACAATGAAAAACACCAGCAAATTCAACAACAACCTCAACAATGAAAAACACCGACAAATTCATCAACAACCTCAACATTGAAAAACACCAACAAATTTAACAACAACCTCAACTTTGAAAAACGACAACAACCTCAACATGGAAAAACACCACCAAATTCAACAACAACCTCAACATTGAAAACCAACAACAACCACAATATTGAAAAACACGAACAAATTCAACAACAACCTCAACATTTAAAAACAACAACAACCTCAACATTGAAAAACACCAACAAATTCAGCAACAACCTGAAGATTGAAAAACACCAACAAATTCAACAACAACTTCAAAATTGAAAAACACCAACAAATTCAACAACAACCTCGAAAATGAAAAACACCAACAAATTCAACAACAACCTCAAAATTGAAAAACAACAACAACCTCAACAATGAAAAACACCAACAAATTCAACAACAACCTCAACATTGAAAAACAACAACAACCTCAACATTGAAAAACACCAACAAATTCAACAATAACCTCAACATTTAAAAACACCAACAAATTCAACAACAACCTCAACATTGAAAAACACCAACAACCTCAACATTGAAAAACACCAACAAATTCAACAACAACCTCAACATTGAAAAACAACAACAACCTCAACATTGAAAAACACCAACAAATTCATCAACAACCTCAACATTGAAAAACAACAACAACCTCATAATTGAAAAACACCAACAAATTCAACAACAACCTCAACATTGAAAAACAACAACAACCTCAACATTGAAAAACACCAACAAATTCCACAACAACCTCAACATTGAAAAACAACAACAATCTCAACATTGAAAAACACCAACAAATTCAACAACAACCTCAACAATGAAAAACACGAACAAATTCAACAACAACCTCAACATTGAAAAACACCAACAAATTTAACAACAACCTCAACTTTGAAAAACAACAACAACCTCAACATGGAAAAACACGAACAAATTCAACAACAACCTCAACATTGAAAAACAACAACAACCTCAAAATTGAAAAACAGCAACAAATTCAACAACAACCTCAACATTTAAAAACAACAACAACCTCAACATTGAAAAACACCAACAAATTCAACAACAACCTCAACATTGAAGAACACCAACAAATTCAACAACAACTTCAACATTGAAAAACACCCACAAATTCAACAACAACCTCGACATTGAAAAACACCAACAAATTCAACAACAACCTCAACATTGAAAAACACAACAACCTCAACATTGAAAAGCACCAACAAATACAAAAACAACCTCAACATTGAAAAAGAACATCAACCTCAACATTGAAAAACACCAACAAATTCAACAAGAACCTCAACATTGAAAAACAACAACAACCTCAACATTGAAAAAAAACAACCTCAACATTGAAAAACACCAACAAATTCAACAACAACCTCAACATTGAAAAACCACAACAACCTCAACATTGAAAAACACCAACAAATTCAACAACAACTTCAACATTGAAAAACACCAACAAATTCAACAACAACCTCGAAATTGAAAAACAGCAACAAATTCAACAACAACCTCAACATTGAAAAACAACAACAACCTCAACATTGAAAAACACCAAAAAATTCAACAACAACCTCAACATTGAAAAACTACAACAACCTCAACATTGAAAAACACCAACAAATTCAACAACAACCTCAACAATGAAAAACACCAACAAATTCAACAACAACCTCAACAATGAAAAACACCAACAAATTCAACAACAACCTCAACATTGAAAAACACCAACAAATTTAACAACAACCTCAACTTTGAAAAACGACAACAACCTCAACATGGAAAAAATCCAACAAATTCAACAACAACCTCAACATTGAAAAACAACAACAACCTCAACATTGAAAAACACCAACAAATTCAACAACAACTTCAACATTGAAAAACACCAACAAATTCAACAACAACCTCGAAATTGAAAAACAGCAACAAATTCAACAACAACCTCAACATTGAAAAACAACAACAACCTCAACATTGAAAAACAACAACAAATTCAACAACAACCTCAACACTGAAAAACTACAACAACCTCAACATTGAAAAACACCAACAAATTCAACAACAACCTCAACAATGAAAAACACCAGCAAATTCAACAACAACCTCAACAATGAAAAACACCGACAAATTCATCAACAACCTCAACATTGAAAAACACCAACAAATTTAACAACAACCTCAACTTTGAAAAACGACAACAACCTCAACATGGAAAAACACCACCAAATTCAACAACAACCTCAACATTGAAAACCAACAACAACCACAATATTGAAAAACACGAACAAATTCAACAACAACCTCAACATTTAAAAACAACAACAACCTCAACATTGAAAAACACCAACAAATTCAGCAACAACCTGAAGATTGAAAAACACCAACAAATTCAAGAACAACTTCAACATTGAAAAACACCAACAAATTCAACAAAAACCTCGACATTGAAAAACACCAACAAATTCAACAACAACCTCAACATTGAAAAACTACAACAACCTCAACACTGAAAAACACCAACAAATACAACAACAACCTCAACATTGAAAAACAACAACAACCTCACAATTGAGAAGACACCAACAAATTCAACAACAACCTCAACATTGAAAAACAACAACAACCTCAACATTGAAAAACACCAACAAATTCAACAACAACCTCAAAATTGAAAAACACCAACAAATTCAACAACAACCTCAACATTTAAAAACAACAACAACCTCAACATTGAAAAACACCAACAAATTCAACAACAACTTCAACAATGAAAAACACCAACAAATTCAACAACAACCTCGTCATTGAAAAACACCAACAAATTCAACAACAACCTCAACATTGAAAAACTACAACAACCTCAAAATTGAAAAAGACCAACAAATAGAACAACAACCTCAACATTGAAAACGAACAACAACCTCAACATTGAAAAACACCAACAAATTCAACAACAACCTCAACATTGAAAAACAACAACAACCTCAACATTGAAAAACAAGAACAACCTCAACATTGAAAAACACCAACAAATTCAACAACAACCTCAACATTGAAAAACACCAACAAATTCAACAACTTCAACATTGAAAAACACCAACAAATTCAACAACCTCGAAATTGAAAAACAGCAACAAATTCAACAACAACCTCAACATTGAAAAACAAGAACAACCTCAGCATTGAAAAACACCAACAAATTCAACAACAACATCAAAATTAAGAAACAACAACAACCTCAACATTGAAAAACACCAACAAATTCAACAACAACCTCAACAATGAAAAACACCAACAAATTCAACAACAACCTCAACATTGAAAAACAACAACAACCTCAACATTGAAAAACACGAACAAATTCAACAATAACCTCAACATTTAAAAACACCAACAAATTCAACAACAACCTCAACATTGAAAAACAACAACAACCTCAACATTGAAAAACACCAACAAATTCAACAACAACCTCAACATTGAAAAACAACAACAACCTCAACATTGAAAAACACCAACAAATTCAGCAACAACCACAACATTGAAAAACAACAACAACCTCAACATTGAAAAACACCTTCAAATTCAACAACAACCTCAACATTGAAAAACTACAACAACCTCAACATTGAAAAACACCAACAATTTCAACAACAACCTCAACATTGAAAAACAACAACAACCTCAACATTGAAAAAGACCAACAAATTCCACAACAACCTCAACATTGAAAAACAACAACAATCTCAACATTGAAAAACACCAACAAATTTAACAACAACCTCAACTTTGAAAAACAACAACAACCTCAACATGGAAAAACACGAACAAATTCAACAACAACCTCAACATTGAAAAACAACAACAACCTCAAAATTGAAAAACACCAACAAATTCAACAACAACCTCAACATTTAAAAACAACAACAACCTCAACATTGAAAAACACCAACAAATTCAACAACAACCTCAACATTGAAGACCACCAACAAATTCAACAACAACCTCGACATTGAAAAATTCCAACAAATTCAACAACAACCTCAACATTGAAAAACACAACAACCTCAACATTGAAAAGCACCAACAAATACAACAACAACCTCAAAATTGAAAAAGAACAACAACCTCAACATTGAAAAACACCAACAAATTCAACAACAACCTCAACATTGAAAAACAAGAACAACCTCAACATTGAAAAACAACAACAACCTCAACATTGAAAAGCACCAACAAATTCAACAACAACCTTGAAAAACAACAACAACCTCAACATTGAAAAAAACCAACAAATTCAACAACAACTTCAACATTGAAAAACACCAACAAATTCAACAACAACCTCGAAATTGAAAAACAGCAACAAATTCAACAACAACGTCAACATTGAAAAACAACAATAACCTCAACATTGAAAAACACCAACAAATTCAACAACAACCTCAACATTGAAAAACTACAACAACCTCAATATTGAAAAACACCAACAAATCCAACAACAACCTCAACAATGAAAAACACCAACAAATTCAACAACAACCTCAACAATGAAAAACACCAACAAATTCAACAACAACCTCAACATTGAAAAACACCAACAAGTTTAACAACAACCTCAACTTTGAAAAACGACAACAACCTCAACATGGAAAAACACCAACAAATTCAACAACAACCTCAACATTGAAAACGAACAACAACCACAATATTGAAAAACACCAATAAATTCAACAACAACCTCAACAATGAAAAACACCAACAAATTCAACAACAACCTCAACATTGAAAAACACCAACAAATTCAACAACAACCTCAACATTGAAAAACTACAACAACCTCAACATTGAAAAACACCAACAAATTCAACAACAACCTCAACAATGAAAAACACCAGCAAATTCAACAACAACCTCAACAATGAAAAACACCGACAAATTCATCAACAACCTCAACATTGAAAAACACCAACAAATTTAACAACAACCTCAACTTTGAAAAACGACAACAACCTCAACATGGAAAAACACCACCAAATTCAACAACAACCTCAACATTGAAAACCAACAACAACCACAATATTGAAAAACACGAACAAATTCAACAACAACCTCAACATTTAAAAACAACAACAACCTCAACATTGAAAAACACCAACAAATTCAGCAACAACCTGAAGATTGAAAAACACCAACAAATTCAACAACAACTTCAAAATTGAAAAACACCAACAAATTCAACAACAACCTCGAAAATGAAAAACACCAACAAATTCAACAACAACCTCAAAATTGAAAAACAACAACAACCTCAACAATGAAAAACACCAACAAATTCAACAACAACCTCAACATTGAAAAACAACAACAACCTCAACATTGAAAAACACCAACAAATTCAACAATAACCTCAACATTTAAAAACACCAACAAATTCAACAACAACCTCAACATTGAAAAACACCAACAACCTCAACATTGAAAAACACCAACAAATTCAACAACAACCTCAACATTGAAAAACAACAACAACCTCAACATTGAAAAACACCAACAAATTCATCAACAACCTCAACATTGAAAAACAACAACAACCTCATAATTGAAAAACACCAACAAATTCAACAACAACCTCAACATTGAAAAACAACAACAACCTCAACATTGAAAAACACCAACAAATTCCACAACAACCTCAACATTGAAAAACAACAACAATCTCAACATTGAAAAACACCAACAAATTCAACAACAACCTCAACAATGAAAAACACGAACAAATTCAACAACAACCTCAACATTGAAAAACACCAACAAATTTAACAACAACCTCAACTTTGAAAAACAACAACAACCTCAACATGGAAAAACACGAACAAATTCAACAACAACCTCAACATTGAAAAACAACAACAACCTCAAAATTGAAAAACAGCAACAAATTCAACAACAACCTCAACATTTAAAAACAACAACAACCTCAACATTGAAAAACACCAACAAATTCAACAACAACCTCAACATTGAAGAACACCAACAAATTCAACAACAACTTCAACATTGAAAAACACCCACAAATTCAACAACAACCTCGACATTGAAAAACACCAACAAATTCAACAACAACCTCAACATTGAAAAACACAACAACCTCAACATTGAAAAGCACCAACAAATACAAAAACAACCTCAACATTGAAAAAGAACATCAACCTCAACATTGAAAAACACCAACAAATTCAACAAGAACCTCAACATTGAAAAACAACAACAACCTCAACATTGAAAAAAAACAACCTCAACATTGAAAAACACCAACAAATTCAACAACAACCTCAACATTGAAAAACCACAACAACCTCAACATTGAAAAACACCAACAAATTCAACAACAACTTCAACATTGAAAAACACCAACAAATTCAACAACAACCTCGAAATTGAAAAACAGCAACAAATTCAACAACAACCTCAACATTGAAAAACAACAACAACCTCAACATTGAAAAACACCAAAAAATTCAACAACAACCTCAACATTGAAAAACTACAACAACCTCAACATTGAAAAACACCAACAAATTCAACAACAACCTCAACAATGAAAAACACCAACAAATTCAACAACAACCTCAACAATGAAAAACACCAACAAATTCAACAACAACCTCAACATTGAAAAACACCAACAAATTTAACAACAACCTCAACTTTGAAAAACGACAACAACCTCAACATGGAAAAAATCCAACAAATTCAACAACAACCTCAACATTGAAAAACAACAACAACCTCAACATTGAAAAACACCAACAAATTCAACAACAACTTCAACATTGAAAAACACCAACAAATTCAACAACAACCTCGAAATTGAAAAACAGCAACAAATTCAACAACAACCTCAACATTGAAAAACAACAACAACCTCAACATTGAAAAACAACAACAAATTCAACAACAACCTCAACACTGAAAAACTACAACAACCTCAACATTGAAAAACACCAACAAATTCAACAACAACCTCAACAATGAAAAACACCAGCAAATTCAACAACAACCTCAACAATGAAAAACACCGACAAATTCATCAACAACCTCAACATTGAAAAACACCAACAAATTTAACAACAACCTCAACTTTGAAAAACGACAACAACCTCAACATGGAAAAACACCACCAAATTCAACAACAACCTCAACATTGAAAACCAACAACAACCACAATATTGAAAAACACGAACAAATTCAACAACAACCTCAACATTTAAAAACAACAACAACCTCAACATTGAAAAACACCAACAAATTCAGCAACAACCTGAAGATTGAAAAACACCAACAAATTCAACAACAACTTCAACATTGAAAAACACCAACAAATTCAACAAAAACCTCGACATTGAAAAACACCAACAAATTCAACAACAACCTCAACATTGAAAAACTACAACAACCTCAACACTGAAAAACACCAACAAATACAACAACAACCTCAACATTGAAAAACAACAACAACCTCACAATTGAGAAGACACCAACAAATTCAACAACAACCTCAACATTGAAAAACAACAACAACCTCAACATTGAAAAACACCAACAAATTCAACAACAACCTCAAAATTGAAAAACACCAACAAATTCAACAACAACCTCAACATTTAAAAACAACAACAACCTCAACATTGAAAAACACCAACAAATTCAACAACAACTTCAACAATGAAAAACACCAACAAATTCAACAACAACCTCGTCATTGAAAAACACCAACAAATTCAACAACAACCTCAACATTGAAAAACTACAACAACCTCAAAATTGAAAAAGACCAACAAATAGAACAACAACCTCAACATTGAAAACGAACAACAACCTCAACATTGAAAAACACCAACAAATTCAACAACAACCTCAACATTGAAAAACAACAACAACCTCAACATTGAAAAACAAGAACAACCTCAACATTGAAAAACACCAACAAATTCAACAACAACCTCAACATTGAAAAACACCAACAAATTCAACAACTTCAACATTGAAAAACACCAACAAATTCAACAACCTCGAAATTGAAAAACAGCAACAAATTCAACAACAACCTCAACATTGAAAAACAAGAACAACCTCAGCATTGAAAAACACCAACAAATTCAACAACAACATCAAAATTAAGAAACAACAACAACCTCAACATTGAAAAACACCAACAAATTCAACAACAACCTCAACAATGAAAAACACCAACAAATTCAACAACAACCTCAACATTGAAAAACAACAACAACCTCAACATTGAAAAACACGAACAAATTCAACAATAACCTCAACATTTAAAAACACCAACAAATTCAACAACAACCTCAACATTGAAAAACAACAACAACCTCAACATTGAAAAACACCAACAAATTCAACAACAACCTCAACATTGAAAAACAACAACAACCTCAACATTGAAAAACACCAACAAATTCAGCAACAACCACAACATTGAAAAACAACAACAACCTCTTCATTGAAAAACACCTTCAAATTCAACAACAACCTCAACATTGAAAAACTACAACAACCTCAACATTGAAAAACACCAACAAATTCAACAACAACCTCAACATTGAAAAACAACAACAACCTCAACATTGAAAAAGACCAACAAATTCCACAACAACCTCAACATTGAAAAACAACAACAATCTCAACATTGAAAAACACCAACAAATTTAACAACAACCTCAACTTTGAAAAACAACAACAACCTCAACATGGAAAAACACGAACAAATTCAACAACAACCTCAACATTGAAAAACAACAACAACCTCAAAATTGAAAAACACCAACAAATTCAACAACAACCTCAACATTTAAAAACAACAACAACCTCAACATTGAAAAACACCAACAAATTCAACAACAACCTCAACATTGAAGACCACCAACAAATTCAACAACAACCTCGACATTGAAAAATTCCAACAAATTCAACAACAACCTCAACATTGAAAAACACAACAACCTCAACATTGAAAAGCACCAACAAATACAACAACAACCTCAAAATTGAAAAAGAACAACAACCTCAACATTGAAAAACACCAACAAATTCAACAACAACCTCAACATTGAAAAACAAGAACAACCTCAACATTGAAAAACAACAACAACCTCAACATTGAAAAGCACCAACAAATTCAACAACAACCTTGAAAAACAACAACAACCTCAACATTGAAAAACACCAACAAATTCAACAACAACTTCAACATTGAAAAACACCAACAAATTCAACAACAACCTCGAAATTGAAAAACAGCAACAAATTCAACAACAACGTCAACATTGAAAAACAACAATAACCTCAACATTGAAAAACACCAACAAATTCAACAACAACCTCAACATTGAAAAACTACAACAACCTCAATATTGAAAAACACCAACAAATCCAACAACAACCTCAACAATGAAAAACACCAACAAATTCAACAACAACCTCAACAATGAAAAACACCAACAAATTCAACAACAACCTCAACATTGAAAAACACCAACAAGTTTAACAACAACCTCAACGTTGAAAAACGACAACAACCTCAACATGGAAAAACACCAACAAATTCAACAACAACCTCAACATTGAAAACGAACAACAACCACAATATTGAAAAACACCAACAAATTCAACAACAACCTCAACAATGAAAAACACCAACAAATTCAACAACAACCTCAACATTGAAAAACAACAACAACCTCAACATTGAAAAGCACCAACAAATTCAACAACAACCTTGAAAAACAACAACAACCTCAACATTGAAAAACACCAACAAATTCAACAACAACTTCAACATTGAAAAACACCAACAAATTCAACAACAACCTCGAAATTGAAAAACAGCAACAAATTCAACAACAACGTCAACATTGAAAAACAACAATAACCTCAACAATGAAAAACACCAACAAATTCAACAACAACCTCAACATTGAAAAACTACAACAACCTCAATATTGAAAAACACCAACAAATCCAACAACAACCTCAACAATGAAAAACACCAACAAATTCAACAACAACCTCAACAATGAAAAACACCAACAAATTCAACAACAACCTCAACATTGAAAAACACCAACAAGTTTAACAACAACCTCAACTTTGAAAAACGACAACAACCTCAACATGGAAAAACACCAACAAATTCAACAACAACCTCAACATTGAAAACGAACAACAACCACAATATTGAAAAACACCAACAAATTCAACAACAACCTCAACATTTAAAAACAACCAGAACCTCAACATTGAAAAACACCAACAAATTCAACAACAACCTCAACATTGAAAAACACAAACAAATTCAACAACAACTTCAACATTGAAAAACACCAACAAATTCAACAACAACCTCGACACTGAAAAACACCAACAAATTCAACAACAACCTCAACTTTGAAAAACTACAACAACCTCAATACTGAAAAACACCAACAAATACAACAACAACTCAACATTGAAAAACAACAACAACCTCAACATTGAGAAAACACCAACAAATTCAACAACAACCTTCAACATTGAAAAACACCAACAAATTCAACAACAACTTCAACATTGAAAAACACCAACAAATTCAACAACAACCTCAACATTGAACAACAACAACAACCTCAACATTGAAAAACACCAAAAAATTCAACAACAACCTCAAAATTGAAAAACACCAACAAATTCAACAACAACCTCAACATTTAAAAACAACAACAACCTCAACATTGAAAAACACCAACAAATTCAACAACAACTTCAACAATGAAAAACACCAACAAATTCAACAACAACCTCGACATTGATAAACACCAACAAATTCAACAACAACCTCAACATTGAAAAACTACAACAACCTTCAACATTGAAAAACACCAACAAATTCAACAACAACCTCAACATTGAAAAACAACAACAACCTCAACATTGAAAAACACCAACAAACTCAACAACAACCTCAACATTGAAAAACAACAACAACCTCAACATTGAGAAACACCAACAAATTCAACAACAGCTTCAAAATTGAAAAAAAAACCAACAAATTCAACAACAACCTCGAAAATGAAAAACACCAACAAATTCAACAACAACCTCAACATTGAAAAACAACAACAACCTCAACAATGAAAAACACCAACAAATTCAACAACAACCTCAACATTGAAAAACAACAACAACCTCAACATTGAAAAACACCAACAAATTCAACAATAACCTCAACATTTAAAAACACCAACAAATTCAACAACAACCTCAACATTGAAAAACAACAACAACCTCAACATTGAAAAACACCAACAAATTCAACAACAACCTCAACATTGAAAAACAACAACAACCTCAACATTGAAAAACACCAACAAATTCATCAACAACCTCAACATTGAAAAACAACAACAACCTCAACATTGAAAAACACCAACAAATTCAACAACAACTTCAACATTGAAAAACACCAACATATTCAACAACAACCTCGAAATTGAAAAACACCAACAAATTCAACAACAACCTCAACATTGAAAAACAACAACAACCTCAACATTGAAAAACACCAACAAATTCCACAACAACCTCAACATTGAAAAACAACAACAATCTCAACATTGAAAAACACCAACAAATTCAACAACATCCTCAACAATGAAAAACACGAACAAATTCAACAACAACCTCAACATTGAAAAACACCAACAAATTTAACAACAACCTCAACTTTGAAAAACAACAACAACCTCAACATGGAAAAACACCAACAAATTCAACAACAACCTCAACATTGAAAAACAACAACAACCTCAAAATTGAAAAACACCAACAAATTCAAAAACAACCTCAACATTTAAAAACAACAACAACCTCAACATTGAAAAACACCAACAAATTCAACAACAACCTCAACATTGAAGAACACCAACAAATTCAACAACAACTTCAACATTGAAAAACACCCACAAATTCAACAACAACCTCGACATTGAAAAACACCAACAAATTCAACAACAACCTCAACATTGAAAAACAACAACAACCTCAACATTGAAAAACACCAACAAATTCAACAATAACCTCAACATTTAAAAACACCAACAAATTCAACAACAACCTCAACATTGAAAAACAACAACAACCTCAACATTGAAAAACACCAACAAATTCAACAACAACCTCAACATTGAAAAACAACAACAACCTCAACATTGAAAAACACCAACAAATTCAGCAACAACCTCAACATTGAAAAACAACAACAACCTCAACATTGAAAAACACCAACAAATTCAAAAACAACCTCAGCATTGAAAAACTACAACAACCTCAACATTGAAAAACACCAACAAATTCAACAACAACCTCAACATTTAAAAACAACAAGAACCTCAACATTGAAAAACACCAACAAATTCAACAACAACCTCAACATTGAAAAACACAAACAAATTCAACAACAACTTCAACATTGAAAAACACCAACAAATTCAACAACAACCTCGACATTGAAAAACACCAACAAATTCAACAACAACCTCAACTTTGAAAAACTACAACAACCTCAATACTGAAAAACACCAACAAATACAACAACAACCTCAACATTGAAAAACAACAACAACCTCAACATTGAGAAAACACCAACAAATTCAACAACAACCTTCAACATTGAAAAACACCAACAAATTCAACAACAACTTCAACATTGAAAAACACCAACAAATTCAACAACAACCTCAACATTGAAAAACAACAACAACCTCAACATTGAAAAACACCAAAAAATTCAACAACAACCTCAAAATTGAAAAACACCAACAAATTCAACAACAACCTCAACATTTAAAAACAACAACAACCTCAACATTGAAAAACACCAACAAATTCAACAACAACTTCAACAATGAAAAACACCAACAAATTCAACAACAACCTCGACATTGAGAAACACCAACAAATTCAACAACAACCTCAACATTGAAAAACTACAACAACCTTCAACATTGAAAAACACCAACAAATTCAACAACAACCTCAACATTGAAAAACAACAACAACCTCAACATTGAAAAACACCAACAAACTCAACAACAACCTCAACATTGAAAAACAACAACAACCTCAACATTGAGAAACACCAACAAATTCAACAACAGCTTCAAAATTGAAAAACACCAACAAATTCAACAACAACCTCGAAAATGAAAAACACCAACAAATTCAACAACAACCTCAACATTGAAAAACAACAACAACCTCAACAATGAAAAACACCAACAAATTCAACAACAACCTCAACATTGAAAAACAACAACAACCTCAACATTGAAAAACACCAACAAATTCAACAATAACCTCAACATTTAAAAACACCAACAAATTCAACAACAACCTCAACATTGAAAAACAACAACAACCTCAACATTGAAAAACACCAACAAATTCAACAACAACCTCAACATTGAAAAACAACAACAACCTCAACATTGAAAAACACCAACAAATTCATCAACAACCTCAACATTGAAAAACAACAACAACCTCAACATTGAAAAACACCACCAAATTCAACAACAACTTCAACATTGAAAAACACCAGCATATTCAACAACAACCTCGAAATTGAAAAACACCAACAAATTCAACAACAACCTCAACATTGAAAAACAACAACAACCTCAACTTTGAAAAACACCAACAAATTCCACAACAACCTCAACATTGAAAAACAACAACAATCTCAACATTGAAAAACACCAACAAATTCAACAACAACCTCAACAATGAAAAACACGAACAAATTCAACAACAACCTCAACATTGAAAAACAACAACCTCAACTTTGAAAAACAACAACAACCTCAACATGGAAAAACACCAACAAATTCAACAACAACCTCAACATTGAAAAACAACAACAACCTCAAAATTGAAAAACACCAACAAATTCAACAACAACCTCAACATTTAAAAACAACAACAACCTCAACATTGAAAAACACCAACAAATTCAACAACAACCTCAACATTGAAGAACACCAACAAATTCAACAACAACTTCAACATTGAAAAACACCCACAAATTCAACAACAACCTCGACATTGAAAAACACCAACAAATTCAACAACAACCTCAACATTGAAAAACAACAACAACCTCAACATTGAAAAACACCAACAAATTCAACAATAACCTCAACATTTAAAAACACCAACAAATTCAACAACAACCTCAACATTGAAAAACAACAACAACCTCAACATTGAAAAACACCAACAAATTCAACAACAACCTCAACATTGAAAAACAACAACAACCTCAACATTGAAAAACACCAACAAATTCAGCAACAACCTCAACACTGAAAAACAACAACAACCTCAACATTGAAAAACACCAACAAATTCAACAACAACCTCAGCATTGAAAAACTACAACAACCTCAACATTGAAAAACACCAACAAATTCAACAACAACCTCAACATTGAAAAACAACAACAACCTCAACATTGAAAAACACCAACAAATTCCACAACAACCTGAACATTGAAAAACAACAACAATCTCAACATTGAAAAACACCAACAAATTTAACAACAACCTCAACTTTGAGAAAACAACAACAACCTCAACATGGAAAAACACGAACAAATTCAACAACAACCTCAACATTGAAAAACAACCACAACCTCAAAATTGAAAAACACCAACAAATTCAACAACAACCTCAACATTTAAAAACAACAACAACCTCAACATTAAAAAACACCAACAAATTCAACAACAACCTCAACATTGAAGAACACCAACAAATTCAACAACAAGCTCGACATTGAAAAATTCCAACAAATTCAACAACAACCTCAACATTGAAAAACACAACAACCTCAACATTGAAACGCACCAACAAATACAACAACAACCTCAAAATTGAAAAAGAACTACAACCTCAACATTGAAAAACACCAACAAATTCAACAACAACCTCAACATTGAAAAACAACAACAACCTCAAAATTGAAAAACACGAACAAATTTAACAACAACCTCAACTTTGAAAAACAACAAGAACCTCAACATGGAAAAACACCAAAAAATTCAACAACAACCTCAACATTGAAAAACAACAACAACCTCAAAATTGAAAAACACCAACAAATTCAAGAACAACCTCAACATTTAAAAACAACAACAACCTCAACATTGAAAAACACCAACAAATTCAACAACAACCTCAACATTGAAGAACACCAACAAATTCAACAACAACTTCAACATTGAGAAACACCCACAAATTCAACAACAACCTCGACATTGAAAAACACCAACAAATTCAACAACAACCTCAACATTGAAAAACAACAACAACCTCAACATTGAAAAACACCAACAAATTCAACAATAACCTCAATATTTAAAAACACCAACAAATTCAACAACAACCTCAACATTGAAAAACAACAACAACCTCAACATTGAAAAACACCAACAAATTCAACAACAACCTCAACATTGAAAAACAACAACAACCTCAACATTGAAAAACACCAACAAATTCAGCAACAACCTCAACATTGAAAAACACCAACAAATTCAACAACAACCTCAGCATTGAAAAACTACAACAACCTCAACATTGAAAAACACCAACAAATTCAACAACAACCTTCAACATTGAAAAACACCAACAAATTCAACAACAACTTCAACATTGAAAAACACCAACAAATTCAACAACAACCTCAACAATGAAAAACAACAACAACCTCAACATTGAAAAACACCAAAAAATTCAACAACAACCTCAAAATTGAAAAACACCAACAAATTCAACAACAACCTCAACATTTAAAAACAACAACAACCTCAACATTGAAAAACACCAACAAATTCAACAACAACTTCAACAATGAAAAACACCAACAAATTCAACAACAACCTCGACATTGATAAACACCAACAAATTCAACAACAACCTCAACATTGAAAAACTACAACAACCTTCAACATTGAAAAACACCAACAAATTCAACAACAACCTCAACATTGAAAAACAACAACAACCTCATCATTGAAAAACACCAACAAACTCAACAACAACCTCAACATTGAAAAACAACAACAACCTCAACATTGAGAAACACCAACAAATTCAACAACAGCTTCAAAATTGAAAAACACCAACAAATTCAACAACAACCTCGAAAATGAAAAACACCAACAAATTCAACAACAACCTCAACATTGAAAAACAACAACAACCTCAACAATGAAAAACACCAACAAATTCAACAACAACCTCAACATTGAAAAACAACAACAACCTCAACATTGAAAAACACCAACAAATTCAACAACAACCTCAACATTGAAAAACCACAACAACCTCAACATTGAAAAACACCAACAAATTCAACAACAACTTCAACATTGAAAAACACCAACAAATTCAACAACAACCTCGAAATTGAAAAACAGCAACAAATTCAACAACAACCTCAACATTGAAAAACAACAACAACCTCAACATTGAAAAACACCAAAAAATTCAACAACAACCTCAACATTGAAAAACTACAACAACCTCAACATTGAAAAACACCAACAAATTCAACAACAACCTCAACAATGAAAAACACCAACAAATTCAACAACAACCTCAACAATGAAAAACACCAACAAATTCAACAACAACCTCAACATTGAAAAACACCAACAAATTTAACAACAACCTCAACTTTGAAAAACGACAACAACCTCAACATGGAAAAACTCCAACAAATTCAACAACAACCTCAACATTGAAAAACAACAACAACCTCAACATTGAAAAACACCAACAAATTCAACAACAACTTCAACATTGAAAAACACCAACAAATTCAACAACAACCTCGAAATTGAAAAACAGCAACAAATTCAACAACAACCTCAACATTGAAAAACAACAACAATCTCAACATTGAAAAACACCAACAAATTCAACAACAACCTCAACATTGAAAAACTACAACAACCTCAACATTGAAAAACACCAACAAATTCAACAACAACCTCAACAATGAAAAACACCAGCAAATTCAACAACAACCTCAACAATGAAAAACACCGACAAATTCATCAACAACCTCAACATTGAAAAACACCAACAAATTTAACAACAACCTCAACTTTGAAAAACGACAACAACCTCAACATGGAAAAACACCACCAAATTCAACAACAACCTCAACATTGAAAACCAACAACAACCACAATATTGAAAAACACGAACAAATTCAACAACAACCTCAACATTTAAAAACAACAACAACCTCAACATTGAAAAACACCAACAAATTCAGCAACAACCTGAAGATTGAAAAACACCAACAAATTCAACAACAACTTCAAAATTGAAAAACACCAACAAATTCAACAACAACCTCGAAAATGAAAAACACCAACAAATTCAACAACAACCTCAAAATTGAAAAACAACAACAACCTCAACAATGAAAAACACCAACAAATTCAACAACAACCTCAACATTGAAAAACAACAACAACCTCAACATTGAAAAACACCAACAAATTCAACAATAACCTCAACATTTAAAAACACCAACAAATTCAACAACAACCTCAACATTGAAAAACACCAACAACCTCAACATTGAAAAACACCAACAAATTCAACAACAACCTCAACATTGAAAAACAACAACAAACTCAACATTGAAAAACACCAACAAATTCATCAACAACCTCAACATTGAAAAACAACAACAACCTCATAATTGAAAAACACCAACAAATTCAACAACAACCTCAGCATTGAAAAACTACAACAACCTCAACATTGAAAAACACCAACAAATTCTTCAACAACCTCAACATTGAAAAACAACAACAACCTCAACATTGAAAAACACCACCAAATTCAACAACAACTTCAACATTGAAAAACACCAACATATTCATAAACAACCTCGAAATTGATAAACACCAACAAATTCAACAACAACCTCAACATTGAAAAACAACAACAACCTCAACATTGAAAAACACCAACAAATTCCACAACAACCTCAACATTGAAAAACAACAACAATCTCAACATTGAAAAACACCAACAAATTCAACAACAACCTCAACAATGAAAAACACGAACAAATTCAACAACAACCTCAACATTGAAAAACACCAACAAATTTAACAACAACCTCAACTTTGAAAAACAACAACAACCTCAACATGGAAAAACACGAACAAATTCAACAACAACCTCAACATTGAAAAACAACAACAACCTCAAAATTGAAAAACAGCAACAAATTCAACAACAACCTCAACATTTAAAAACAACAACAACCTCAACATTGAAAAACACCAACAAATTCAACAACAACCTCAACATTGAAGAACACCAACAAATTCAACAACAACTTCAACATTGAAAAACACCCACAAATTCAACAACAACCTCGACATTGAAAAACACCAACAAATTCAACAACAACCTCAACATTGAAAATCACAACAACCTCAACATTGAAAAGCACCAACAAATACAAAAACAACCTCAACATTGAAAAAGAACATCAACCTCAACATTGAAAAACACCAACAAATTCAACAAGAACCTCAACATTGAAAAACAACAACAACCTCAACATTGAAAAAAAACAACCTCAACATTGAAAAACACCAACAAATTCAACAACAACCTCAACATTGAAAAACCACAACAACCTCAACATTGAAAAACACCAACAAATTCAACAACAACTTCAACATTGAAAAACACCAACAAATTCAACAACAACCTCGAAATTGAAAAACAGCAACAAATTCAACAACAACCTCAACATTGAAAAACAACAACAACCTCAACATTGAAAAACACCAAAAAATTCAACAACAACCTCAACATTGAAAAACTACAACAACCTCAACATTGAAAAACACCAACAAATTCAACAACAACCTCAACAATGAAAAACACCAACAAATTCAACAACAACCTCAACAATGAAAAACACCAACAAATTCAACAACAACCTCAACATTGAAAAACACCAACAAATTTAACAACAACCTCAACTTTGAAAAACGACAACAACCTCAACATGGAAAAACTCCAACAAATTCAACAACAACCTCAACATTGAAAAACAACAACAACCTCAACATTGAAAAACACCAACAAATTCAACAACAACTTCAACATTGAAAAACACCAACAAATTCAACAACAACCTCGAAATTGAAAAACAGCAACAAATTCAACAACAACCTCAACATTGAAAAACAACAACAACCTCAACATTGAAAAACACCAACAAATTCAACAACAACCTCAACACTGAAAAACTACAACAACCTCAACATTGAAAAACACCAACAAATTCAACAACAACCTCAACAATGAAAAACACCAGCAAATTCAACAACAACCTCAACAATGAAAAACACCGACAAATTCATCAACAACCTCAACATTGAAAAACACCAACAAATTTAACAACAACCTCAACTTTGAAAAACGACAACAACCTCAACATGGAAAAACACCACCAAATTCAACAACAACCTCAACATTGAAAACCAACAACAACCACGATATTGAAAAACACGAACAAATTCAACAACAACCTCAACATTTAAAAACAACAACAACCTCAGCATTGAAAAACACCAACAAATTCAGCAACAACCTGAAGATTGAAAAACACCAACAAATTCAACAACAACTTCAACATTGAAAAAGACCAACAAATTCAACAAAAACCTCGACATTGAAAAACACCAACAAATTCAACAACAACCTCAACATTGAAAAACTACAACAACCTCAACACTGAAAAACACCAACAAATACAACAACAACCTCAACATTGAAAAACAACAACAACCTCACAATTGAGAAGACACCAACAAATTCAACAACAACCTCAACATTGAAAAACAACAACAACCTCAACATTGAAAAACACCAACAAATTCAACAACAACCTCAAAATTGAAAAACACCAACAAATTCAACAACAACCTCAACATTTAAAAACAACAACAACCTCAACATTGAAAAACACCAACAAATTCAACAACAACTTCAACAATGAAAAACACCAACAAATTCAACAACAACCTCGTCATTGAAAAACACCAACAAATTCAACAACAACCTCAACATTGAAAAACTACAACAACCTCAAAATTGAAAAAGACCAACAAATAGAACAACAACCTCAACATTGAAAACGAACAACAACCTCAACATTGAAAAACACCAACAAATTCAACAACAACCTCAACATTGAAAAACAACAACAACCTCAACATTGAAAAACAAGAACAACCTCAACATTGAAAAACACCAACAAATTCAACAACAACCTCAACATTGAAAAACACCAACAAATTCAACAACTTCAACATTGAAAAACACCAACAAATTCAACAACCTCGAAATTGAAAAACAGCAACAAATTCAACAACAACCTCAACATTGAAAAACAAGAACAACCTCAGCATTGAAAAACACCAACAAATTCAACAACAACATCAAAATTAAGAAACAACAACAACCTCAACATTGAAAAACACCAACAAATTCAACAACAACCTCAACAATGAAAAACACCAACAAATTCAACAACAACCTCAACATTGAAAAACAACAACAACCTCAACATTGAAAAACACGAACAAATTCAACAATAACCTCAACATTTAAAAACACCAACAAATTCAACAACAACCTCAACATTGAAAAACAACAACAACCTCAACATTGAAAAACACCAACAAATTCAACAACAACCTCAACATTGAAAAACAACAACAACCTCAACATTGAAAAACACCAACAAATTCAGCAACAACCTCAACATTGAAAAACAACAACAACCTCAACATTGAAAAACACCTTCAAATTCAACAACAACCTCAACATTGAAAAACTACAACAACCTCAACATTGAAAAACACGAACAAATTCAACAACAACCTCAACATTGAAAAACAACAACAACCTCAACATTGAAAAAGACCAACAAATTCCACAACAACCTCAACATTGAAAAACAACAACAATCTCAACATTGAAAAACACCAACAAATTTAACAACCTCAACTTTGAAAAACAACAACAACCTCAACATGGAAAAACACGAACAAATTCAACAACAACCTCAACATTGAAAAACAACAACAACCTCAAAATTGAAAAACACCAACAAATTCAACAACAACCTCAACATTTAAAAACAACAACAACCTCAACATTGAAAAACACCAACAAATTCAACAACAACCTCAACATTGAAGAACACCAACAAATTCAACAACAACCTCGACATTGAAAAATTCCAACAAATTCAACAACAACCTCAACATTGAAAAACACAACAACCTCAACATTGAAAAGCACCAACAAATACAACAACAAACTCAAAATTGAAAAAGAACAACAACCTCAACATTGAAAAACACCAACAAATTCAACAACAACCTCAACATTGAAAAACAAGAACAACCTCAACATTGAAAAACAACAACAACCTCAACATTGAAAAGCACCAACAAATTCAACAACAACCTTGAAAAACAACAACAACCTCAACAATGAAAAACACCAACAAATTCAACAACAACTTCAACATTGAAAAATACCAACAAATTCAACAACAACCTCGAAATTGAAAAACAGCAACAAATTCAACAACAACGTCAACATTGAAAAACAACAATAACCTCAACATTGAAAAACACCAACAAATTCAACAACAACCTCAACATTGAAAAACTACAACAACCTCAACATTGAAAAACACCAACAAATCCAACAACAACCTCAACAATGAAAAACACCAACAAATTCAACAACAACCTCAACAATGAAAAACACCAACAAATTCAACAACAACCTCAACATTGAAAAACACCAACAAGTTTAACAACAACCTCAACTTTGAAAAACGACAACAACCTCAACATGGAAAAACACCAACAAATTCAACAACAACCTCAACATTGAAAACGAACAACAACCACAATATTGAAAAACACCAACAAATTCAACAACAACCTCAACATTTAAAAACAACCAGAACCTCAACATTGAAAAACACCAACAAATTCAACAACAACCTCAACATTGAAAAACACAAACAAATTCAACAACAACTTCAACATTGAAAATCACCAACAAATTCAACAACAACCTCGACACTGAAAAACACCAACAAATTCAACAACAACCTCAACTTTGAAAAACTACAACAACCTCAATACTGAAAAACACCAACAAATACAACAACAACCTCATCATTGAAAAACAACAACAACCTCAACATTGAGAAAACACCAACAAATTCAACAACAACCTTCAACATTGAAAAACACCAACAAATTCAACAACAACTTCAACATTGAAAAACACCAACAAATTCAACAACAACCTCAACATTGAAAAACAACAACAACCTCAACATTGAAAAACACCAAAAAATTCAACAACAACCTCAAAATTGAAAAACACCAACAAATTCAACAACAACCTCAACATTTAAAAACAGCAACAACCTCAACATTGAAAAACACCAACAAATTCAACAACAACTTCAACAATGAAAAACACCAACAAATTCAACAACAACCTCGACTTTGATAAACACCAACAAATTCAACAACAACCTCAACATTGAAAAACTACAACAACCTTCAACATTGAAAAACACCAACAAATTCAACAACAACCTCAACATTGAAAAACAACAACAACCTCAACATTGAAAAACACCAACAAACTCAACAACAACCTCAACATTGAAAAACAACAACAACCTCAACATTGAGAAACACCAACAAATTCAACAACAGCTTCAAAATTGAAAAACACCAACAAATTCAACAACAACCTCGAAAATGAAAAACACCAACAAATTCAACAACAACCTCAACATTGAAAAACAACAACAACCTCAACAATGAAAAACACCAACAAATTCAACAACAACCTCAACATTGAAAAACAACAACAACCTCAACATTGAAAAACACCAACAAATTCAACAATAACCTCAACATTTAAAAACACCAACAAATTCAACAACAACCTCAACATTGAAAAACAACAACAACCTCAACATTGAAAAACACCAACAAATTCAACAACAACCTCAACATTGAAAAACAACAACAACCTCAACATTGAAAAACACCAACAAATTCATCAACAACCTCAACATTGAAAAACAACAACAACCTCAACATTGAAAAACACCACCAAATTCAACAACAACTTCAACATGGAAAAACACCAACATATTCAACAACAACCTCGAAATTGAAAAACACCAACAAATTCAACAACAACCTCAACATTGAAAAACAACAACAACCTCAACATTGAAAAACACCAACAAATTCCACAACAACCTCAACATTGAAAAACAACAACAATCTCAACATTGAAAAACACCAACAAATTCAACAACATCCTCAACAATGAAAAACACGAACAAATTCAACAACAACCTCAACATTGAAAAACACCAACAAATTTAACAACAACCTCAACTTTGAAAAACAACAACAACCTCAACATGGAAAAACACCAACAAATTCAACAACAACCTCAACATTGAAAAACAACAACAACCTCAAAATTGAAAAACACCAACAAATTCAACAACAACCTCAACATTTAAAAACAACAACAACCTCAACATTGAAAAACACCAACAAATTCAACAACAACCTCAACATTGAAGAACACCAACAAATTCAACAACAACTTCAACATTGAAAAACACCCACAAATTCAACAACAACCTCGACATTGAAAAACACCAACAAATTCAACAACAACCTCAACATTGAAAAACAACAACAACCTCAACATTGAAAAACACCAACAAATTCAACAATAACCTCAACATTTAAAAACACCAACAAATTCAACAACAACCTCAACATTGAAAAACAACAACAACCTCAACATTGAAAAACACCAACAAATTCAACAACAACCTCAACATTGAAAAACAACAACAACCTCAACATTGAAAAACACCAACAAATTCAGCAACAACCTCAACATTGAAAAACAACAACAACCTCAACATTGAAAAACACCAACAAATTCAAAAACAACCTCAGCATTGAAAAACTACAACAACCTCAACATTGAAAAACACCAACAAATTCAACAACAACCTCAACATTTAAAAACAACAAGAACCTCAACATTGAAAAACACCAACAAATTCAACAACAACCTCAACATTGAAAAACACCAACAAATTCCACAACAACCTCAACATTGAAAAACAACAACAATCTCAACATTGAAAAACACCAACAAATTCAACAACATCCTCAACAATGAAAAACACGAACAAATTCAACAACAACCTCAACATTGAAAAACACCAACAAATTTAACAACAACCTCAACTTTGAAAAACAACAACAACCTCAACATGGAAAAACACCAACAAATTCAACAACAACCTCAACATTGAAAAACAACAACAACCTCAAAATTGAAAAACACCAACAAATTCAACAACAACCTCAACATTTAAAAACAACAACAACCTCAACATTGAAAAACACCAACAAATTCAACAACAACCTCAACATTGAAGAACACCAACAAATTCAACAACAACTTCAACATTGAAAAACACCCACAAATTCAACAACAACCTCGACATTGAAAAACACCAACAAATTCAACAACAACCTCAACATTGAAAAACAACAACAACCTCAACATTGAAAAACACCAACAAATTCAACAATAACCTCAACATTTAAAAACACCAACAAATTCAACAACAACCTCAACATTGAAAAACAACAACAACCTCAACATTGAAAAACACCAACAAATTCAACAACAACCTCAACATTGAAAAACAACAACAACCTCAACATTGAAAAACACCAACAAATTCAGCAACAACCTCAACATTGAAAAACAACAACAACCTCAACATTGAAAAACACCAACAAATTCAAAAACAACCTCAGCATTGAAAAAGTACAACAACCTCAACATTGAAAAACACCAACAAATTCAACAACAACCTCAACATTTAAAAACAACAAGAACCTCAACATTGAAAAACACCAACAAATTCAACAACAACCTCAACATTGAAAAACACAAACAAATTCAACAACAACTTCAACATTGAAAAACACCAACAAATTCAACAACAACCTCGACATTGAAAAACACCAACAAATTCAACAACAACCTCAACTTTGAAAAACTACAACAACCTCAATACTGAAAAACACCAACAAATACAACAACAACCTCAACATTGAAAAACAACAACAACCTCAACATTGAGAAAACACCAACAAATTCAACAACAACCTTCAACATTGAAAAACACCAACAAATTCAAGAACAACTTCAACATTGAAAAACACCAACAAATTCAACAACAACCTCAACATTGAAAAACAACAACAACCTCAACATTGAAAAACACCAACAAATTCAACAACAACTTCAACATTGAAAAACACCAACAAATTCAACAACAACCTCGAAATTGAAAAACAGCAACAAATTCAACAACAACCTCAACATTGAAAAACAACAACAGCCTCAACATTGAAAAACACCAAAAAATTCAACAACAACCTCAACATTGAAAAACTACAACAACCTCAACATTGAAAAACACCAACAAATTCAACAACAACCTCAACAATGAAAAACACCAACAAATTCAACAACAACCTCAACAATGAAAAACACCAACAAATTCAACAACAACCTCAACATTGAAAAACACCAACAAATTTAACAACAACCTCAACTTTGAAAAACGACAACAACCTCAACATGGAAAAACTCCAACAAATTCAACAACAACCTCAACATTGAAAAACAACAACAACCTCAACATTGAAAAACACCAACAAATTCAACAACAACTTCAACATTGAAAAACACCAACAAATTCAACAACAACCTCGAAATTGAAAAACAGCAACAAATTCAACAACAACCTCAACATTGAAAAACAACAACAACCTCAACATTGAAAAACACCAACAAATTCAACAACAACCTCAACACTGAAAAACTACAACAACCTCAACATTGAAAAACACCAACAAATTCAACAACAACCTCAACAATGAAAAACACCAGCAAATTCAACAACAACCTCAACAATGAAAAACACCGACAAATTCATCAACAACCTCAACATTGAAAAACACCAACAAATTTAACAACAACCTCAACTTTGAAAAACGACAACAACCTCAACATGGAAAAACACCACCAAATTCAACAACAACCTCAACATTGAAAACCAACAACAACCACAATATTGAAAAACACGAACAAATTCAACAACAACCTCAACATTTAAAAACAACAACAACCTCAACATTGAAAAACACCAACAAATTCAGCAACAACCTGAAGATTGAAAAACACCAACAAATTCAACAACAACTTCAACATTGAAAAACACCAACAAATTCAACAAAAACCTCGACATTGAAAAACACCAACAAATTCAACAACAACCTCAACATTGAAAAACTACAACAACCTCAACACTGAAAAACACCAACAAATACAACAACAACCTCAACATTGAAAAACAACAACAACCTCACAATTGAGAAGACACCAACAAATTCAACAACAACCTCAACATTGAAAAACAACAACAACCTCAACATTGAAAAACACCAACAAATTCAACAACAACCTCAAAATTGAAAAACACCAACAAATTCAACAACAACCTCAACATTTAAAAACAACAACAACCTCAACATTGAAAAACACCAACAAATTCAACAACAACTTCAACAATGAAAAACACCAACAAATTCAACAACAACCTCGTCATTGAAAAACACCAACAAATTCAACAACAACCTCAACATTGAAAAACTACAACAACCTCAAAATTGAAAAAGACCAACAAATAGAACAACAACCTCAACATTGAAAACGAACAACAACCTCAACATTGAAAAACACCAACAAATTCAACAACAACCTCAACATTGAAAAACAACAACAACCTCAACATTGAAAAACAAGAACAACCTCAACATTGAAAAACACCAACAAATTCAACAACAACCTCAACATTGAAAAACACCAACAAATTCAACAACTTCAACATTGAAAAACACCAACAAATTCAACAACCTCGAAATTGAAAAACAGCAACAAATTCAACAACAACCTCAACATTGAAAAACAAGAACAACCTCAGCATTGAAAAACACCAACAAATTCAACAACAACATCAAAATTAAGAAACAACAACAACCTCAACATTGAAAAACACCAACAAATTCAACAACAACCTCAACAATGAAAAACACCAACAAATTCAACAACAACCTCAACATTGAAAAACAACAACAACCTCAACATTGAAAAACACGAACAAATTCAACAATAACCTCAACATTTAAAAACACCAACAAATTCAACAACAACCTCAACATTGAAAAACAACAACAACCTCAACATTGAAAAACACCAACAAATTCAACAACAACCTCAACATTGAAAAACAACAACAACCTCAACATTGAAAAACACCAACAAATTCAGCAACAACCTCAACATTGAAAAACAACAACAACCTCAACATTGAAAAACACCTTCAAATTCAACAACAACCTCAACATTGAAAAACTACAACAACCTCAACATTGAAAAACACCAACAAATTCAACAACAACCTCAACATTGAAAAACAACAACAACCTCAACATTGAAAAAGACCAACAAATTCCACAACAACCTCAACATTGAAAAACAACAACAATCTCAACATTGAAAAACACCAACAAATTTAACAACAACCTCAACTTTGAAAAACAACAACAACCTCAACATGGAAAAACACGAACAAATTCAACAACAACCTCAACATTGAAAAACAACAACAACCTCAAAATTGAAAAACACCAACAAATTCAACAACAACCTCAACATTTAAAAACAACAACAACCTCAACATTGAAAAACACCAACAAATTCAACAACAACCTCAACATTGAAGAACACCAACAAATTCAACAACAACCTCGACATTGAAAAATTCCAACAAATTCAACAACAACCTCAACATTGAAAAACACAACAACCTCAACATTGAAAAGCACCAACAAATACAACAACAACCTCAAAATTGAAAAAGAACAACAACCTCAACATTGAAAAACACCAACAAATTCAACAACAACCTCAACATTGAAAAACAAGAACAACCTCAACATTGAAAAACAACAACAACCTCAACATTGAAAAGCACCAACAAATTCAACAACAACCTTGAAAAACAACAACAACCTCAACATTGAAAAACACCAACAAATTCAACAACAACTTCAACATTGAAAAACGCCAACAAATTCAACAACAACCTCGAAATTGAAAAACAGCAACAAATTCAACAACAACGTCAACATTGAAAAACAACAATAACCTCAACATTGAAAAACACCAACAAATTCAACAACAACCTCAACATTGAAAAACTACAACAACCTCAACATTGAAAAACACCAACAAATCCAACAACAACCTCAACAATGAAAAACACCAACAAATTCAACAACAACCTCAACAATGAAAAACACCAACAAATTCAACAACAACCTCAACATTGAAAAACACCAACAAATTTAACAACAACCTCAACTTTGAAAAACGACAACAACCTCAACATGGAAAAACTCCAACAAATTCAACAACAACCTCAACATTGAAAAACAACAACAACCTCAACATTGAAAAACACCAACAAATTCAACAACAACTTCAACATTGAAAAACACCAACAAATTCAACAACAACCTCGAAATTGAAAAACAGCAACAAATTCAACAACAACCTCAACATTGAAAAACAACAACAACCTCAACATTGAAAAACACCAACAAATTCAACAACAACCTCAACACTGAAAAACTACAACAACCTCAACATTGAAAAACACCAACAAATTCAACAACAACCTCAACAATGAAAAACACCAGCAAATTCAACAACAACCTCAACAATGAAAAACACCGACAAATTCATCAACAACCTCAACATTGAAAAACACCAACAAATTTAACAACAACCTCAACTTTGAAAAACGACAACAACCTCAACATGGAAAAACACCACCAAATTCAACAACAACCTCAACATTGAAAACCAACAACAACCACAATATTGAAAAACACGAACAAATTCAACAACAACCTCAACATTTAAAAACAACAACAACCTCAACATTGAAAAACACCAACAAATTCAGCAACAACCTGAAGATTGAAAAACACCAACAAATTCAACAACAACTTCAACATTGAAAAACACCAACAAATTCAACAAAAACCTCGACATTGAAAAACACCAACAAATTCAACAACAACCTCAACATTGAAAAACTACAACAACCTCAACACTGAAAAACACCAACAAATACAACAACAACCTCAACATTGAAAAACAACAACAACCTCACAATTGAGAAGACACCAACAAATTCAACAACAACCTCAACATTGAAAAACAACAACAACCTCAACATTGAAAAACACCAACAAATTCAACAACAACCTCAAAATTGAAAAACACCAACAAATTCAACAACAACCTCAACATTTAAAAACAACAACAACCTCAACATTGAAAAACACCAACAAATTCAACAACAACTTCAACAATGAAAAACACCAACAAATTCAACAACAACCTCGTCATTGAAAAACACCAACAAATTCAACAACAACCTCAACATTGAAAAACTACAACAACCTCAAAATTGAAAAAGACCAACAAATAGAACAACAACCTCAACATTGAAAACGAACAACAACCTCAACATTGAAAAACACCAACAAATTCAACAACAACCTCAACATTGAAAAACAACAACAACCTCAACATTGAAAAACAAGAACAACCTCAACATTGAAAAACACCAACAAATTCAACAACAACCTCAACATTGAAAAACACCAACAAATTCAACAACTTCAACATTGAAAAACACCAACAAATTCAACAACCTCGAAATTGAAAAACAGCAACAAATTCAACAACAACCTCAACATTGAAAAACAAGAACAACCTCAGCATTGAAAAACACCAACAAATTCAACAACAACATCAAAATTAAGAAACAACAACAACCTCAACATTGAAAAACACCAACAAATTCAACAACAACCTCAACAATGAAAAACACCAACAAATTCAACAACAACCTCAACATTGAAAAACAACAACAACCTCAACATTGAAAAACACGAACAAATTCAACAATAACCTCAACATTTAAAAACACCAACAAATTCAACAACAACCTCAACATTGAAAAACAACAACAACCTCAACATTGAAAAACACCAACAAATTCAACAACAACCTCAACATTGAAAAACAACAACAACCTCAACATTGAAAAACACCAACAAATTCAGCAACAACCTCAACATTGAAAAACAACAACAACCTCAACATTGAAAAACACCTTCAAATTCAACAACAACCTCAACATTGAAAAACTACAACAACCTCAACATTGAAAAACACCAACAAATTCAACAACAACCTCAACATTGAAAAACAACAACAACCTCAACATTGAAAAAGACCAACAAATTCCACAACAACCTCAACATTGAAAAACAACAACAATCTCAACATTGAAAAACACCAACAAATTTAACAACAACCTCAACTTTGAAAAACAACAACAACCTCAACATGGAAAAACACGAACAAATTCAACAACAACCTCAACATTGAAAAACAACAACAACCTCAAAATTGAAAAACACCAACAAATTCAACAACAACCTCAACATTTAAAAACAACAACAACCTCAACATTGAAAAACACCAACAAATTCAACAACAACCTCAACATTGAAGAACACCAACAAATTCAACAACAACCTCGACATTGAAAAATTCCAACAAATTCAACAACAACCTCAACATTGAAAAACACAACAACCTCAACATTGAAAAGCACCAACAAATACAACAACAACCTCAAAATTGAAAAAGAACAACAACCTCAACATTGAAAAACACCAACAAATTCAACAACAACCTCAACATTGAAAAACAAGAACAACCTCAACATTGAAAAACAACAACAACCTCAACATTGAAAAGCACCAACAAATTCAACAACAACCTTGAAAAACAACAACAACCTCAACATTGAAAAACACCAACAAATTCAACAACAACTTCAACATTGAAAAACACCAACAAATTCAACAACAACCTCGAAATTGAAAAACAGCAACAAATTCAACAACAACGTCAACATTGAAAAACAACAATAACCTCAACATTGAAAAACACCAACAAATTCAACAACAACCTCAACATTGAAAAACTACAACAACCTCAACATTGAAAAACACCAACAAATCCAACAACAACCTCAACAATGAAAAACACCAACAAATTCAACAACAACCTCAACAATGAAAAACACCAACAAATTCAACAACAACCTCAACATTGAAAAACACCAACAAGTTTAACAACAACCTCAACTTTGAAAAACGACAACAACCTCAACATGGAAAAGCACCAACAAATTCAACAACAACCTCAACATTGAAAACGAACAACAACCACAATATTGAAAAACACCAACAAATTCAACAACAACCTCAACATTTAAAAACAACCAGAACCTCAACATTGAAAAACACCAACAAATTCAACAACAACCTCAACATTGAAAAACACAAACAAATTCAACAACAACTTCAACATTGAAAAACACCAACAAATTCAACAACAACCTCGACACTGAAAAACACCAACAAATTCAACAACAACCTCAACTTTGAAAAACTACAACAACCTCAATACTGAAAAACACCAACAAATACAACAACAACCTCAACATTGAAAAACAACAACAACCTCAACATTGAGAAAACACCAACAAATTCAACAACAACCTTCAACATTGAAAAACACCAACAAATTCAACAACAACTTCAACATTGAAAAACACCAACAAATTCAACAACAACCTCAACATTGAAAAACAACAACAACCTCAACATTGAAAAACACCAAAAAATTCAACAACAACCTCAAAATTGAAAAACACCAACAAATTCAACAACAACCTCAACATTTAAAAACAGCAACAACCTCAACATTGAAAAACACCAACAAATTCAACAACAACTTCAACAATGAAAAACACCAACAAATTCAACAACAACCTCGACTTTGATAAACACCAACAAATTCAACAACAACCTCAACATTGAAAAACTACAACAACCTACAACATTGAAAAACACCAACAAATTCAACAACAACCTCAACATTGAAAAACAACAACAACCTCAACATTGAAAAACACCAACAAACTCAACAACAACCTCAACATTGAAAAACAACAACAACCTCAACATTGAGAAACACCAACAAATTCAACAACAGCTTCAAAATTGAAAAACACCAACAAATTCAACAACAACCTCGAAAATGAAAAACACCAACAAATTCAACAACAACCTCAACATTGAAAAACAACAACAACCTCAACAATGAAAAACACCAACAAATTCAACAACAACCTCAACATTGAAGAACACCAACAAATTCAACAACAACTTCAACATTGAAAAACACCCACAAATTCAACAACAACCTCAACATTGAAAAACAACAACAACCTCAACATTGAAAAACACCAACAAATTCAACAATAACCTCAACATTTAAAAACACCAACAAATTCAACAACAACCTCAACATTGAAAAACAACAACAACCTCAACATTGAAAAACACCAACAAATTCAACAACAACCTCAACATTGAAAAACAACAACAACCTCAACAATGAAAAACACCAACAAATTCAACAACAACCTCAACATTGAAAAACAACAACAACCTCAACATTGAAAAACACCAACAAATTCAACAATAACCTCAACATTTAAAAACACCAACAAATTCAACAACAACCTCAACATTGAAAAACAACAACAACCTCAACATTGAAAAACACCAACAAATTCAACAACAACCTCAACATTGAAAAACAACAACAACCTCAACATTGAAAAACACCAACAAATTCATCAACAACCTCAACATTGAAAAACAACAACAACCTCAACATTGGAAAACACCACCAAATTCAACAACAACTTCAACATTGAAAAACACCAACATATTCAACAACAACCTCGAAATTGAAAAACACCAACAAATTCAACAACAACCTCAACATTGAAAAACAACAACAACCTCAACATTGAAAAACACCAACAAATTCCACAACAACCTCAACATTGAAAAACAACAACAATCTCAACATTGAAAAACACCAACAAATTCAACAACATCCTCAACAATGAAAAACACGAACAAATTCAACAACAACCTCAACATTGAAAAACACCAACAAATTTAACAACAACCTCAACTTTGAAAAACAACAACAACCTCAACATGGAAAAACACCAACAAATTCAACAACAACCTCAACATTGAAAAACAACAACAACCTCGAAATTGAAAAACACCAACAAATTCAACAACAACCTCAACATTTAAAAACAACAACAACCTCAACATTGAAAAACACCAACAAATTCAACAACAACCTCAACATTGAAGAACACCAACAAATTCAACAACAACTTCAACATTGAAAAACACCCACAAATTCAACAACAACCTCGACATTGAAAAACACCAACAAATTCAACAACAACCTCAACATTGAAAAACAACAACAACTTCAACATTGAAAAACACCAACAAATTCAACAATAACCTCAACATTTAAAAACACCAACAAATTCAACAACAACCTCAACATTGAAAAACAACAACAACCTCAACATTGAAAAACAACAACAATCTCAACATTGAAAAACACCAACAAATTTAACAACAACCTCAACTTTGAAAAACAACAACAACCTCAACATGGAAAAACACGAACAAATTCAACAACAACCTCAACATTGAAAAACAACAACAACCTCAAAATTGAAAAACACCAACAAATTCAACAACAACCTCAACATTTAAAAACAACAACAACCTCAACATTGAAAAACACCAACAAATTCAACAACAACCTCAACATTGAAGAACACCAACAAATTCAACAACAACCTCGACATTGAAAAATTCCAACAAATTCAACAACAACCTCAACATTGAAAAACACAACAACCTCAACATTGAAAAGCACCAACAAATACAACAACAACCTCAAAATTGAAAAAGAACAACAACCTCAACATTGAAAAACACCAACAAATTCAACAACAACCTCAACATTGAAAAACAAGAACAACCTCAACATTGAAAAACAACAACAACCTCAACATTGAAAAGCACCAACAAATTCAACAACAACCTTGAAAAACAACAACAACCTCAACATTGAAAAACACCAACAAATTCAACAACAACTTCAACATTGAAAAACACCAACAAATTCAACAACAACCTCGAAATTGAAAAACAGCAACAAATTCAACAACAACGTCAACATTGAAAAACAACAATAACCTCAACATTGAAAAACACCAACAAATTCAACAACAACCTCAACATTGAAAAACTACAACAACCTCAACATTGAAAATCACCAACAAATCCAACAACAACCTCAACAATGAAAAACACCAACAAATTCAACAACAACCTCAACAATGAAAAACACCAACAAGTTTAACAACAACCTCAACTTTGAAAAACGACAACAACCTCAACATGGAAAAACACCAACAAATTCAACAACAACCTCAACATTGAAAACGAACAACAACCACAATATTGAAAAACACCAACAAATTCAACAACAACCTCAACATTTAAAAACAACCAGAACCTCAACATTGAAAAACACCAACAAATTCAACAACAACCTCAACATTGAAAAACACAAACAAATTCAACAACAACTTCAACATTGAAAAACACCAACAAATTCAACAACAACCTCGACACTGAAAAACACCAACAAATTCAACAACAACCTCAACTTTGAAAAACTACAACAACCTCAATACTGAAAAACACCAACAAATACAACAACAACCTCAACATTGAAAAACAACAACAACCTCAACATTGAGAAAACACCAACAAATTCAACAACAACCTTCAACATTGAAAAACACCAACAAATTCAACAACAACTTCAACATTGAAAAACACCAACAAATTCAACAACAACCTCAACATTGAAAAACAACAACAACCTCAACATTGAAAAACACCAAAAAATTCAACAACAACCTCAAAATTGAAAAACACCAACAAATTCAACAACAACCTCAACATTTAAAAACAGCAACAACCTCAACATTGAAAAACACCAACAAATTCAACAACAACTTCAACAATGAAAAACACCAACAAATTCAACAACAACCTCGACTTTGATAAACACCAACAAATTCAACAACAACCTCAACATTGAAAAACTACAACAACCTTCAACATTGAAAAACACCAACAAATTCAACAACAACCTCAACATTGAAAAACAACAACAACCTCAACATTGAAAAACACCAACAAACTCAACAACAACCTCAACATTGAAAAACACCAACAAATTCAACAACAGCTTCAAAATTGAAAAACACCAACAAATTCAACAACAACCTCGAAAATGAAAAACACCAACAAATTCAACAACAACCTCAACATTGAAAAACAACAACAACCTCAACAATGAAAAACACCAACAAATTCAACAACAACCTCAACATTGAAAAACAACAACAACCTCAACATTGAAAAACACCAACAAATTCAACAATAACCTCAACATTTAAAAACACCAACAAATTCAACAACAACCTCAACATTGAAAAACAACAACAACCTCAACATTGAAAAACACCAACAAATTCAACAACAACCTCAACATTGAAAAACAACAACAACCTCAACATTGAAAAACACCAACAAATTCATCAACAACCTCAACATTGAAAAACAACAACAACCTAAACATTGAAGAACACCACCAAATTCAACAACAACTTCAACATTGAAAAACACCAACATATTCAACAACAACCTCGAAATTGAAAAACACCAACAAATTCAACAACAACCTCAACATTGAAAAACAACAACAACCTCAACATTGAAAAACACCAACAAATTCCACAACAACCTCAACATTGAAAAACAACAACAATCTCAACATTGAAAAACACCAACAAATTCAACAACATCCTCAACAATGAAAAACACGAACAAATTCAACAACAACCTCAACATTGAAAAACACCAACAAATTTAACAACAACCTCAACTTTGAAAAACAACAACAACCTCAACATGGAAAAACACCAACAAATTCAACAACAACCTCAACATTGAAAAACAACAACAACCTCAAAATTGAAAAACACCAACAAATTCAACAACAACCTCAACATTTAAAAACAACAACAACCTCAACATTGAAAAACACAAACAAATTCAACAACAACCTCAACATTGAAGAACACCAACAAATTCAACAACAACTTCAACATTGAAAAACACCCACAAATTCAACAACAACCTCGACATTGAAAAACACCAACAAATTCAACAACAACCTCAACATTGAAAAACAACAACAACCTCAACATTGAAAAACACCAACAAATTCAACAATAACCTCAACATTTAAAAACACCAACAAATTCAACAACAACCTCAACATTGAAAAACAACAACAACCTCAACATTGAAAAACACCAACAAATTCAACAACAACCTCAACATTGAAAAACAACAACAACCTCAACATTGAAAAACACCAACAAATTCAGCAACAACCTCAACATTGAAAAACAACAACAACCTCAACATTGAAAAACACCAACAAATTCAAAAACAACCTCAGCATTGAAAAACTACAACAACCTCAACATTGAAAAACACCAACAAATTCAACAACAACCTCAACATTTAAAAACAACAAGAACCTCAACATTGAAAAACACCAACAAATTCAACAACAACCTCAACATTGAAAAACACAAACAAATTCAACAACAACTTCAACATTGAAAAACACCAACAAATTCAACAACAACCTCGACATTGAAAAACACCAACAAATTCAACAACAACCTCAACTTTGAAAAACTACAACAACCTCAATACTGAAAAACACCAACAAATACAACAACAACCTCAACATTGAAAAACAACAACAACCTCAACATTGAGAAAACACCAACAAATTCAACAACAACCTTCAACATTGAAAAACACCAACAAATTCAACAACAACTTCAACATTGAAAAACACCAACAAATTCAACAACAACCTCAACATTGAAAAACAACAACAACCTCAACATTGAAAAACACCAAAAAATTCAACAACAACCTCAAAATTGAAAAACACCAACAAATTCAACAACAACCTCAACATTTAAAAACAACAACAACCTCAACATTGAAAAACACCAACAAATTCAACAACAACTTCAACAATGAAAAACACCAACAAATTCAACAACAACCTCGACATTGATAAACACCAACAAATTCAACAACAACCTCAACATTGAAAAACTACAACAACCTTCAACATTGAAAAACACCAACAAATTCAACAACAACCTCAACATTGAAAAACAACAACAACCTCAACATTGAAAAACACCAACAAACTCAACAACAACCTCAACATTGAAAAACAACAACAACCTCAACATTGAGAAACACCAACAAATTCAACAACAGCTTCAAAATTGAAAAACACCAACAAATTCAACAACAACCTCGAAAATGAAAAACACCAACAAATTCAACAACAACCTCAACATTGAAAAACAACAACAACCTCAACAATGAAAAACACCAACAAATTCAACAACAACCTCAACATTGAAAAACAACAACAACCTCAACATTGAAAAACACCAACAAATTCAACAATAACCTCAACATTTAAAAACACCAACAAATTCAACAACAACCTCAACATTGAAAAACAACAACAACCTCAACATTGAAAAACACCAACAAATTCAACAACAACCTCAACATTGAAAAACAACAACAACCTCAACATTGAAAAACACCAACAAATTCATCAACAACCTCAACATTGAAAAACAACAACAACCTCAACATTGAAAAACACCAACAAATTCAACAACAACTTCAACATTGAAAAACACCAACATATTCAACAACAACCTCGAAATTGAAAAACACCAACAAATTCAACAACAACCTCAACATTGAAAAACAACAACAACCTCAACTTTGAAAAACACCAACAAATTCCACAACAACCTCAACATTGAAAAACAACAACAATCTCAACATTGAAAAACACCAACAAATTCAACAACAACCTCAACAATGAAAAACACGAACAAATTCAACAACAACCTCAACATTGAAAAACACCAACAAATTTAACAACAACCTCAACTTTGAAAAACAACAACAACCTCAACATGGAAAAACACCAACAAATTCAACAACAACCTCAACATTGAAAAACAACAACAACCTCAAAATTGAAAAACACCAACAAATTCAACAACAACCTCAACATTTAAAAACAACAACAACCTCAACATTGAAAAACACCAACAAATTCAACAACAACCTCAACATTGAAGAACACCAACAAATTCAACAACAACTTCAACATTGAAAAACACCCACAAATTCAACAACAACCTCGACATTGAAAAACACCAACAAATTCAACAACAACCTCAACATTGAAAAACAACAACAACCTCAACATTGAAAAACACCAACAAATTCAACAATAACCTCAACATTTAAAAACACCAACAAATTCAACAACAACCTCAACATTGAAAAACAACAACAACCTCAACATTGAAAAACACCAACAAATTCAACAACAACCTCAACATTGAAAAACAACAACAACCTCAACATTGAAAAACACCAACAAATTCAGCAACAACCTCAACATTGAAAAACAACAACAACCTCAACATTGAAAAACACCAACAAATTCAACAACAACCTCAGCATTGAAAAACTACAACAACCTCAACATTGAAAAACACCAACAAATTCAACAACAACCTCAACATTGAAAAACAACAACAACCTCAACATTGAAAAACACCAACAAATTCCACAACAACCTGAACATTGAAAAACAACAACAATCTCAACATTGAAAAACACCAACAAATTTAACAACAACCTCAACTTTGAGAAAACAACAACAACCTCAACATGGAAAAACACGAACAAATTCAACAACAACCTCAACATTGAAAAACAACCACAACCTCAAAATTGAAAAACACCAACAAATTCAACAACAACCTCAACATTTAAAAACAACAACAACCTCAACATTAAAAAACACCAACAAATTCAACAACAACCTCAACATTGAAGAACACCAACAAATTCAACAACAAGCTCGACATTGAAAAATTCCAACAAATTCAACAACAACCTCAACATTGAAAAACACAACAACCTCAACATTGAAACGCACCAACAAATACAACAACAACCTCAAAATTGAAAAAGAACTACAACCTCAACATTGAAAAACACCAACAAATTCAACAACAACCTCAACATTGAAAAACAACAACAACCTCAAAATTGAAAAAGAACAGCAACCTCAACATTGAAAAACACCAACAAATTTAACAACAACCTCAACTTTGAAAAACAACAACAACCTCAACATGGAAAAACACGAACAAATTTAACAACAACCTCAACTTTGAAAAACAACAAGAACCTCAACATGGAAAAACACCAAAAAATTCAACAACAACCTCAACATTGAAAAACAACAACAACCTCAAAATTGAAAAACACCAACAAATTCAAGAACAACCTCAACATTTAAAAACAACAACAACCTCAACATTGAAAAACACCAACAAATTCAACAACAACCTCAACATTGAAGAACACCAACAAATTCAACAACAACTTCAACATTGAGAAACACCCACAAATTCAACAACAACCTCGACATTGAAAAACACCAACAAATTCAACAACAACCTCAACATTGAAAAACAACAACAACCTCAACATTGAAAAACACCAACAAATTCAACAATAACCTCAATATTTAAAAACACCAACAAATTCAACAACAACCTCAACATTGAAAAACAACAACAACCTCAACATTGAAAAACACCAACAAATTCAACAACAACCTCAACATTGAAAAACAACAACAACCTCAACATTGAAAAACACCAACAAATTCAGCAACAACCTCAACATTGAAAAACAACAACAACCTCAACATTGAAAAACACCAACAAATTAAACAACAACCTCAGCATTGAAAAACTACAACAACCTCAACATTGAAAAACACCAACAAATTCAACAACAACCTTCAACATTGAAAAACACCAACAAATTCAACAACAACTTCAACATTGAAAAACACCAACAAATTCAACAACAACCTCAACAATGAAAAACAACAACAACCTCAACATTGAAAAACACCACAAAATTCAACAACAACCTCAAAATTGAAAAACACCAACAAATTCAACAACAACCTCAACATTTAAAAACAACAACAACCTCAACATTGAAAAACACCAACAAATTCAACAACAACTTCAACAATGAAAAACACCAACAAATTCAGCAACAACCTCGACATTGATAAACACCAACAAATTCAACAACAACCTTCAACATTGAAAAACACCAACAAATTCAACAACAACCTCAACATTGAAAAACAACAACAACCTCAACATTGAAAAACACCAACAAACTCAACAACAACCTCAACATTGAAAAACAACAACAACCTCAACATTGAGAAACACCAACAAATTCAACAACAGCTTCAAAATTGAAAAACACCAACAAATTCAACAACAACCTCGAAAATGAAAAACACCAACAAATTCAACAACAACCTCAACATTGAACAACAACAACAACCTCAACAATGAAAAACACCAACAAATTCAACAACAACCTCAACATTGAAAAACAACAACAACCTCAACATTGAAAAACACCAACAAATTCAACAATAACCTCAACATTTAAAAACACCAACAAATTCAACAACAACCTCAACATTGAAAAACAACAACAACCTCAACATTGAAAAACACCAACAAATTCAACAACAACCTCAACATTGAAAAACAACAACAACCTCAACATTGAAAAACACCAACAAATTCATCAACAACCTCAACATTGAAAAACAACAACAACCTCAACATTGAAAAACACCAACAAATTCAACAACAACCTCAGCATTGAAAAACTACAACAACCTCAACATTGAAAAACACCAACAAATTCTTCAACAAACTCAACATTGAAAAACAACAACAACCTCAACATTGAAAAACACCACCAAATTCAACAACAACTTCAACATTGAAAAACACCAACATATTCAACAACAACCTCGAAATTGAAAAACACCAACAAATTCAACAACAACCTCAACATTGAAAAACAACAACAACCTCAACATTGAAAAACACCAACAAATTCCACAACAACCTCAACATTGAAAAACAACAACAATCTCAACATTGAAAAACACCAACAAATTCAACAACAACCTCGAAATTGAAAAACAGCAACAAATTCAACAACAACCTCAACATTGAAAAACAACAACAACCTCAACATTGAAAAACACCAACAACTTCAACAACAACCTCAACATTGAAAAACTACAACAACCTCAGCATTGAAAAACACCAACAAATTCAACAACAACCTCAACAATGAAAAACACCAGCAAATTCAACAACAACCTCAACAATGAAAAACACCGACAAATTCAACAACAACCTCAACATTGAAAAACACCAACAAATTTAACAACAACCTCAACTTTGAAAAATGACAACAACCTCAACATGGAAAAACACCAACAAATTCAACAACAACCTCAACATTGAAAACCAACAAAAACCACAATATTGAAAAACACGAACAAATTCAACAACAACCTCAACATTTAAAAACAACAACAACCTCAACATTGAAAAACACCAACAAATTCAGCAACAACCTGAAGATTGAAAAACACCAACAAATTCAACAACAACTTCAACATTGAAAAGCACCAACAAATTCAACAACAACTTCAACATTGAAAAACACCAACAAATTCATCAACAACCTCAACATTGAAAAACAACAACAACCTCAACATTGAAAAACACCCCCAAATTCAACAACAACTTCAACATTGAAAAACACCAACATATTCAACAACAACCTCGAATTTGAAAAACACCAACAAATTCAACAACAACCTCAACATCGAAAAACAACAACAACCTCAACATTGAAAAACACCAACAAATTCCACAACAACCTCAACATTGAAAAACAACAACAATCTCAACATTGAAAAACACCAACAAATTCAACAACAACCTCAGCAATGAAAAACACGAACAAATTCAACAACAACCTCAACATTGAAAAACACCAACAGATTTAACAACAACCTCAACTTTGAAAAACAACAACAACCTCAACATGGAAAAACACCAACAAATTCAACAACAAGCTCAACATTGAAAAACAACAACAACCTCAAAATTGAAAAACACCAACAAATTCAACAACAACCTCAACATTTAAAAACAACAACAACCTCAACATTGAAAAACACCAACAAATTCAACAACAACCTCAACATTGAAGAACACCAACAAATTCAACAACAACTTCAACATTGAAAAACACCCACAAATTCAACAACAACCTCGACATTGAAAAACACCAACAAATTCAACAACAACCTCAACATTGAAAAACAACAACAACCTCAACATTGAAAAACACCAACAAATTCAACAATAACCTCAACATTTAAAAACACCAACAAATTCAACAACAACCTCAACATTGAAAAACAACAACAACCTCAACATTGAAAAACACCAACAAATTCAACAACAACCTCAACATTGAAAAACAACAACAACCTCAACATTGAAAAACACCAACAAATTCAGCAACAACCTCAACATTGAAAAACAACAACAACCTCAACATTGAAAAACACCAACAAATTCAACAACAACCTCAGCATTGAAAAACTACAACAACCTCAACATTGAAAAACACCAACAAATTCAACAACAACCTCAACATTGAAAAACAACAACAACCTCAACATTGAAAAACACCAACAAATTCCACAACAACCTGAACATTGAAAAACAACAACAATCTCAACATTGAAAAACACCAACAAATTTAACAACAACCTCAACATTGAAAAACAACCACAACCTCAAAATTGAAAAACACCAACAAATTCAACAACAACCTCAACATTTAAAAACAACAACAACCTCAACATTGAAAAACACCAACAAATTCAACAACAACCTCAACATTGAAAAACACCAACAAATTCATCAACAACCTCAACATTGAAAAACAACAACAACCTCAACATTGAAAAACACCAACAAATTCAACAACAACCTCAGCATTGAAAAACTACAACAACCTCAACATTGAAAAACACCAACAAATTCTTCAACAAACTCAACATTGAAAAACAACAACAACCTCAACATTGAAAAACACCACCAAATTCAACAACAACTTCAACATTGAAAAACACCAACATATTCAACAACAACCTCGAAATTGAAAAACACCAACAAATTCAACAACAACCTCAACATTGAAAAACAACAACAACCTCAACATTGAAAAACACCAACAAATTCCACAACAACCTCAACATTGAAAAACAACAACAATCTCAACATTGAAAAACACCAACAAATTCAACAACAACCTCGAAATTGAAAAACAGCAACAAATTCAACAACAACCTCAACATTGAAAAACAACAACAACCTCAACATTGAAAAACACCAACAACTTCAACAACAACCTCAACATTGAAAAACTACAACAACCTCAGCATTGAAAAACACCAACAAATTCAACAACAACCTCAACAATGAAAAACACCAGCAAATTCAACAACAACCTCAACAATGAAAAACACCGACAAATTCAACAACAACCTCAACATTGAAAAACACCAACAAATTTAACAACAACCTCAACTTTGAAAAATGACAACAACCTCAACATGGAAAAACACCAACAAATTCAACAACAACCTCAACATTGAAAACCAACAAAAACCACAATATTGAAAAACACGAACAAATTCAACAACAACCTCAACATTTAAAAACAACAACAACCTCAACATTGAAAAACACCAACAAATTCAGCAACAACCTGAAGATTGAAAAACACCAACAAATTCAACAACAACTTCAACATTGAAAAGCACCAACAAATTCAACAACAACTTCAACATTGAAAAACACCAACAAATTCATCAACAACCTCAACATTGAAAAACAACAACAACCTCAACATTGAAAAACACCCCCAAATTCAACAACAACTTCAACATTGAAAAACACCAACATATTCAACAACAACCTCGAATTTGAAAAACACCAACAAATTCAACAACAACCTCAACATCGAAAAACAACAACAACCTCAACATTGAAAAACACCAACAAATTCCACAACAACCTCAACATTGAAAAACAACAACAATCTCAACATTGAAAAACACCAACAAATTCAACAACAACCTCAGCAATGAAAAACACGAACAAATTCAACAACAACCTCAACATTGAAAAACACCAACAGATTTAACAACAACCTCAACTTTGAAAAACAACAACAACCTCAACATGGAAAAACACCAACAAATTCAACAACAAGCTCAACATTGAAAAACAACAACAACCTCAAAATTGAAAAACACCAACAAATTCAACAACAACCTCAACATTTAAAAACAACAACAACCTCAACATTGAAAAACACCAACAAATTCAACAACAACCTCAACATTGAAGAACACCAACAAATTCAACAACAACTTCAACATTGAAAAACACCCACAAATTCAACAACAACCTCGACATTGAAAAACACCAACAAATTCAACAACAACCTCAACATTGAAAAACAACAACAACCTCAACATTGAAAAACACCAACAAATTCAACAATAACCTCAACATTTAAAAACACCAACAAATTCAACAACAACCTCAACATTGAAAAACAACAACAACCTCAACATTGAAAAACAACAACAAATTCAACAACAACCTCAACATTGAAAAACAACAACAACCTCAACATTGAAAAACACCAACAAATTCAGCAACAACCTCAACATTGAAAAACAACAACAACCTCAACATTGAAAAACACCAACAAATTCAACAACAACCTCAGCATTGAAAAACTACAACAACCTCAACATTGAAAAACACCAACAAATTCAACAACAACCTCAACATTGAAAAACAACAACAACCTCAACATTGAAAAACACCAACAAATTCCACAACAACCTGAACATTGAAAAACAACAACAATCTCAACATTGAAAAACACCAACAAATTTAACAACAACCTCAACATTGAAAAACAACCACAACCTCAAAATTGAAAAACACCAACAAATTCAACAACAACCTCAACATTTAAAAACAACAACAACCTCAACATTGAAAAACACCAACAAATTCAACAACAACCTCAACATTGAAGAACACCAACAAATTCAACAACAAGCTCGACATTGAAAAATTCCAACAAATTCAACAACAACCTCAACATTGAAAAACACAACAACCTCAACATTGAAAAGCACCAACAAATACAACAACAACCTCAAAATTGAAAAAGAACAACAACCTCAACATTGAAAAACACCAACAAATTCAACAACAACCTTAACATTGAAAAACAACAACAACCTCAACATTGAAAAACAACAACAACCTCAACATTGAAAAGCACCAACAAATTCAACAACAACCTTGAAAAACAACAACAACCTCAACATTGAAAAACACCAACAAATTCAACAACAACTTCAACATTGAAAAACACCAACAAATTCAACAACAACCTCGAAATTGAAAAACAGCAACAAATTCAACAACAACGTCAACATTGAAAAACAACAATAACCTCAACATTGAAAAACACCAACAAATTCAACAAGAACCTCAACATTGAAAAACTACAACAACCTCAACATTGAAAAACACCAACAAATTCAACAACAACCTCAACAATGAAAAACACCAACAAATTCAACAACAACCTCAACAATGAAAAACACCACCAAATTCAACAACAACCTCAACATTGAAAAACACCAACAAGTTTAACAACAACCTCAACTTTGAAAAACGACAACAACCTCAACATGGAAAAACACCAACAAATTCAACAACAACCTCAACATTGAAAACCAACAACAACCACAATATTGAAAAACACCAACAAATTAAACAACAACCTCAACATTTAAAAACAACAAGAACCTCAACATTGAAAAACACCAACAAATTCAACAACAACCTCAACATTGAAAAACACAAACAAATTCAACAACAACTTCAACATTGAAAAACACCAACAAATTCAACAACAACCTCGACATTGAAAAACACCAACAAATTCAACAACAATCTCAACTTTGAAAAACTACAACAACCTCAATACTGAAAAACACCAACAAATACAACAACAACCTCAACATTGAAAAACAACAACAACCTCAACATTGAGAAAACACCAACAAATTCAACAACAACCTTCAACATTGAAAAACACCAACAAATTCAACAACAACTTCAACATTGAAAAACACCAACAAATTCAACAACAACCTCAACATTGAAAAACAACAACAACCTCAACATTGAAAAACACCAACAAATTCAACAGCAACCTCAAAATTGAAAAACACCAACAAATTCAACAACAACCTCAACATTTAAAAACAACAACAACCTCAACAATGAAAAACACCAACAAATTCAACAACAGCTTCAAAATTGAAAAACACCAACAAATTCAACAACAACCTCGAAAATGAAAAACACCAACAAATTCAACAACAACCTCAACATTGAAAAACAACAACAACCTCAACAATGAAAAACACCAACAAATTCAACAACAACCTCAACATTGAAAAACAACAACAACCTCAACATTGAAAAACACCAAAAAATTCAACAATAACCTCAACATTTAAAAACACCAACAAATTCAACAACAACCTCAACATTGAAAAACACCAACAACCTCAACATTGAAAAACACCAACAAATTCAACAACAACCTCAACATTGAAAAACAACAACAACCTCAACATTGAAAAACACCAACAAATTCATCAACAACCTCAACATTGAAAAACAACAACAACCTCAACATTGAAAAACACCAACAAATTCAACAACAACCTCAGCATTGAAAAACTACAACAACCTCAACATTGAAAAACACCAACAAATTCTTCAACAACCTCAACATTGAAAAACAACAACAACCTCAACATTGAAAAACACCACCAAATTCAACAACAACCTCAACATTGAAAAACAACAACAACCTCAACATTGAAAAACACCAACAAATTCCACAACAACCTCAACATTGAAAAACAACAACAATCTCAACATTGAAAAACACCAACAAATTCAACAACAACCTCAACAATGAAAAACACGAACAAATTCAACAACAACCTCAACATTGAAAAATACCAACAAATTTAACAACAACATCAACTTTGAAAAGCAACAACAACCTCAACATGGAAAAACACCAACAAATTCAACAACAACCTCAACATTGAAAAACAACAACAACCTCAAAATTGAAAAACACCAACAAATTCAACAACAACCTCAACATTTAAAAACAACAACAACCTCAACATTGAAAAACACCAACAAATTCAACAACAACCTCAACATTGAAGAACACCAACAAATTCAACAACAACTTCAACATTGAAAAACACCCACAAATTCAACAACAACCTCGACATTGAAAAACACGAACAAATTCAACAACAACCTCAACATTGAAAAACACAACAACCTCAACATTGAAAAGCACCAACAAATACAAAAACAACCTCAACATTGAAAAAGAACATCAACCTCAACATTGAAAAACACCAACAAATTCAACAAGAACCTCAACATTGAAAAACAACAACAACCTCAACATTGAAAAAAAACAACCTCAACATTGAAAAACACCAACAAATTCAACAACAACCTCAACATTGAAAAACAACAACAACCTCAACATTGAAAAACACCAACAAATTCAACAACAACTTCAACATTGAAAAACACCAACAAATTCAACAACAACCTCGAAATTGAAAAACAGCAACAAATTCAACAACAACCTCAACATTGAAAAACAACAACAACCTCAACATTGAAAAACACCAACAAATTCAACAACAACCTCAACATTGAAAAACTACAACAACCTCAACATTGAAAAACACCAACAAATTCAACAACAACCTCAACAATGAAAAACACCAACAAATTCAACAACAACCTCAACAATGAAAAACACCAACAAATTCAACAACAACCTCAACATTGAAAAACACCAACAAATTTAACAACAACCTCAACTTTGAAAAACGACAACAACCTCAACATGGAAAAACACCAACAAATTCAACAACAACCTCAACATTGAAAAACAACAACAACCTCAACATTGAAAAACACCAACAAATTCAACAACAACTTCAACATTGAAAAACACCAACAAATTCAACAACAACCTCGAAATTGAAAAACAGCAACAAATTCAACAACAACCTCAACATTGAAAAACAACAACAACCTCAACATTGAAAAACACCAACAACTTCAACAACAACCTCAACATTGAAAAACTACAACAACCTCAACATTGAAAAACACCAACAAATTCAACAACAACCTCAACAATGAAAAACACCAGCAAATTCAACAACAACCTCAACAATGAAAAACACCGACAAATTCAACAACAACCTCAACATCGAAAAACACCAACAAATTTAACAACAACCTCAACTTTGAAAAACGACAACAACCTCAACATGGAAAAACACCAACAAATTCAACAACAACCTCAACATTGAAAACCAACAAAAACCACAATATTGAAAAACACGAACAAATTCAACAACAACCTCAACATTTAAAAACAACAACAACCTCAACATTGAAAAACACCAACAAATTCAGCAACAACCTGAAGATTGAAAAACACCAACAAATTCAACAACAACTTCAACATTGAAAAGCACCAACAAATTCAACAACAACTTCAACATTGAAAAACACCAACAAATTCAACAACAACCTCAACATTGAAAAACAACAACAACCTCAACATTGAAAAACACCAAAAAATTCAACAACAACCTCAACATTGAAAAACACCAACAAATTCAACAACAACCTCAACATTTAAAAACAACAACAACCTCAACATTGAAAAACACCAACAAATTCAACAACAACTTCAACAATGAAAAACACCAACAAATTCAACAACAACCTCGACATTGAAAAACACCAACAAATTCAACAACAACCTCAACATTGGAAAACTACAACAACCTTCAACATTGAAAAACACCAACAAATTCAACAACAACCTCAACATTGAAAAACAACAACAACCTCAACATTGAAAAACACCAACAAACTCAACAACAACCTCAACATTGAAAAACAACAACAACCTCAACATTGAGAAACACCAACAAATTCAACAACAGCTTCAAAATTGAAAAACACCAACAAATTCAGCAACAACCTCGAAAATGAAAAACACCAACAAATTCAACAACAACCTCAACATTGAAAAACAACAACAACCTCAACAATGAAAAACACCAACAAATTCAACAACAACCTCAACATTGAAAAACAACAACAACCTCAACATTGAAAAACACCAACAAATTCAACAATAACCTCAACATTTAAAAACACCAACAAATTCAACAACAACCTCAACATTGAAAAACAACAACAACCTCAACATTGAAAAACACCAACAAATTCAACAACAACCTCAACATTGAAAAACAACAACAACCTCAACATTGAAAAACACCAACAAATTCATCAACAACCTCAACATTGAAAAACAACAACAACCTCAACATTGAAAAACACCACCAAATTCAACAACAACTTCAACATTGAAAAACACCAACATATTCAACAACAACCTCGAAATTGAAAAACACCAACAAATTCAACAACAACCTCAACAATGAAAAACACCAACAAATTCAACAACAACCTCAACATTGAAGAACACCAACAAATTCAACAACAAGCTCGACATTGAAAAATTCCAACAAATTCAACAACAACCTCAACATTGAAAAACACAACAACCTCAGCATTGAAAAGCACCAACAAATACAACAACAACCTCAAAATTGGAAAAGAACAACAACCTCAACATTGAAAAACACCAACAAATTCAACAACAACCTCAACATTGAAAAACAACAACAACCTCAACATTGAAAAACAACAACAACCTCAACATTGAAAAGCACCAACAAATTCAACAACAACCTTGAAAAACAACAACAACCTCAACATTGAAAAACACCAACAAATTCAACAACAACTTCAACATTGAAAAACACCAACAAATTCAACAACAACCTCGAAATTGAAAAACAGCAACAAATTCAACAACAACGTCAACATTGAAAAACAACAATAACCTCAACATTGAAAAACACCAACAAATTCAACAACAACCTCAACATTGAAAAACTACAACAACCTCAACATTGAAAAACACCAACAAATTCAACAACAACCTCAACAAGGAAAAACACCAACAAATTCAACAACAACCTCAACAATGAAAAACACCAACAAATTCAACAACAACCTCAACATTGAAAAACACCAACAAATTTAACAACAACCTCAACTTTGAAAAACGACAACAACCTCAACATGGAAAAACACCAACAAATTCAACAACAACCTCAACATTGAAAACCAACTACAACCACAATATTGAAAAACACCAACAAATTAAACAACAACCTCAACATTTAAAAACAACAAGAACCTCAACATTGAAAAACACCAACAAATTCAACAACAACCTCAACATTGAAAAACACAAACAAATTCAACAACAACTTCAACATTGAAAAACACCAACAAATTCAACAACAACCTCGACATTGAAAAACACCAACAAATTCAACAACAACCTCAACTTTGAAAAACTACAACAACCTCAATGCTGAAAAACACCAACAAATACAACAACAACCTCAACATTGAAAAACAACAACAACCTCAACATTGAGAAAACACCAACAAATTCAACAACAACCTTCAACATTGAAAAACACCAACTAATTCAACAACAACTTCAACATTGAAAAACACCATCAAATTCAACAACAACCTCAACATTGAAAAACAACAACAACCTCAACATTGAAAAACACCAACAAATTCAACAACAACCTCAAAATTGAAAAACACCAACAAATTCAACAACAACCTCAACATTTAAAAACAACAACAACCTCAACATTGAAAAACACCAACAAATTCAACAACAACTTCAACAATGAAAAACACCAACAAATTCAACAACAACCTCAACATTGAAAAACTACAACAACCTTCAACATTGAAAAACACCAACAAATTCAACAACAACCTCAACATTGAAAAACAACAACAACCTCAACATTGAAAAGCACCAACAAACTCAACAACAACCTCAACGTTGAAAAACAACAACAACCTCAACATTGAGAAACACCAACAAATTCAACAACAGCTTCAAAATTGAAAAACACCAACAAATTCAACAACAACCTCGAAAATGAAAAACACCAACAAATTCAACAACAACCTCAACATTGAAAAACAACAACCTCAACAATGAAAAACAGCAACAAATTCAACAACAACCTCAACATTGAAAAACAACAACAACCTCAACATTGAAAAACACCAACAAATTCAACAATAACCTCAACATTTAAAAACACCAACAAATTCAACAACAACCTCAACATTGAAAAACACCAACAACCTCAACATTGAAAAACACCAACAAATTCAACAACAACCTCAACATTGAAAAACAACAACAACCTCATCATTGAAAAACACCAACAAATTCATCAACAACCTCAACATTGAAAAACAACAACAACCTCAACATTGAAAAACACCAACAAATTCAACAACAACCTCAGCATTGAAAAACTACAACAACCTCAACATTGAAAAACACCAACAAATTCTTCAACAACCTCAACATTGAAAAACAACAACAACCTCAACATTGAAAAACACCACCAAATTCAACAACAACTTCAACATTGAAAAACACCAACATATTCAACAACAACCTCGAAATTGAAAAACACCAACAAATTCAACAACAACCTCAACATTGAAAAACACCAACAAATTTAACAACAACCTCAACTTTGAAAAACGACAACAACCTCAACATGGAAAAACACCAACAAATTCAACAACAACCTCAACATTGAAAAACAACAACAACCTCAACATTGAAAAACACCAACAAATTCAACAACAACTTCAACATTGAAAAACACCAACAAATTCAACAACAACCTCGAAATTGAAAAACAGCAACAAATTCAACAACAACCTCAACATTGAAAAACAACAACAACCTCAACATTGAAAAACACCAACAACTTCAACAACAACCTCAACATTGAAAAACTACAACAACCTCAACATTGAAAAACACCAACAAATTCAACAACAACCTCAACAATGAAAAACACCAGCAAATTCAACAACAACCTCAACAATGAAAAACACCGACAAATTCAACAACAACCTCAACATCGAAAAACACCAACAAATTTAACAACAACCTCAACTTTGAAAAACGACAACAACCTCAACATGGAAAAACACCAACAAATTCAACAACAACCTCAACATTGAAAACCAACAAAAACCACAATATTGAAAAACACGAACAAATTCAACAACAACCTCAACATTTAAAAACAACAACAACCTCAACATTGAAAAACACCAACAAATTCAGCAACAACCTGAAGATTGAAAAACACCAACAAATTCAACAACAACTTCAACATTGAAAAGCACCAACAAATTCAACAACAACTTCAACATTGAAAAACACCAACAAATTCAACAACAACCTCAACATTGAAAAACAACAACAACCTCAACATTGAAAAACACCAAAAAATTCAACAACAACCTCAAAATTGAAAAACACCAACAAATTCAACAACAACCTCAACATTTAAAAACAACAACAACCTCAACATTGAAAAACACCAACAAATTCAACAACAACTTCAACAATGAAAAACACCAACAAATTCAACAACAACCTCGACATTGAAAAACACCAACAAATTCAACAACAACCTCAACATTGAAAAACTACAACAACCTTCAACATTGAAAAACACCAACAAATTCAACAACAACCTCAACATTGAAAAACAACAACAACCTCAACATTGAAAAACACCAACAAACTCAACAACAACCTCAACATTGAAAAACAACAACAACCTCAACATTGAGAAACACCAACAAATTCAACAACAGCTTCAAAATTGAAAAACACCAACAAATTCAACAACAACCTCGAAAATGAAAAACACCAACAAATTCAACAACAACCTCAACATTGAAAAACAACAACAACCTCAACAATGAAAAACACCAACAAATTCAACAACAACCTCAACATTGAAAAACAACAACAACCTCAACATTGAAAAACACCAACAAATTCAACAATAACCTCAACATTTAAAAACACCAACAAATTCAACAACAACCTCAACATTGAAAAACAACAACAACCTCAACATTGAAAAACACCAACAAATTCAACAACAACCTCAACATTGAAAAACAACAACAACCTCAACATTGAAAAACACCAACAAATTCATCAACAACCTCAACATTGAAAAACAACAACAATCTCAACATTGAAAAACACCAACAAATTCAACAACAACCTCAACAATGAAAAACACGAACAAATTCAACAACAACCTCAACATTGAAAAACACCAACAAATTTAACAACAACCTCAACTTTGAAAAACAACAACAACCTCAACATGGAAAAACACCAACAAATTCAACAACAACCTCAACATTGAAAAACAACAACAACCTCAAAATTGAAAAACACCTACAAATTCAACCACAACCTCAACATTTAAAAACAACAACAACCTCAACATTGAAAAACACCAACAAATTCAACAACAACCTCAACATTGAAGAACACCAACAAATTCAACAACAACTTCAACATTGAAAAACACCCACAAATTCAACAACAACCTCGACATTGAAAAACACCAACAAATTCAACAACAACCTCAACATTGAAAAACAACAACAACCTCAACATTGAAAAACACCAACAAATTCAACAATAACCTCAACATTTAAAAACACCAACAAATTCAACAACAACCTCAACATTGAAAAACAACAACAACCTCAACATTTAAAAACACCAACAAATTCAACAACAACCTCAACATTGAAAAACAACAACAACCTCAACATTGAAAAACACCAACAAATTCAGCAACAACCTCAACATTGAAAAACAACAACAACCTCAACATTGAAAAACACCAACAAATTCAACAACAACCTCAGCATTGAAAAACTACAACAACCTCAACATTGAAAAACACCAACAAATTCAACAACAACCTCAACATTGAAAAACAACAACAACCTCTACATTGAAAAACACCAACAAATTCCACAACAACCTGAACATTGAAAAACAACAACAATCTCAACATTGAAAAACACCAACAAATTTAACAACAACCTCAACTTTGAAAAACAACAACAACCTCAACATGGAAAAACACGAACAAATTCAACAACAACCTCAACAATGAAAAACAACCACAACCTCAAAATTGAAAAACACCAACAAATTCAACAACAACCTCAACATTTAAAAACAACAACAACCTCAACATTGAAAAACACCAACAAATTCAACAACAACCTCAACATTGAAGAACACCAACAAATTCAACAACAAGCTCGACATTGAAAAATTCCAACAAATTCAACAACAACCTCAACATTGAAAAACACAACAACCTCAACATTGAAAAGCACCAACAAATACAACAACAACCTCAAAATTGAAAAAGAACAACAACCTCAACATTGAAAAACACCAACAAATTCAACAACAACCTCAACATTGAAAAACAACAACAACCTCAACATTGAAAAACAACATCAACCTCAACATTGAAAAGCACCAACAAATTCAACAACAACCTTGAAAAACAACAACAACCTCAACATTGAAAAACACCAACAAATTCAACAACAACTTCAACATTGAAAAACACGAACAAATTCAACAACAACCTCGAAATTGAAAAACAGCAACAAATTCAACAACAACGTCAACACTGAAAAACAACAATAACCTCAACATTGAAAAACACCAACAAATTCAACAACAACCTCAACATTGAAAAACTACAACAACCTCAACATTGAAAAACACCAACAAATTCAACAACAACCTCAACAATGAAAAACACCAACAAATTCAACAACAACCTCAACAATGAAAAACACCAACAAATTCAACAACAACCTCAACATTGAAAAACACCAACAAGTTTAACAACAACCTCAACTTTGAAAAACGACAACAAGCTCAACATGGAAAAACACCAACAAATTCAACAACAACCTCAACATTGAAAACCAACAACAACCACAATATTGAAAAACACCAACAAATTCAACAACAACCTCAACATTTAAAAACAACAAGAACCTCAACATTGAAAAACACCAACAAATTCAACAACAACCTCAACATTGAAAAACACAAACAAATTCAACAACAACTTCAACATTGAAAAACACCAACAAATTCAACAACAACTTCAACAATGAAAAACACCAACAAATTCAACAACAACCTCGACATTGAAAAACAGCAACAAATTCAACAACAACCTCAACATTGAAAAACTACAACAACCTTCAACATTGAAAAACACCAACAAATTCAACAACAACCTCAACATTGAAAAACAACAACAACCTCAACATTGAAAAACACCAACAAACTCAACAACAACCTCAACATTGAAAAACAACAACAACCTCAACATTGAGAAACACCAACAAATTCAACAACAGCTTCAAAATTGAAAAACACCAACACATACAACAACAACCTCGAAAATGAAAAACACCAACAACTTCAACAACAACCTCAACATTGAAAAACAACAACAACCTCAACAATGAAAAACACCAACAAATTCAACAACAACCTCAACATTGAAAAACAACAACAACCTCAACATTGAAAAACACCAACAAATTCAACAATAACCTCAACATTTAAAAACACCAACAAATTCAACAACAACCTCAACATTGAAAAAGAACAACAACCTCAACATTGAAAAACACCAACAAATTCAACAACAACCTCAACATTGAAAAACAACAACAACCTCAACATTTAAAAACAACAACAAATTCATCAACAACCTCAACATTGAAAAACAACAACAACCTCAACATTGAAAAACACCACCAAATTCAACAACAACTTCAACATTGAAAAACACCAACATATTCAACAACAACCTCGAAATTGAAAAACACCAACAAATTCAACAACAACCTCAACATTGAAAAACAACAACAACCTCAACATTGAAAAACACCAACAAATTCCACAACAACCTCAACATTGAAAAACAACAACAATCTCAACATTGAAAAACACCAACAAATTCAACAACAACCTCAACAATGAAAAACACGAACAAATTCAACAACAACCTCAACATTGAAAAACACCAACAAATTTAACAACAACCTCAACTTTGAAAAACAACAACAACCTCAACATGGAAAAACACCAACAAATTCAACAACAACCTCAACATTGAAAAACAACAACAACCTCAAAATTGAAAAACACCTACAAATTCAACCACAACCTCAACATTTAAAAACAACAACAACCTCAACATTGAAAAACACCAACAAATTCAACAACAACCTCAACATTGAAGAACACCAACAAATTCAACAACAACTTCAACATTGAAAAACACCCACAAATTCAACAACAACCTCGACATTGAAAAACACCAACAAATTCAACAACAACCTCAACATTGAAAAACAACAACAACCTCAACATTGAAAAACACCAACAAATTCAACAATAACCTCAACATTTAAAAACACCAACAAATTCAACAACAACCTCAACATTGAAAAACAACAACAACCTCAACATTGAAAAACACCAACAAATTCAACAACAACCTCAACATTGAAAAACAACAACAACCTCAACATTGAAAAACACCAACAAATTCAGCAACAACCTCAACATTGAAAAACAACAACAACCTCAACATTGAAAAACACCAACAAATTCAACAACAACCTCAGCATTGAAAAACTACAACAACCTCAACATTGAAAAACACCAACAAATTCAACAACAACCTCAACATTGAAAAACAACAACAACCTCTACATTGAAAAACACCAACAAATTCCACAACAACCTGAACATTGAAAAACTACAACAACCTCAACAATGAAAAACACCAACAAATTCAACAACAACCTCAACATTGAAAAACACCAACAAGTTTAACAACAACCTCAACTTTGAAAAACGACAACAACCACAATATTGAAAAACACCAACAAATTCAACAACAACCTCAACATTTAAAAACAACAAGAACCTCAACATTGAAAAACACCAACAAATTCAACAACAACCTCAACATTGAAAAACACAAACAAATTCAACAACAACTTCAACATTGAAAAACACCAACAAATTCAACAGCAACCTCGACATTGAAAAACACCAACAAATTCAACAACAACCTCAACTTTTAAAAAGTACAACAACCTCAATACTGAAAAACACCAACAAATACAACAACAACCTCAACATTGAAAAACAACAACAACCTCAACATTGAGAAAACACCAACAAATTCAACAACAACCTTCAACATTGAAAAACACCAACAAATTCAACAACAACTTCAACATTGAAAAACACCAACAAATTCAACAACAACCTCAACATTGAAAAACAACAACAACCTCAACATTGAAAAACACCAACAAATTCAACAACAACCTCAAAATTGAAAAACACCAACAAATTCAACAACAACCTCAACATTTAAAAACAACAACAACCTCAACATTGAAAAACACCAACAAATTCAACAACAACTTCAACAATGAAAAACACCAACAAATTCAACAACAACCTCGACATTGAAAAACACCAACAAATTCAACAACAACCTCAACATTGAAAAACTACAACAACCTTCAACATTGAAAAACACCAACAAATTCAACAACAACCTCAACATTGAAAAACAACAACAACCTCAACATTGAAAAACACCAACAAACTCAACAACAACCTCAACATTGAAAAACAACAACAACCTCAACATTGAGAAACACCAACAAATTCAACAACAGCTTCAAAATTGAAAAACACCAACAAATTCAACAACAACCTCGAAAATGAAAAACACCAACAAATTCAACAACAACCTCAACATTGAAAAACAACAACAACCTCAACAATGAAAAACACCAACAAATTCAACAACAACCTCAACATTGAAAAACGACAACAACCTCAACATTGAAAAACACCAACAAATTCAACAATAACCTCAACTTTTAAAAACACCAACAAATTCAACAACAACCTCAAAATTGAAAAACACCAACAACCTCAACATTGAAAAACACCAACAAATTCAACAACAACCTCAACATTGAAAAACAACAACAACCTCAACATTGAAAAACACCAACAAATTCATCAACAACCTCAACATTGAAAAACAACAACAACCTCAACATTGAAAAACAACAACAAATTCAACAACAACCTCAGCATTGAAAAACTACAACAACCTCAACATTGAAAAACACCAACAAATTCTTCAACAACCTCAACATTGAAAAACACCACCAAATTCAACAACAACTTCAACATTGAAAAACACCAACATATTCAACAACAACCTCGAAATTGAAAAACACCAACAAATTCAACAACAACCTCAACATTGAAAAACAACAACAACCTCAACATTGAAAAACACCAACAAATTCCACAACAACCTCAACATTGAAAAACAACAACAATCTCAGCATTGAAAAACACCAACAAATTCAACAACAACCTCAACAATGAAAAACACGAACAAATTCAACATCAACCTCAACATTGAAAAACACCAACAAATTTAACAACAACCTCAACTTTGAAAAACAACAACAACCTCAACATGGAAAAACACCAACAAATTCAACAACAACCTCAACATTGAAAAACAACAACAACCTCAAAATTAAAAAGCACCAACAAATTCAACAACAACCTCAACATTTAAAAACAACAACAACCTCAACATTGAAAAACACCAACAAATTCAACAACAACCTCAACATTGAAGAACACCAACAAATTCAACAACAACTTCAACATTGAAAAAGACCCACAAATTCAACAACAACCTCGACATTGAAAAACACCAACAAATTCAACAACAACCTCAACATTGAAAAACACAACAACCTCAACATTGAAAAGCACCAACAAATACAAAAACAACCTCAACATTGAACAAGAACATCAACCTCAACATTGAAAAACACCAACAAATTCAACAAGAACCTCAACATTGAAAAACAACAACAACCTCAACATTGAAAAAAAACAACCTCAACATTGAAAAACACCAACAAATTCAACAACAACCTCAACATTGAAAAACAACAACAACCTCAACATTGAAAAACACCAACAAATTCAACAACAACTTCAACATTGAAAAACACCAACAAATTCAACAACAACCTCGAAATTGAAAAACAGCAACAAATTCAAATACAACCTCAACATTGAAAAACAACAACAACCTCAACATTGAAAAACACCAACAAATTAAACAACAACCTCAACATTGAAAAACTACAACAACCTCAACATTGAAAAACACCAACAAATTCAACAACAACCTCAACAATGAAAAACACCAACAAATTCAACAGCAACCTCAACAATGAAAAACACCAACAAATTCAACAACAACCTCAACATTGAAAAACACCAACAAATTTAACAACAACCTCAACTTTGAAAAACGACAACAACCTCAACATGGAAAAACACCAACAAATTCAACAACAACCTCAACATTGAAAAACAACAACAACCTCAACATTGAAAAACACCAACAAATTCAACAACAACTTCAACATTGAAAAACACCAACAAATTCAACAACAACCTTGAAATTGAAAAACAGCAACAAATTCAACAACAACCTCAACATTGAAAAACAACAACAACCTCAACATTGAAAAACACCAACAAATTCAACAACAACCTCAACATTGAAAAACTACAACAACCTCAACATTGAAAAACTACAACAACCTTCAACATTGAAAAACACCAACAAATTCAACAACAACCTCAACATTGAAAAACAACAACAACCTCAACATTGAAAAACACCAACAAACTCAACAACAACCACAACATTGAAAAACTACAACAACCTCAACATTGAGAAACACCAACAAATTCAACAACAGCTTCAAAATTGAAAAACACCAACAAATTCAACAACAACCTCGAAAATGAAAAACACCAACAAATTCAACAACAACCTCAACATTGAAAAACAACAACAACCTCAACAATGAAAAACACCAACAAATTCAACAACAACCTCAACATTGAAAAACTACAACAACCTCAACATTGAAAAACACGAACAAATTCAACAATAACCTCAACATTTAAAAACACCAACAAATTCAACAACAACCTCAACATTGAAAAACACCAACAACCTCAACATTGAAAAACACCAACAAATTCAACAACAACCTCAACATTGAAAAACAACAACAACCTCAACATTGAAAAACGCCAACAAATTCATCAACAACCTCAACATTGAAAAACAACAACAACCTCAACATTGAAAAACACCAACAAATTCAACAACAACCTCAGCATTGAAAAACTACAACAACCTCAACATTGAAAAACACCAACAAATTCTTCAACAACCTCAACATTGAAAAACAACAACAACCTCAACATTGAAAAACACCACCAAATTCAACAACAACTTCAACATTGAAAAACACCAACATATTCAACAACAACCTCGAAATTGAAAAACACCAACAAATTCAACAACAACCTCAACATTGAAAAACAACAACAACCTCAACATTGAAAAACACCAACAAATTCCACAACAACCTCAACATTGAAAAACAACAACAATCTCAGCATTGAAAAACACCAACAAATTCAACAACAACCTCAACAATGAAAAACACGAACAAATTCAACAACAACTTCAACGTTGAAAAACACCAACAAATTTAACAACAACCTCAACTTTGAAAAACAACAACAACCTCAACATGGAAAAACACCAACAAATTCAACAACAACCTCAACATTGAAAAACAACAACAACCTCAAAATTGAAAAACACCAACAAATTCAACAACAACCTCAACATTTAAAAATAACAACAACCTCAACATTGAAAAACACCAACAAATTCAACAACAACCTCAACATTGAAGAACACCAACAAATTCAACAACAACTTCAACATTGAAAAACACCCACAAATTCAACAACAACCTCGACATTGAAAAACACCAACAAATTCAACAACAACCTCAACATTGAAAAACACAACAACCTCAACATTGAAAAGCACCAACAAATACAAAAACAACCTCAAAATTGAAAAAGAACATCAACCTCAACATTGAAAAACACCAACAAATTCAAGAAGAACCTCAACATTGAAAAACAACAACAACCTCAACATTGAAAAAAAACAACCTCAACATTGAAAAACACCAACAAATTCAACAACAACCTCAACATTGAAAAACAACAACAACCTCAACATTGAAAAACACCAACAAATTCAACAACAACTTCAACATTGAAAAACACCAGCAAATTCAACAACAACCTCGAAATTGAAAAACAGCAACAAATTCAACAACAACCTCAACATTGAAAAACAACAACAACCTCAACATTGAAAAACACCAACAAATTCAACAACAACCTCAACATTGAAAAACTACAACAACCTCAACATTGAAAAACACCAACAAATTCAACAACAACCTCAACAATGAAAAACACCAACAAATTCAACAACAACCTCAACAATGAAAAACACCAACAAATTCAACAACAACCTCAACATTGAAAAACACCAACAAATTTAACAACAACCTCAACTTTGAAAAACGACAACAACCTCAACATGGAAAAACACCAACAAATTCAACAACAACCTCAACATTGAAAAACAACAACAACCTCAACATTGAAAAACACCAACAAATTCAACAACAACTTCAACATTGAAAAACACCAGCAAATTCAACAACAACCTCGAAATTGAAAAACAGCAACAAATTCAACAACAACCTCAACATTGAAAAACAACAACAACCTCAACATTGAAAAACACCAACAAATTCAACAACAACCTCAACATTGAAAAACTACAACAACCTCAACATTGAAAAACACCAACAAATTCAACAACAACCTCAACAATGAAAAACACCAGCAAATTCAACAACAACCTCAACAATGAAAAACACCGACAAATTCAACAACAACCTCAACATTGAAAAACGACAACAACCTCAACATGGAAAAACACCAACAAATTCACCAACAACCTCAACATTGAAAACCAACAAAAACCACAATATTGAAAAACACGAACAAATTCAACAACAACCTCAACATTTAACAATTCAACAACAACCTCAACATTGAAAACACCAAAAACTTCAACAACAACCTAAACATTGAAAAACACCAACAAATTCAACAACAACCTCAACATTGAAAAACACCAACAAATTCAACCAACAACCTCAACATTGAAAAACACAACAAATTCAACAACATCCTCAACATTGCAAAACAACAACAAATTCAACAACAACCTCAACATTGTGAAGCACCAACAAATTCAACAACACCTCAACATTGAAAAACACCAAATTCAATAACAACCTCAACATTGAAAACACCAATAACGTCAACAACAACCTCAACATTGCAAAACAACAACAAATTCAACAACAAACCTAACTATGAAAAACACCAACAAATTCAACAACAACCCTATCATTGAGAAGCACCAACAAATTCAACAACAACCTCAAGCATTGAAAACACAAATCAACAACCTCAAGCATTGAAAAACACCAACAAAATTCAACAACAACCTCACATTGAAAAAAACTTCACAACAACCTCAACATTGAAAAACACCAACAAATTCAACAAAACCTCAACATTGAAAAACAATCAACAACAACCTCAACATTGAAAAACACCAACAAATTCCACAACAACCTCAACATTGAAAAACAACAAATCAAACCTCAACATTTGAAAAAACACCAACAAATCTCAACAACAACCTCAACAATGAAAAAAACGAACAAATTCAACAACACCTCAACATTGAAAAACACAACAAATTACAACAACCCGACATTGAAACAACAATCAAACGAACGCTCAACATTGAAAACACCAACAAATTCAACAACAACCTCAACATTGAAAACAACAATCAAACAACCTCAAAATTGAAAAACACCAACAAAGTTCAACAAGCAACCTCAACATTGAAAAACAACAATCAACAACTCAACATTGTGAAACCACCAACAATTCAACAACAACCCTCAACATTGAGGAACACCAACAAATTCAACAACAACTTCAACATTGAAAAACACCGACAAATTCAACAACAACTTCGACATTGAAAAACACCAACAAATTCAACAACAACCTCAACATTGAAAAACACAAACAACCTCAACATTGAAAAGCACCAACAAATACAACAACAACCTCAACATTGAAAAAGAACAACAACCTCAACATTGAAAAACACCAACAAATTCAACAACAACCTCAACATTGAAAAACAACAACAACCTCAACATTGAAAAACAAAAAACAACCTCAACATTGAAAAACACCAACAAATTCAACAACAACCTCAACATTGAAAAATAACAACAACCTCAACATTCAAAAACACCAACAAATTCAACAACAGCCTCGAAATTGAAAAACAGCAACAAATTCAACAACAACCTCACCATTGAAAAACAACAACCAATCTCAACATTGAAAAACACCAGCAAATTCAACAACAACCTCAACATTAAAAAACAACAACAACCTCAACATTGTAAAACACCAACAAATCCAGCAACAACCTCAACATTGAAAAACACCAACAAATTCAACAAGAACCTCAACATTGAAAAACAACAACACCTCAACATTGAAAAAAAACAACCTCAACATTGAAAAACACCAACAAATTCAACAACAACCTCACATTGAAAAACAACAACACCTCAACATTGAAAAACACCAACAAATGCAACAACAACTTCAACATTGAAAAACACCAACAAATTCAACAACAACCTCGAAATTGAAAAACAGCAACAAATTCAACAACAACCTCAACATTGAAAAACAACAACAACCCTCAACATTGAAAAACACCAACAAATTCAACAACAACCTCAACATATGAAAAAACTACAACAACCTCAACATTGAAAAACACCAACAAATTCAACAACAACCTCAACAATGAAAAACACCAACAAAATCAACAACAACCTCAACAATGAAAAACACCAACAAATTCAACAACAACCTCAACATTGAAAAACACCAACAAATTTAAACAACAACCTCAACTTTGAAAAACGACAACAACCTCAACATGGAAAAACACCAACAAATTCAACAACAACCTCAACATTGAAAAACACCAACAAATTCAACAACAACCTCGAAATTGAAAAACAGCAACAAATTCAACAACAACCTCAACATTGAACAACAACAACAACCTCAACATTGAAAAACTCCAACAAATTCAACAACAACCTCAACATTGAAAAACTACAACAACCTCAACATTGAAAAACACCAACAAATTCAACAACAACCTCAACAATGAAAAACACCAGCAAATTCAACAACAACCTCAACAATGAAAAACACCGACAAATTCAACAACAACCTCAACATTGAAAAACACCAACCAAATTTAACAACAACCTCAACTTTGAAAAACGACAACAACCTCAACATGGAAAAACACCAACAAATTCACCAACAACCTCAACATTGAAAACCAACAAAAACCACAATATTGAAAAACACGAACAAATTCAACAACAACCTCAACATTTAAAAACAACAACAACCTCAACATTGAAAAACACCAACAAATTCAGCAACAACCTGAAGATTGAAAAACACCAACAAATTCAACAACAACTTCAACATTGAAAAACACCAACAAATTCAACAACAACCTCGACATTGAAAAACACCAACAAATTCAACAACAACCTCAACATTGAAAAACTACAACAACCTCAACACTGAAAAACACCAACAAATACAACAACAACCTCAACATTGAAAAACAACAACAACCTCACAATTGAGAAGACACCAACAAATTCAACAACAACCTTCAACATTGAAAAACACCAACAAATTCAACAACAAACTCAACATTGAAAAACAACAACAACCTCAACATTGAAAAACACCAACAAATTCAACAACAACCTCAACATTGAAAAACAACAACAACCTCAACATTGAAAAACACCAACAAATTCAGCAACAACCTCAACATTGAAAAACAACAACAACCTCAACATTGAAAAACACCAACAAATTCAACAACAACCTCAGCATTGAAAAACTACAACAACCTCAACATTGAAAAACACCAACAAATTCAACAACAACCTCAACATTGAAAAACAACAACAACCTCAACATTGAAAAACACCAACAAATTCCACAACAACCTCAACATTGAAAAACAACAACAATCTCAACATTGAAAAACACCAACAAATTCAACAACAACCTCAACAATGAAAAACACGAACAAATTCAACAACAACCTCAACATTGAAAAACACCAACAAATTTAACAACAACCTCAACTTTGAAAAACAACAACAACCTCAACATGGAAAAACACCAACAAATTCAACAACAAGCTCAACATTGAAAAACAACAACAACCTCAAAATTGAAAAACACCAACAAATTCAACAACAACCTCAACATTTAAAAACAACAACAACCTCAACATTGAAAAACACCAACAAATTCAACAACAACCTCAACATTGAGGAACACCAACAAATTCAACAACAACTTCAACATTGAAAAACACCGACAAATTCAACAACAACTTCGACATTGAAAAACACCAACAAATTCAACAACAACCTCAACATTGAAAAACACAACAACCTCAACATTGAAAAGCACCAACAAATACAACAACAACCTCAACATTGAAAAAGAACAACAACCTCAACATTGAAAGACACCAACAAATTCAACAACAACCTCAACATTGAAAAACAACAACAACCTCAACATTGAAAAACAAAAACAACCTCAACATTGAAAAACACCAACAAATTCAACAACAACCTCAACATTGAAAAACAACAACAACCTCAACATTCAAAAACACCAACAAATTCAACAACAGCCTCGAAATTGAAAAACAGCAACAAATTCAACAACAACCTCACCATTGAAAAACAACAACAATCTCAACATTGAAAAACACCAGCAAATTCAACAACAACCTCAACATTAAAAAACAACAACAACCTCAACATTGTAAAACACCAACAAATTCAACAACAACCTCAACAATGAAAAACACCAACAAATTCAACAACAACCTCAACATTGAAAAACACCAACAAATTTAACAACAACCTCAACTTTGAAAAACGACAACAACCTCAACATGGAAAAACACCAACAAATTCAACAACAACCTCAACATTGAAAAACAACAACAACCACAATATTGAAAAACACCAACAAATTCAACAACAACCTCAACATTTAAAAACAACAACAACTTCAACATTGAAAAACACCAACAAATTCAACAACAACCTCGACATTGAAAAACTCCAACAAATTCAACAACAACCTCAACATTGAAAAACTACAACAACCTCAACACTGAAAAACACCAACAAATACAACAACAACCTCAACATTGAAAAAGAACAACAACCTCAACATTGAGAAGACACCAACAAATTCAACAACAACCTTCAACATTGAAAAACACCAACAAATTCAACAACAAACTCAACATTGAAAAACAACAACAACCTCAACATTGAAAAACACCAACAAATTCAACAACAACCTCAACATTGAAAAACAACAACCTCAACATTGAAAAACACCAACAAATTCAACAACAACCTCAACATTGAAAAACAACAACAACCTCGACATTGAAAAACACCATCAAATTCAACAACGACCTCAACATTGAAAAAAAACAATAACCTCAACATTGAAAAACACCAACAAATTCAACAACAACCTCAACATTGAAAAACACCAACAAATTCAACAACAACCTCAACATTTAAAAACGCCTACAAATTCAACAACAACCTCAACATTGAAACACACCAACAAATTCAACAACAACCTCAACATTGAAAAGCAACAACAACCTCAACATTGAAAAAGACCAACAAATTCAACAAAAAATTCAACATTGAAAAGTACCAACAAATTCAACAACAACCTCGACATTGAAAAACAACAACAAATTCAACAACAACCTCCAAATTGAACAACAATAACCTCAACATTGAAAAACACCAACAAATTCAACAACAACCTCAACATTGAAAAACAAGAACAACCTCAACATTGAAAAACACCAACAAATTCAACAACAACCTCAACATTTAAAAACACCAACAAATTCAACAACAACCTCAACATTGAAAAACACCAACAAATTCAACAACAACTTCAACATTGAAAAAACACCACCAAATTCAACAACAATCTCGACATTGAAAAACACCAACAAATTCAACAACAACCTCAACATTGAAAAACTACAACAACCTCAACATTGAAAAACACCAACACATACAACAACACCTCAACATTGAAAAACAACAACAACCTCAACATTGAAAAACACCAACAAATTCAACAACAACCTCAACATTGAAAAACACCAACAAATTCAACAACAACCTCAACATTGAAAAACAACAACAACTTCAACATTGAAAAACAACAACAACCTCAACATTGAAAAACACCAACAAATTCAACAACAACCTCAACATTGAAAAACAACAACAACCTCAACATTGAAAAACACCAACAAATTCAACAACAACCTCAACAATGAAAAACACCAACAAATTCAACAACAACCTCAACATTGAAAAACACCAACAAGTTCAACAACAACCTCAACATTGAAAAACACAAACTAATTCAACAACAACTTCAACATTGAAAAACACCAACAAATTAAACAACAACCTCGACATTGAAAAACACCAAAAATTCAACAACAACCTCAACATTGAAAAACTACGACAACCTCAACATTGAAAAACACCAACAAATACAACAACAACCTCAACATTGAAAAACAACAACAACCACAACATTGAGAAAACACCAACAAATTCATCAACAACCTTCAACATTGAAAAACACCAACAAATTCAACAACAACCTCAACATTGAAAAACAACAACAACCTCAACATTGAAAAACACCACCAAATTCAACAACAACTTCAACATTGAAAAACACCAACATATTCAACAACAACCTCGAAATTGAAAAACACCAACAAATTCAACAACAACCTCAACATTGAAAAACAACAACAACCTCAACATTGAAAAACACCAACAAATTCCACAACAACCTCAACATTGAAAAACAACAACAATCTCAACATTGAAAAACACCAACAAATTCAACAACAACCTCAACAATGAAAAACACGAACAAATTCAACAACAACCTCAACATTGAAAAACACCAACAACTTTAACAACAACCTCAACTTTGAAAAACAACAACAACCTCAACATGGAAAAACACCAACAAATTTAACAACAACCTCAACATTGAAAAACAACAACAACCTCAAAATTGAAAATCACCAACAAATTCAACAACAACCTCAACATTTAAAAACAACAACAACCTCAACATTGAAAAACACCAACAAATTCAACAACAACCTCAACATTGAAGAACACCAACAAATTCAACAACAACTTCAACATTGAAAAACACCCACAAATTCAACAACAACCTCGACATTGAAAAACACCAACAAATTCAACAACAACCTCAACATTGAAAAACACAACAACCTCAACATTGAAAAGCACCAACAAATACAAAAACAACCTCAACATTGAAAAACACCAACAAATTCAACAAGAACCTCAACATTGAAAAACAACAACAACCTCAACATTGAAAAAAAACAACCTCAACATTGAAAAACACCAACAAATTCAACAACAACCTCAACATTGAAAAACTACAACAACCTCAACATTGAAAAACACCAACAAATTCAACAACAACCTCAACAATGAAAAACACCAACAAATTCAACAACAACCTCAACAATGAAAAACACCAACAAATTCAACAACAACCTCAACATTGAAAAACACCAACAAATTTAACAACAACCTCAACTTTGAAAAACGACAACAACCTCAACATGGAAAAACACCAACAAATTCAACAACAACCTCAACATTGAAAAACAACAACAACCTCAACATTGAAAAACACCAACAAATTCAACAACAACTTCAACATTGAAAAACACCAACAAATTCAACAACAACCTCGAAATTGAAAAACAGCAACAAATTCAACAACAACCTCAACATTGAAAAACAACAACAACCTCAACATGGAAAAACACCAACAAATTCAACAACAACCTCAACATTGAAAAACTACAACAACCTCATCATTGAAAAACACCAACAAATTCAACAACAACCTCAACAATGAAAAACACCAGCAAATTCAACAACAACCTCAACAATGAAAAACACCGACAAATTCAACAACAACCTCAACATTGAAAAACACCAACAAATTTAACAACAACCTCAACTTTGAAAAACGACAACAACCTCAACATGGAAAAACACCAACAAATTCAACAACAACCTCAACATTGAAAACCAACAAAAACCACAATATTGAAAAACACGAACAAATTCAACAACAACCTCAACATTTAAAAACAACAACAACCTCAACATTGAAAAACACCAACAAATTCAGCAACAACCTGAAGATTGAAAAACACCAACAAATTCAACAACAACTTCAACATTGAAAAACACCAACAAATTCAACAACAACCTCGACATTGAAAAACACCAACAAATTCAACAACAACCTCAACATTGAAAAACTACAACAACCTCAACACTGAAAAACACCAACAAATACAACAACAACCTCAACATTGAAAAACAACAACAACATCACAATTGAGAAGACACCAACAAATTCAACAACAACCTTCAACATTGAAAAACACCAACAAATTCAACAACAAACTCAACATTGAGAAACAACAACAACCTCAACATTGAAAAACACCAATAAATTCAACAACAACCTCAACATTGAAAAACAACAACAACCTCAACATTGAAAAACACCAACAAATTCAGCAACAACCTCAACATTGAAAAACAACAACAACCTCAACATTGAAAAACACCAACAAATTCAACAACAACCTCAGCATTGAAAAACTACAACAACCTCAACATTGAAAAATACCAACAAATTCAACAACAACCTCAACATTGAAAAACAACAACAACCTCAACATTGAAAAACACCAACAAATTCCACAACAACCTCAACATTGAAAAACAACAACAATTTCAACATTGAAAAACACCAACTAATTCAACAACAACCTCAACAATGAAAAACACCAGCAAATTCAACAACAACCTCAACAATGAAAAACACCGACAAATTCAACAACAACCTCAACATTGAAAAACACCAACAAATTTAACAACAACCTCAACTTTGAAAAACGACAACAACCTCAACATGGAAAAACACCAACAAATTCAACAACAACCTCAACATTGAAAACCAACAAAAACCACAATATTGAAAAACACGAACAAATTCAACAACAACCTCAACATTTAAAAACAACAACAACCTCAACATTGAAAAACACCAACAAATTCAGCAACAACCTGAAGATTGAAAAACACCAACAAATTCAACAACAACTTCAACATTGAAAAACACCAACAAATTCAACAACAACCTCGACATTGAAAAACACCAACAAATTCAACAACAACCTCAACATTGAAAAACTACAACAACCTCAACACTGAAAAACACCAACAAATACAACAACAACCTCAACATTGAAAAACAACAACAACCTCACAATTGAGAAGACACCAACAAATTCAACAACAACCTTCAACATTGAAAAACACCAACAAATTCAACAACAAACTCAACATTGAGAAACAACAACAACCTCAACATTGAAAAACACCAATAAATTCAACAACAACCTCAACATTGAAAAACAACAACAACCTCAACATTGAAAAACACCAACAAATTCAGCAACAACCTCAACATTGAAAAACAACAATAACCTCAACATTGAAAAACACCAACAAATTCAACAACAACCTCAACATTGAAAAACAACAACAACCTCAACATTGAAAAACACCAACAAATTCCACAACAACCTCAACATTGAAAAACAACAACAATTTCAACTTTGAAAAACACCAACAAATTCAACAACAACCTCAGCAATGAAAAACACGAACAAATTCAACAACAACCTCAACATTGAAAAACACCAGCAAATTTAACAACAACCTCAACTTTGAAAAACAACAACAACCTCAACATGGAAAAACACCAACAAATTCAACAACAAGCTCAACATTGAAAAAGAACAACAACCTCAAAATTGAAAAACACCAACAAATTCAACAACAACCTCAACATTTAAAAACAACAACAACCTCAACATTGAAAACCACCAACAAATTCAACAACAACCTCAACATTGAGGAACACCAACAAATTCAACAACAACTTCAACATTGAAAAACACCCACAAATTCAACAACAACTTCGACATTGAAAAACACCAACAAATTCAACAACAACCTCAACATTGAAAAGCACCAACAAATACAACAACAACCTCAACATTGAAAAAGAACAACAACCTCAACATTGAAAAACACCAACAAATTCAACAACAACCTCAACATTGAAAAACAACAACAACCTCAACATTGAAAAACAACAACAACCTCAACATTGAAAAACACCAACAAATTCAACAACAACCTCAACATTGAAAAACAACAACAACCTCAACATTCAAAAACACCAACAAATTCAACAACAGCCTCGAAATTGAAAAACAGCAACAAATTCAACAACAACCTCACCATTGAAAAACAACAACAATCTCAACATTGAAAAACACCAGCAAATTCAACAACAACCTCAACATTAAAAAACAACAACAACCTCAACATTGAAAAACACCAACAAATTCAACAACAACCTCAACAATGAAAAACACCAACAAATTCAACAACAACCTCAACATTGAAAAACACCAACAAGTTTAACAACAACCTCAACTTTGAAAAACGACAACAACCTCAACATGGAAAAACACCAACAAATTCAACAACAACCTCAACATTGAAAAACAACAACAACCACAATATTGAAAAACACCAACAAATTCAACAACAACCTCAACATTTAAAAACAACAACAACCTCAACATTGAAAAACACCAACAAATTCAACAACAACCTCAACATTGAAAAACACAAACAAATTCAACAACAACTTCAACATTGAAAAACACCAACAAATTCAACAACAACCTCGACATTGAAAAATACCAACAAATTCAACAACATCCTCAACATTGAAAAACTTCAACAACCTCAACACTGAAAAACACCAACAAATACAACAACAACCTCAACATTGAAAAACAACAACAACCTCAACATTGAGAAAACACCAACAAATTCAACAACAACCTTCAACATTGAAAAACACCAACAAATTCAACAACAACCTCAACATTGAAAAACAACAACAAACCTCAACATTGAAAAACAGCAACAACCTCAACATTGAAAAACACCAACAAATTCAACAACAACCTCAACATTGAAAAACAACAACAACCTCAACATTGAAAAACACCAACAAATTCAACAACAACCTCAACATTGAAAAACAACAACAACCTCGACATTGAAAAACACCATCAAATTCAACAACGACCTCAACATTGAAAAAAAACAACAACCTCAACATTGAAAAACACCAACAAATTCAACAACAACCTCAACATTGAAAAACACCAACAAATTCAACAACAACCTCAACATTAAAAAACGCCTACAAATTCAACAACAACCTCAACATTGAAACACACCAACAAATTCAACAACAACCTCAACATTGAAAAGCAACAACAACCTCAACATTGAAAAAAACCAACAAATTCAACAACAACCTCAACATTGAAAAACACCAACAAATTCAACAACAACCTCAACATTGAAAAACAACAACAACTTCAACATTGAAAAACAACAACAACCTCAACATTGAAAAACACCAACAAATTCAACAACAACCTCAACATTGAAAAACAACAACAACCTCAACATTGAAAAACACCAACAAATTCCACAACAACCTCAACATTGAAAAACAACAACAATTTCAACATTGAAAAACACCAACAAATTCAACAACAACCTCAACAATGAAAAACACGAACAAATTCAACAACAACCTCAACATTGAAAAACACCAGCAAATTTAACAACAACCTCAACTTTGAAAAACAACAACAACCTCAACATGGAAAAACACCATCAAATTCAACAACAAGCTCAACATTGAAAAACAACAACAACCTCAAAATTGAAAAACACCAACAAATTCAACAACAACCTCAACATTTAAAAACAACAACAACCTCAACATTGAAAAACACCAACAAATTCAACAACAACCTCAACATTGAGGAACACCAACAAATTCAACAACAACTTCAACATTGAAAAACACCCACAAATTCAACAACAACTTCGACATTGAAAAACACCAACAAATTCAACAACAACCTCAACATTGAAAAGCACCAACAAATACAACAACAACCTCAACATTGAAAAAGAACAGCAACCTCAACATTGAAAAACACCAACAAATTCAACAACAACCTCAACATTGAAAAACAACAACAACCTCAACATTGAAAAACAACAACAACCTCAACATTGAAAAACACCAACAAATTCAACAACAACCTCAACATTGAAAAACAACAACAACCTCAACATTCAAAAACACCAACAAATTCAACAACAGCCTCGAAATTGAAAAACAGCAACAAATTCAACAACAACCTCACCATTGAAAAACAACATCAATCTCAACATTGAAAAACACCAGCAAATTCAACAACAACCTCAACATTAAAAAACAACAACAACCTCAACATTGAAAAATACCAACAAATTCAACAACAACCTCAACAATGAAAAACACCAACAAATTCAACAACAACCTCAACATTGAAAAACACCAATAAATTTAACAACAACCTCAACTTTGAAAAACGACAACAACCTCAACATGGAAAAACACCAACAAATTCAACAACAACCTCAACATTGAAAAACAACAACAACCACAATATTGAAAAACACCAACAAATTCAACAACAACCTCAACATTTAAAAACAACAACAACCTCAACATTGAAAAACACCAACAAATTCAACAACAACCTCAACATTGAAAAACACAAACAAATTCAACAACAACTTCAACATTGAAAAACACCAACAAATTCAACAACAACCTCGACATTGAAAAACACCAACAAATTCAACAACAACCTCAACACTGAAAAACTTCAACAACCTCAACACTGAAAAACACCAACAAATACAACAACAACCTCAACATTGAAAAACAACAACAACCTCAACATTGAGAAAACACCAACAAATTCAACAACAACCTTCAACATTGAAAAACACCAACAAATTCAACAACAACCTCAACATTGAAAAACAACAACAACCTCAACATTGAAAAACACCAACAAATTCAACAACAACCTCAACATTGAAAAACAACAACAACCTCAACATTGAAAAACACCAACAAATTCAACAACAACCTCAACATTGAAAAACAACAACAACCTCGACATTGAAAAACACCATCAAATTCAACAACGACCTCAACATTGAAAAAAAACAACAACCTCAACATTGAAAAACACCAACAAATTCAACAACAACCTCAACATTGAAAAACACCAACAAATTCAACAACAACCTCAACATTTAAAAACGCCTACAAATTCAACAACAACCTCAACATTGAAACACACCAACAAATTCAACAACAACCTCAACATTGAAAAGCAACAACAACCTCAACATTGAAAAACACCAACAAATTCAACAACAACCTCAACATTGAAAAACAACAACAACCTCAACATTGAAAAACACCAACAAATTCCACAACAACCTCAACATTGAAAAACAACAACAATTTCAACATTGAAAAACACCAACAAATTCAACAACAACCTCAACAATGAAAAACACGAACAAATTCAACAACAACCTCAACATTGAAAAACACCAGCAAATTTAACAACAACCTCAACTTTGAAAAACAACAACAACCTCAACATGGAAAAACACCAACAAATTCAACAACAAGCTCAACATTGAAAAACAACAACAACCTCAAAATTGAAAAACACCAACAAATTCAACAACAACCTCAACATTTAAAAACAACAACAACCTCAACATTGAAAAACACCAACAAATTCAACAACAACCTCAACATTGAGGAACACCAACAAATTCAACAACAACTTCAACATTGAAAAACACCCACAAATTCAACAACAACTTCGACTTTGAAAAACACCAACAAATTCAACAACAACCTCAACATTGAAAAGCACCAACAAATACAACAACAACCTCAACATTGAAAAAGAACAACAACCTCAACATTGAAAAACACCAACAAATTCAACAACAACCTCAACATTGAAAAACAACAACAACCTCAACATTGAAAAACAACAACAACCTCAACATTGAAAAACACCAACAAATTCAACAACAACCTCAACATTGAAAAACAACAACAACCTCAACATTCAAAAACACCAACAAATTCAACAACAGCCTCGAAATTGAAAAACAGCAACAAATTCAACAACAACCTCACCATTGAAAAACAACAATAATCTCAACATTGAAAAACACCAGCAAATTCAACAACAACCTCAACATTAAAAAACAACAACCTCAACATTGAAAAACACCAACAAATTCAACAACAACCTCAACAATGAAAAACACCAACAAATTCAACAACAACCTCAACATTGAAAAACACCAACAAATTTAACAACAACCTCAACTTTGAAAAACGACAACAACCTCAACATGGAAAAACACCAACAAATTCAACAACAACCTCAACATTGAAAAACAACAACAACCACAATATTGAAAAACACCAACAAATTCAACAACAACCTCAACATTTAAAAACAACAACAACCTCAACATTGAAAAACACCAACAAATTCAACAACAACCTCAACATTGAAAAACACAAACAAATTCAACAACAACTTCAACATTGAAAAACACCAACAAATTCAACAACAACCTCGACATTGAAAAACACCAACAAATTCAACAACAACCTCAACACTGAAAAACTTCAACAACCTCAACACTGAAAAACACCAACAAATACAACAACAACCTCAACATTGAAAAACAACATCAACCTCAACATTGAGAAAACACCAACAAATTCAACAACAACCTTCAACATTGAAAAACACCAACAAATTCAACAACAACCTCAACATTGAAAAACAACAACAAACCTCAACATTGAAAAACAGCAACAACCTCAACATTGAAAAACACCAACAAATTCAACAACAACCTCAACATTGAAAAACACCAACAAATTCAACAACAACCTCAACATTGAAAAACAACAACAACCTCGACATTGAAAAACACCATCAAATTCAACAACGACCTCAACATTGAAAAAAAACAACAACCTCAACATTGAAAAACACCAACAAATTCAACAACAACCTCAACATTGAAAAACACCAACAAATTCAACAACAACCTCAACATTTAAAAACGCCTACAAATTCAACAACAACCTCAACATTGAAACACACCAACAAATTCAACAACAACCTCAACATTGAAAAGCAACAACAACCTCAACATTGAAAAACACCAACAAATTCAACAACAACCTCAACATTGAAAAACACCAACAAATTCAACAACAACCTCAACATTGAAAAACAACAACAACTTCAACATTGAAAAACAACAACAACCTCAACATTGAAAAACACCAACAAATTCAACAACAACCTCAACATTGAAAAACAACAACAACCTCAACATTGAAAAACACCAACAAATTCAACAACAACCTCAACAATGAAAAACACCAACAAATTCAACAACAACCTCAACAATGAAAAACACCGACAAATTCAACAACAACCTCAACATTGAAAAACACCAACAAATTTAACAACAACCTCAACTTTGAAAAACGACAACAACCTCAACATGGAAAAACACCAACAAATTCACCAACAACCTCAACATTGAAAACCAACAAAAACCACAATATTGAAAAACACGAACAAATTCAACAACAACCTCAACATTTAAAAACAACAACAACCTCAACATTGAAAAACACCAACAAATTCAGCAACAACCTGAAGATTGAAAAACACCAACAAATTCAACAACAACTTCAACATTGAAAAACACCAACAAATTCAACAACAACCTCGACAAAGAAAAACACCAACAAATTCAACAACAACCTCAACATTTAAAAACAACAACAACCTCAACATTGAAAAACACCAACAAATTCAACAACAACCTCAACATTGAAGAACACCAACAAATTCAACAACAACTTCAACATTGAAAAACACCCACAAATTCAACAACAACCTCGACATTGAAAAACACCAACAAATTCAACAACAACCTCAACATTGAAAAACACAACAACCTCAACATTGAAAAGCACCAACAAATACAAAAACAACCTCAACATTGAAAAAGAACAACAACCTCAACATTGAAAAACACCAACAAATTCAACAAGAACCTCAACATTGAAAAACAACAACAACCTCAACATTGAAAAAAAACAACCTCAACATTGAAAAACACCAACAAATTCAACAACAACTTCAACATTGAAAAACTACAACAACCTCAACATTGAAAAACACCAACAAATTCAACAACAACCTCAACAATGAAAAACACCAACAAATTCAACAACAACCTCAACAATGAAAAACACCAACAAATTCAACAACAACCTCAACATTGAAAAACACCAACAAATTTAACAACAACCTCAACTTTGAAAAACGACAACAACCTCAACATGGAAAAACACCAACAAATTCAACAACAACCTCAACATTGAAAAACAACAACAACCTCAACATTGAAAAACACCAACAAATTCAACAACAACTTCAACATTGAAAAACACCAACAAATTCAACAACAACCTCGAAATTGAAAAACAGCAACAAATTCAACAACAACCTCAACATTGAAAAACAACAACAACCTCAACATGGAAAAACACCAACAAATTCAACAACAACCTCAACATTGAAAAACTACAACAACCTCAACATTGAAAAACACCAACAAATTCAACAACAACCTCAACAATGAAAAACACCAGCAAATTCAACAACAACCTCAACAATGAAAAACACCGACAAATTCAACAACAACCTCAACATTGAAAAACACCAACAAATTTAACAACAACCTCAACTTTGAAAAACGACAACAACCTCAACATGGAAAAACACCAACAAATTCAACAACAACCTCAACATTGAAAACCAACAAAAACCACAATATTGAAAAACACGAACAAATTCAACAACAACCTCAACATTTAAAAACAACAACAACCTCAACATTGAAAAACACCAACAAATTCAGCAACAACCTGAAGATTGAAAAACACCAACAAATTCAACAACAACTTCAACATTGAAAAACACCAACAAATTCAACAACAACCTCAACATTGAAAAACACCAACAAATTTAACAACAACCTCAACTTTGAAAAACGACAACAACCTCAACATGGAAAAACACCAACAAATTCAACAACAACCTCAACATTGAAAACCAACAAAAACCACAATATTGAAAAACACGAACAAATTCAACAACAACCTCAACATTTAAAAACAACAACAACCTCAACATTGAAAAACACCAACAAATTCAACAAGAACCTCAACATTGAAAAACAACAACAACCTCAACATTGAAAAAAAACAACCTCAACATTGAAAAACACCAACAAATTCAACAACAACTTCAACATTGAAAAACTACAACAACCTCAACATTGAAAAACACCAACAAATTCAACAACAACCTCAACAATGAAAAACACCAACAAATTCAACAACAACCTCAACAATGAAAAACACCAACAAATTCAACAACAACCTCAACATTGAAAAACACCAACAAATTTAACAACAACCTCAACTTTGAAAAACGACAACAACCTCAACATGGAAAAACACCAACAAATTCAACAACAACCTCAACATTGAAAAACAACAACAACCTCAACATTGAAAAACACCAACAAATTCAACAACAACTTCAACATTGAAAAACACCAACAAATTCAACAACAACCTCGAAATTGAAAAACAGCAACAAATTCAACAACAACCTCAACATTGAAAAACAACAACAACCTCAACATGGAAAAACACCAACAAATTCAACAACAACCTCAACATTGAAAAACTACAACAACCTCAACATTGAAAAACACCAACAAATTCAACAACAACCTCAACAATGAAAAACACCAGCAAATTCAACAACAACCTCAACAATGAAAAACACCGACAAATTCAACAACAACCTCAACATTGAAAAACACCAACAAATTTAACAACAACCTCAACTTTGAAAAACGACAACAACCTCAACATGGAAAAACACCAACAAATTCAACAACAACCTCAACATTGAAAACCAACAAAAACCACAATATTGAAAAACACGAACAAATTCAACAACAACCTCAACATTTAAAAACAACAACAACCTCAACATTGAAAAACACCAACAAATTCAGCAACAACCTGAAGATTGAAAAACACCAACAAATTCAACAACAACTTCAACATTGAAAAACACCAACAAATTCAACAACAACCTCAACATTGAAAAACACCAACAAATTTAACAACAACCTCAACTTTGAAAAACGACAACAACCTCAACATGGAAAAACACCAACAAATTCAACAACAACCTCAACATTGAAAACCAACAAAAACCACAATATTGAAAAACACGAACAAATTCAACAACAACCTCAACATTTAAAAACAACAACAACCTCAACATTGAAAAACACCAACAAATTCAGCAACAACCTGAAGATTGAAAAACACCAACAAATTCAACAACAACTTCAACATTGAAAAACACCAACAAATTCAACAACAACTTCAACATTGAAAAACACCCACAAATTCAACAACAACCTCGACATTGAAAAACACCAACAAATTCAACAACAACCTCAACATTGAAAAACACAACAACCTCAACATTGAAAAGCACCAACAAATACAAAAACAACCTCAACATTGAAAAAGAACAACAACCTCAACATTGAAAAACACCAACAAATTCAACAAGAACCTCAACATTGAAAAACAACAACAACCTCAACATTGAAAAAAAACAACCTCAACATTGAAAAACACCAACAAATTCAACAACAACTTCAACATTGAAAAACTACAACAACCTCAACATTGAAAAACACCAACAAATTCAACAACAACCTCAACAATGAAAAACACCAACAAATTCAACAACAACCTCAACAATGAAAAACACCAACAAATTCAACAACAACCTCAACATTGAAAAACACCAACAAATTTAACAACAACCTCAACTTTGAAAAACGACAACAACCTCAACATGGAAAAACACCAACAAATTCAACAACAACCTCAACATTGAAAAACAACAACAACCTCAACATTGAAAAACACCAACAAATTCAACAACAACTTCAACATTGAAAAACACCAACAAATTCAACAACAACCTCGAAATTGAAAAACAGCAACAAATTCAACAACAACCTCAACATTGAAAAACAACAACAACCTCAACATGGAAAAACACCAACAAATTCAACAACAACCTCAACATTGAAAAACTACAACAACCTCAACATTGAAAAACACCAACAAATTCAACAACAACCTCAACAATGAAAAACACCAGCAAATTCAACAACAACCTCAACAATGAAAAACACCGACAAATTCAACAACAACCTCAACATTGAAAAACACCAACAAATTTAACAACAACCTCAACTTTGAAAAACGACAACAACCTCAACATGGAAAAACACCAACAAATTCAACAACAACCTCAACATTGAAAACCAACAAAAACCACAATATTGAAAAACACGAACAAATTCAACAACAACCTCAACATTTAAAAACAACAACAACCTCAACATTGAAAAACACCAACAAATTCAGCAACAACCTGAAGATTGAAAAACACCAACAAATTCAACAACAACTTCAACATTGAAAAACACCAACAAATTCAACAACAACCTCAACATTGAAAAACAACAACAACCACAATATTGAAAAACACCAACAAATTCAACAACAACCTCAACATTTAAAAACAACAACAACCTCAACATTGAAAAACACCAACAAATTCAACAACAACCTCAACATTGAAAAACACAAACAAATTCAACAACAACTTCAACATTGAAAAACACCAACAAATTCAACAACAACCTCGACATTGAAAAACACCAACAAATTCAACAACAACCTCAACATTGAAAAACTTCAACAACCTCAACACTGAAAAACACCAACAAATACAACAACAACCTCAACATTGAAAAATAACAACAACCTCAACATTGAGAAAACACCAACAAATTCAACAACAACCTTCAACATTGAAAAACACCAACAAATTCAACAACAACCTCAACATTGAAAAACAACAACAAACCTCAACATTGAAAAACAGCAACAACCTCAACATTGAAAAACACCAACAAATTCAACAACAACCTCAACATTGAAAAACAACAACAACCTCAACATTGAAAAACACCAACAAATTCAACAACAACCTCAACATTGAAAAACAACAACAACCTCGACATTGAAAAACACCATCAAATTCAACAACGACCTCAACATTGAAAAAAAACAACAACCTCAACATTGAAAAACACCAACAAATTCAACAACAACCTCAACATTGAAAAACACCAACAAATTCAACAACAACCTCAACATTTAAAAACGCCTACAAATTCAACAACAACCTCAACATTGAAACACACCAACAAATTCAACAACAACCTCAACATTGAAAAGCAACAACAACCTCAACATTGAAAAACACCAACAAATTCAACAACAACCTCAACATTGAAAAACACCAACAAATTCAACAACAACCTCAACATTGAAAAACAACAACAACTTCAACATTGAAAAACAACAACAACCTCAACATTGAAAAACACCAACAAATTCAACAACAACCTCAACATTGAAAAACAACAACAACCTCAACATTGAAAGACACCAACAAATTCAACAACAACCTCAACAATGAAAAACACCAACAAATTCAACAACAACCTCAACAATGAAAAACACCGACAAATTCAACAACAACCTCAACATTGAAAAACACCAACAAATTTAACAACAACCTCAACTTTGAAAAACGACAACAACCTCAACATGGAAAAACACCAACAAATTCACCAACAACCTCAACATTGAAAACCAACAAAAACCACAATATTGAAAAACACGAACAAATTCAACAACAACCTCAACATTTAAAAACAACAACAACCTCAACATTGAAAAACACCAACAAATTCAGCAACAACCTGAAGATTGAAAAACACCAACAAATTCAACAACAACTTCAACATTGAAAAACACCAACAAATTCAACAAGAACCTCGACAAAGAAAAACACCAACAAATTCAACAACAACCTCAACATTTAAAAACAACAACAACCTCAACATTGAAAAACACCAACAAATTCAACAACAACCTCAACATTGAAGAACACCAACAAATTCAACAACAACTTCAACATTGAAAAACACCCACAAATTCAACAACAACCTCGACATTGAAAAACACCAACAAATTCAACAACAACCTCAACATTGAAAAACACAACAACCTCAACATTGAAAAGCACCAACAAATACAAAAACAACCTCAACATTGAAAAAGAACAACAACCTCAACATTGAAAAACACCAACAAATTCAACAAGAACCTCAACATTGAAAAACAACAACAACCTGAACATTGAAAAAAAACAACCTCAACATTGAAAAACACCAACAAATTCAACAACAACCTCAACATTGAAAAACCAGAACAACCTCAACATTGAAAAACACCAACAAATTCAACAACAACCTCAACAATGAAAAACACCAACAAATTCAACAACAACCTCAAAAATGAAAAACACCAACAAATTCAACAACAACCTCAACATTGAAAAACACCAACAAATTTAACAACAACCTCAACTTTGAAAAACGACAACAACCTCAACATGGAAAAACACCCACAAATTCAACAACAACCTCAACATTGAAAAACAACAACAACCTCAACATTGAAAAACACCAACAAATTCAACAACAACTTCAACATTGAAAAACACCAACAAATTCAACAACAACCTCGAAATTGAAAAACAGCAACAAATTCAACAACAACCTCAACATTGAAAAACAACAACAACCTCAACATGGAAAAACACCAACAAATTCAACAACAACCTCAACATTGAAAAACTACAACAACCTCAACATTGAAAAACACCAACAAATTCAACAACAACCTCAACAATGAAAAACACCAGCAAATTCAACAACAACCTCAACAATGAAAAACACCGACAAATTCAACAACAACCTCAACATTGAAAAACACCAACAAATTTAACAACAACCTCAACTTTGAAAATCGACAACAACCTCAACATGGAAAAACACCAACAAATTCAACAACAACCTCAACATTGAAAACCAACAAAAACCACAATATTGAAAAACACGAACAAATTCAACAACAACCTCAACATTTAAAAACAACAACAACCTCAACATTGAAAAACACCAACAAATTCAGCAACAACCTGAAGATTGAAAAACACCAACAAATTCAACAACAACTTCAACATTGAAAAACACCAACAAATTCAACAACAACCTCGACATTGAAAAACACCAACAAATTCAACAACAACCTCAACATTGAAAAACTACAACAACCTCAACACTGAAAAACACCAACAAATACAACAACAACCTCAACATTGAAAAACAACAACAACCTCACAATTGAGAAGACACCAACAAATTCAACAACAACCTTCAACATTGAAAAACACCAACAAATTCAACAACAAAGTCAACATTGAGAAACAACAACAACCTCAACATTGAAAAACACCAATAAATTCAACAACAACCTCAACATTGAAAAACAACAACAACCTCAACATTGAAAAACACCAACAAATTCAGCAACAACCTCAACATTGAAAAACAACAACAACCTCAACATTGGAAAACACCAACAAATTCAACAACAACCTCAGCATTGAAAAACTACAACAACCTCAAAATTGAAAAACACCAACAAATTCAACAACAACCTCAACATTTAAAAACAACAACAACCTCAACATTGAAAAACACCAACAAATTCAACAACAACCTCAACATTGAGGAACACCAACAAATTCAACAACAACTTCAGCATTGAAAAACACCCACAAATTCAACAACAACTTCGACATTGAAAAACACCAACAAATTCAACAACAACCTCAACAATGAAAACACCAACAAATTCAACAACAACCTCAACATTGAAAAACACCAACAAATTTAACAACAACCTCAACATTGAAAAACGACAACAACCTCAACATGGAAAAACACCAAAAAATTCAACAACAACCTCAACATTGAAAAACAACAACAACCTCAACATTGAAAAACACCAACAAATTCAACAACAACTTCAACATTGAAAAACACCAACAAATTCAACAACAACCTCGAAATTGAAAAACAGCAACAAATTCAACAACAACCTCAACATTGAAAAACAACAACAACCTCAACATGGAAAAACACCAACAAATTCAACAACAACCTCAACATTGAAAAACTACAACAACCTCAACATTGAAAAACACCAACAAATTCAACAACAACCTCAACAATGAAAAACACCAGCAAATTCAACAACAACCTCAACAATGAAAAACACCGACAAATTCAACAACAACCTCAACATTGAAAAACACCAACAAATTTAACAACAACCTCAACTTTGAAAAACGACAACAACCTCAACATGGAAAAACACCAACAAATTCAACAACAACCTCAACATTGAAAACCAACAAAAACCACAATATTGAAAAACACGAACAAATTCAACAACAACCTCAACATTTAAAAACAACAACAACCTCAACATTGAAAAACACCAACAAATTCAGCAACAACCTGAAGATTGAAAAACACCAACAAATTCAACAACAACTTCAACATTGAAAAACACCAACAAATTCAACAACAACCTCAACATTGAAAAACAACAACAACCACAATATTGAAAAACACCAACAAATTCAACAACAACCTCAACATTTAAAAACAACAACAACCTCAACATTGAAAAACACCAACAAATTCAACAACAACCTAAACATTGAAAAACACAAACAAATTCAACAACAACTTCAACATTGAAAAACACCAACAAATTCAACAACAACCTCGACATTGAAAAACACCAACAAATTCAACAACAACCTCAACATTGAAGAACTTCAACAACCTCAACACTGAAAAACACCAACAAATACAACAACAACCTCAACATTGAAAAACAACAACAACCTCAACATTGAGAAAACACCAACAAATTCAACAACAACCTTCAACATTGAAAAACACCAACAAATTCAACAACAACCTCAACATTGAAAAACAACAACAAACCTCAACATTGAAAAACAGCAACAACCTCAACATTGAAAAACACCAACAAATTCAACAACAACCTCAACATTGAAAAACAACAACAACCTCAACATTGAAAAAAACCAACAAATTCAACAACAACCTCAACATTGAAAAACAACAACAACCTCGACATTGAAAAACACCATCAAATTCAACAACGACCTCAACATTGAAAAAAAACAACAACCTCAGCATTGAAAAACACCAACAAATTCAACAACAACCTCAACATTGAAAAACACCAACAAATTCAACAACAACCTCAACATTTAAAAACGCCTACAAATTCAACAACAACCTCAACATTGAAACACACCAACAAATTCAACAACAACCTCAACATTGAAAAGCAACAACAACCTCAACATTGAAAAACACCAACAAATTCAACAACAACCTCAACATTGAAAAACACCAACAAATTCAACAACAACCTCAACATTGAAAAACAACAACAACTTCAACATTGAAAAACAACAACCTCAACATTGAAAAACACCAACAAATTCAACAACAACCTCAACATTGAAAAACAACAACAACCTCAACATTGAAAACCACCAACATATTCAACAACAACCTCAACAATGAAAAACACCAACAAATTCAACAACAACCTCAACAATGAAAAACACCGACAAATTCAACAACAACCTCAACATTGAAAAACACCAACAAATTTAACAACAACCTCAACTTTGAAAAACGACAACAACCTCAACATGGAAAAACACCAACAAATTCACCAACAACCTCAACATTGAAAACCAACAAAAACCACAATATTGAAAAACACGAACAAATTCAACAACAACCTCAACATTTAAAAACAACAACAACCTCAACATTGAAAAACACCAACAAATTCAGCAACAACCTGAAGATTGAAAAACACCAACAAATTCAACAACAACTTCAACATTGAAAAACACCAACAAATTCAACAACAACCTCGACATTGAAAAACACCAACAAATTCAACAACAACCTCAACATTTAAAAACAACAACAACCTCAACATTGAAAAACACCAACAAATTCAACAACAACCTCAACATTGAAGAACACCAACAAATTCAACAACAACTTCAACATTGAAAAACACCCACAAATTCAACAACAACCTCGACATTGAAAAACACCAACAAATTCAACAACAACCTCAACATTGAAAAACACAACAACCTCAACATTGAAAAGCACCAACAAATACAAAAACAACCTCAACATTGAAAAAGAACAACAACCTCAACATTGAAAAACACCAACAAATTCAACAAGAACCTCAACATTGAAAAACAACAACAACCTCAACATTGAAAAAAAACAACCTCAACATTGAAAAACACCAACAAATTCAACAACAACCTCAACATTGAAAAAGAACAACAACCTCAACATTGAAAAACACCAACAAATTCAACAAGAACCTCAACATTGAAAAACAACAACAACCTGAACATTGAAAAAAAACAACCTCAACATTGAAAAACACCAACAAATTCAACAACAACCTCAACATTGAAAAACCAGAACAACCTCAACATTGAAAAACACCAACAAATTCAACAACAACCTCAACAATGAAAAACACCAACAAATTCAACAACAACCTCAACAATGAAAAACACCAACAAATTCAACAACAACCTCAACATTGAAAAACACCAACAAATTTAACAACAACCTCAACTTTGAAAAACGACAACAACCTCAACATGGAAAAACACCCACAAATTCAACAACAACCTCAACATTGAAAAACAACAACAACCTCAACATTGAAAAACACCAACAAATTCAACAACAACTTCAACATTGAAAAACACCAACAAATTCAACAACAACCTCGAAATTGAAAAACAGCAACAAATTCAACAACAACCTCAACATTGAAAAACAACAACAACCTCAACATGGAAAAACACCAACAAATTCAACAACAACCTCAACATTGAAAAACTACAACAACCTCAACATTGAAAAACACCAACAAATTCAACAACAACCTCAACAATGAAAAACACCAGCAAATTCAACAACAACCTCAACAATGAAAAACACCGACAAATTCAACAACAACCTCAACATTGAAAAACACCAACAAATTTAACAACAACCTCAACTTTGAAAAACGACAACAACCTCAACATGGAAAAACACCAACAAATTCAACAACAACCTCAACATTGAAAACCAACAAAAACCACAATATTGAAAAACACGAACAAATTCAACAACAACCTCAACATTTAAAAACAACAACAACCTCAACATTGAAAAACACCAACAAATTCAGCAACAACCTGAAGATTGAAAAACACCAACAAATTCAACAACAACTTCAACATTGAAAAACACCAACAAATTCAACAACAACCTCGACATTGAAAAACACCAACAAATTCAACAACAACCTCAACATTGAAAAACTACAACAACCTCAACACTGAAAAACACCAACAAATACAACAACAACCTCAACATTGAAAAACAACAACAACCTCACAATTGAGAAGACACCAACAAATTCAACAACAACCTTCAACATTGAAAAACACCAACAAATTCAACAACAAAGTCAACATTGAGAAACAACAACAACCTCAACATTGAAAAACACCAATAAATTCAACAACAACCTCAACATTGAAAAACAACAACAACCTCAACATTGAAAAACACCAACAAATTCAGCAACAACCTCAACATTGAAAAACAACAACAACCTCAACATTGGAAAACACCAACAAATTCAACAACAACCTCAGCATTGAAAAACTACAACAACCTCAAAATTGAAAAACACCAACAAATTCAACAACAACCTCAACATTTAAAAACAACAACAACCTCAACATTGAAAAACACCAACAAATTCAACAACAACCTCAACATTGAGGAACACCAACAAATTCAACAACAACTTCAGCATTGAAAAACACCCACAAATTCAACAACAACTTCGACATTGAAAAACACCAACAAATTCAACAACAACCTCAACAATGAAAACACCAACAAATTCAACAACAACCTCAACATTGAAAAACACCAACAAATTTAACAACAACCTCAACATTGAAAAACGACAACAACCTCAACATGGAAAAACACCAAAAAATTCAACAACAACCTCAACATTGAAAAACAACAACAACCTCAACATTGAAAAACACCAACAAATTCAACAACAACTTCAACATTGAAAAACACCAACAAATTCAACAACAACCTCGAAATTGAAAAACAGCAACAAATTCAACAACAACCTCAACATTGAAAAACAACAACAACCTCAACATGGAAAAACACCAACAAATTCAACAACAACCTCAACATTGAAAAACTACAACAACCTCAACATTGAAAAACACCAACAAATTCAACAACAACCTCAACAATGAAAAACACCAGCAAATTCAACAACAACCTCAACAATGAAAAACACCGACAAATTCAACAACAACCTCAACATTGAAAAACACCAACAAATTTAACAACAACCTCAACTTTGAAAAACGACAACAACCTCAACATGGAAAAACACCAACAAATTCAACAACAACCTCAACATTGAAAACCAACAAAAACCACAATATTGAAAAACACGAACAAATTCAACAACAACCTCAACATTTAAAAACAACAACAACCTCAACATTGAAAAACACCAACAAATTCAGCAACAACCTGAAGATTGAAAAACACCAACAAATTCAACAACAACTTCAACATTGAAAAACACCAACAAATTCAACAACAACCTCAACATTGAAAAACAACAACAACCACAATATTGAAAAACACCAACAAATTCAACAACAACCTCAACATTTAAAAACAACAACAACCTCAACATTGAAAAACACCAACAAATTCAACAACAACCTAAACATTGAAAAACACAAACAAATTCAACAACAACTTCAACATTGAAAAACACCAACAAATTCAACAACAACCTCGACATTGAAAAACACCAACAAATTCAACAACAACCTCAACATTGAAGAACTTCAACAACCTCAACACTGAAAAACACCAACAAATACAACAACAACCTCAACATTGAAAAACAACAACAACCTCAACATTGAGAAAACACCAACAAATTCAACAACAACCTTCAACATTGAAAAACACCAACAAATTCAACAACAACCTCAACATTGAAAAACAACAACAAACCTCAACATTGAAAAACAGCAACAACCTCAACATTGAAAAACACCAACAAATTCAACAACAACCTCAACATTGAAAAACAACAACAACCTCAACATTGAAAAAAACCAACAAATTCAACAACAACCTCAACATTGAAAAACAACAACAACCTCGACATTGAAAAACACCATCAAATTCAACAACGACCTCAACATTGAAAAAAAACAACCTCAGCATTGAAAAACACCAACAAATTCAACAACAACCTCAACATTGAAAAACACCAACAAATTCAACAACAACCTCAACATTTAAAAACGCCTACAAATTCAACAACAACCTCAACATTGAAACACACCAACAAATTCAACAACAACCTCAACATTGAAAAGCAACAACAACCTCAACATTGAAAAACACCAACAAATTCAACAACAACCTCAACATTGAAAAACACCAACAAATTCAACAACAACCTCAACATTGAAAAACAACAACAACTTCAACATTGAAAAACAACAACAACCTCAACATTGAAAAACACCAACAAATTCAACAACAACCTCAACATTGAAAAACAACAACAACCTCAACATTGAAAACCACCAACATATTCAACAACAACCTCAACAATGAAAAACACCAACAAATTCAACAACAACCTCAACAATGAAAAACACCGACAAATTCAACAACAACCTCAACATTGAAAAACACCAACAAATTTAACAACAACCTCAACTTTGAAAAACGACAACAACCTCAACATGGAAAAACACCAACAAATTCACCAACAACCTCAACATTGAAAACCAACAAAAACCACAATATTGAAAAACACGAACAAATTCAACAACAACCTCAACATTTAAAAACAACAACAACCTCAACATTGAAAAACACCAACAAATTCAGCAACAACCTGAAGATTGAAAAACACCAACAAATTCAACAACAACTTCAACATTGAAAAACACCAACAAATTCAACAACAACCTCGACATTGAAAAACACCAACAAATTCAACAGCAACCTCAACATTTAAAAACAACAACAACCTCAACATTGAAAAACACCAACAAATTCAACAACAACCTCAACATTGAAGAACACCAACAAATTCAACAACAACTTCAACATTGAAAAACACCCACAAATTCAACAACAACCTCGACATTGAAAAACACCAACAAATTCAACAACAACCTCAACATTGAAAAACACAACAACCTCAACATTGAAAAGCACCAACAAATACAAAAACAACCTCAACATTGAAAAAGAACAACAACCTCAACATTGAAAAACACCAACAAATTCAACAAGAACCTCAACATTGAAAAACAACAACAACCTCAACATTGAAAAAAAACAACCTCAACATTGAAAAACACCAACAAATTCAACAACAACCTCAACATTGAAAAACTACAACAACCTCAACATTGAAAAACACCAACAAATTCAACAACAACCTCAACAATGAAAAACACCAACAAATTCAACAACAACCTCAACAATGAAAAACACCAACAAATTCAACAACAACCTCAACATTGAAAAACACCAACAAATTTAACAACAACCTCAACTTTGAAAAACGACAACAACCTCAACATGGAAAAACACCAACAAATTCAACAACAACCTCAACATTGAAAAACAACAACAACCTCAACATTGAAAAACACCAACAAATTCAACAACAACTTCAACATTGAAAAACACCAACAAATTCAACAACAACCTCGAAATTGAAAAACAGCAACAAATTCAACAACAACCTCAACATTGAAAAACAACAACAACCTCAACATGGAAAAACACCAACAAATTCAACAACAACCTCAACATTGAAAAACTACAACAACCTCAACATTGAAAAACACCAACAAATTCAACAACAACCTCAACAATGAAAAACACCAGCAAATTCAACAACAACCTCAACAATGAAAAACACCGACAAATTCAACAACAACCTCAACATTGAAAAACACCAACAAATTTAACAACAACCTCAACTTTGAAAAACGACAACAACCTCAACATGGAAAAACACCAACAAATTCAACAACAACCTCAACATTGAAAACCAACAAAAACCACAATATTGAAAAACACGAACAAATTCAACAACAACCTCAACATTGAAAAACACCAACAAATTCAGCAACAACCTGAAGATTGAAAAACACCAACAAATTCAACAACAACCTCAACATTGAAAAGCAACAACAACCTCAACATTGAAAAACACCAACAAATTCAACAACAACCTCAACATTGAAAAACACCAACAAATTCAACAACAACCTCAACATTGAAAAACAACAACAACTTCAACATTGAAAAACAACAACAACCTCAACATTGAAAAACACCAACAAATTCAACAACAACCTCAACATTGAAAAACAACAACAACCTCAACATTGAAAACCACCAACATATTCAACAACAACCTCAACAATGAAAAACACCAACAAATTCAACAACAACCGCAACAATGAAAAACACCGACAAATTCAACAGCAACCTCAACATTGAAAAACACCAACAAATTTAACAACAACCTCAACTTTGAAAAACGACAACAACCTCAACATGGAAAAACACCAACAAATTCACCAACAACCTCAACATTGAAAACCAACAAAAACCACAATATTGAAAAACACGAACAAATTCAACAACAACCTCAACATTTAAAAACAACAACAACCTCAACATTGAAAAACACCAACAAATTCAGCAACAACCTGAAGATTGAAAAACACCAACAAATTCAACAACAACTTCAACATTGAAAAACACCAACAAATTCAACAACAACCTCGACATTGAAAAACACCAACAAATTCAACAACAACCTCAACATTTAAAAACAACAACAACCTCAACATTGAAAAACACCAACAAATTCAACAACAACCTCAACATTGAAGAACACCAACAAATTCAACAACAACTTCAACATTGAAAAACACCCACAAATTCAACAACAACCTCGACATTGAAAAACACCAACAAATTCAACAACAACCTCAACATTGAAAAACACAACAACCTCAACATTGAAAAGCACCAACAAATACAAAAACAACCTCAACATTGAAAAAGAACAACAACCTCAACATTGAAAAACACCAACAAATTCAACAAGAACCTCAACATTGAAAAACAACAACAACCTCAACATTGAAAAAAAACAACCTCAACATTGAAAAACACCAACAAATTCAACAACAACCTCAACATTGAAAAAGAACAACAACCTCAACATTGAAAAACACCAACAAATTCAACAAGAACCTCAACATTGAAAAACAACAACAACCTGAACATTGAAAAAAAACAACCTCAACATTGAAAAACACCAACAAATTCAACAACAACCTCAACATTGAAAAACCAGAACAACCTCAACATTGAAAAACACCAACAAATTCAACAACAACCTCAACAATGAAAAACACCAACAAATTCAACAACAACCTCAACAATGAAAAACACCAACAAATTCAACAACAACCTCAACATTGAAAAACACCAACAAATTTAACAACAACCTCAACTTTGAAAAACGACAACAACCTCAACATGGAAAAACACCCACAAATTCAACAACAACCTCAACATTGAAAAACAACAACAACCTCAACATTGAAAAACACCAACAAATTCAACAACAACTTCAACATTGAAAAACACCAACAAATTCAACAACAACCTCGAAATTGAAAAACAGCAACAAATTCAACAACAACCTCAACATTGAAAAACAACAACAACCTCAACATGGAAGAACACCAACAAATTCAACAACAACCTCAACATTGAAAAACTACAACAACCTCAACATTGAAAAACACCAACAAATTCAACAACAACCTCAACAATGAAAAACACCAGCAAATTCAACAACAACCTCAACAATGAAAAACGCCGACAAATTCAACAACAACCTCAACATTGAAAAACACCAACAAATTTAACAACAACCTCAACTTTGAAAAACGACAACAACCTCAACATGGAAAAACACCAACAAATTCAACAACAACCTCAACATTGAAAACCAACAAAAACCACAATATTGAAAAACACGAACAAATTCAACAACAACCTCAACATTTAAAAACAACAACAACCTCAACATTGAAAAACACCAACAAATTCAGCAACAACCTGAAGATTGAAAAACACCAACAAATTCAACAACAACTTCAACATTGAAAAACACCAACAAATTCAACAACAACCTCGACATTGAAAAACACCAACAAATTCAACAACAACCTCAACATTGAAAAACTACAACAACCTCAACACTGAAAAACACCAACAAATACAACAACAACCTCAACATTGAAAAACAACAACAACCTCACAATTGAGAAGACACCAACAAATTCAACAACAACCTTCAACATTGAAAAACACCAACAAATTCAACAACAAAGTCAACATTGAGAAACAACAACAACCTCAACATTGAAAAACACCAATAAATTCAACAACAACCTCAACATTGAAAAACAACAACAACCTCAACATTGAAAAACACCAACAAATTCAGCAACAACCTCAACATTGAAAAACAACAACAACCTCAACATTGGAAAACACCAACAAATTCAACAACAACCTCAGCATTGAAAAACTACAACAACCTCAAAATTGAAAAACACCAACAAATTCAACAACAACCTCAACATTTAAAAACAACAACAACCTCAACATTGAAAAACACCAACAAATTCAACAACAACCTCAACATTGAGGAACACCAACAAATTCAACAACAACTTCAGCATTGAAAAACACCCACAAATTCAACAACAACTTCGACATTGAAAAACACCAACAAATTCAACAACAACCTCAACAATGAAAACACCAACAAATTCAACAACAACCTCAACATTGAAAAACACCAACAAATTTAACAACAACCTCAACATTGAAAAACGACAACAACCTCAACATGGAAAAACACCAACAAATTCAACAACAACCTCAACATTGAAAAACAACAACAACCTCAACATTGAAAAACACCAACAAATTCAACAACAACTTCAACATTGAAAAACACCAACAAATTCAACAACAACCTCGAAATTGAAAAACAGCAACAAATTCAACAACAACCTCAACATTGAAAAACAACAACAACCTCAACATGAAAAAACACCAACAAATTCAACAACAACCTCAACATTGAAAAACTACAACAACCTCAACATTGAAAAACACCAACAAATTCAACAACAACCTCAACAATGAAAAACACCAGCAAATTCAACAACAACCTCAACAATGAAAAACACCGACAAATTCAACAACAACCTCAACATTGAAAAACACCAACAAATTTAACAACAACCTCAACATTGAAAACCAACAAAAACCACAATATTGAAAAACACGAACAAATTCAACAACAACCTCAACATTTAAAAACAACAACAACCTCAACATTGAAAAACACCAACAAATTCAGCAACAACCTGAAGATTGAAAAACACCAACAAATTCAACAACAACTTCAACATTGAAAAACACCAACAAATTCAACAACAACCTCAACATTGAAAAACAACAACAACCACAATATTGAAAAACACCAACAAATTCAACAACAACCTCAACATTTAAAAACAACAACAACCTCAACATTGAAAAACACCAACAAATTCAACAACAACCTAAACATTGAAAAACACAAACAAATTCAACAACAACTTCAACATTGAAAAACACCAACAAATTCAACAACAACCTCGACATTGAAAAACACCAACAAATTCAACAACAACCTCAACATTGAAGAACTTCAACAACCTCAACACTGAAAAACACCAACAAATACAACAACAACCTCAACATTGAAAAACAACAACAACCTCAACATTGAGAAAACACCAACAAATTCAACAACAACCTTCAACATTGAAAAACACCAACAAATTCAACAACAACCTCAACATTGAAAAACAACAACAAACCTCAACATTGAAAAACAGCAACAACCTCAACATTGAAAAACACCAACAAATTCAACAACAACCTCAACATTGAAAAACAACAACAACCTCAACATTGAAAAAAACCAACAAATTCAACAACAACCTCAACATTGAAAAACAACAACAACCTCGACATTGAAAAACACCATCAAATTCAACAACGACCTCAACATTGAAAAAAAACAACAACCTCAGCATTGAAAAACACCAACAAATTCAACAACAACCTCAACATTGAAAAACACCAACAAATTCAACAACAACCTCAACATTTAAAAACGCCTACAAATTCAACAACAACCTCAACATTGAAACACACCAACAAATTCAACAACAACCTCAACATTGAAAAGCAACAACAACCTCAACATTGAAAAACACCAACAAATTCAACAACAACCTCAACATTGAAAAACACCAACAAATTCAACAACAACCTCAACATTGAAAAACAACAACAACTTCAACATTGAAAAACAACAACAACCTCAACATTGAAAAACACCAACAAATTCAACAACAACCTCAACATTGAAAAACAACAACAACCTCAACATTGAAAACCACCAACATATTCAACAACAACCTCAACAATGAAAAACACCAACAAATTCAACAACAACCTCAACAATGAAAAACACCGACAAATTCAACAACAACCTCAACATTGAAAAACACCAACAAATTTAACAACAACCTCAACTTTGAAAAACGACAACAACCTCAACATGGAAAAACACCAACAAATTCACCAACAACCTCAACATTGAAAACCAACAAAAACCACAATATTGAAAAACACGAACAAATTCAACAACAACCTCAACATTTAAAAACAACAACAACCTCAACATTGAAAAACACCAACAAATTCAGCAACAACCTGAAGATTGAAAAACACCAACAAATTCAACAACAACTTCAACATTGAAAAACACCAACAAATTCAACAACAACCTCGACATTGAAAAACACCAACAAATTCAACAACAACCTCAACATTTAAAAACAACAACAACCTCAACATTGAAAAACACCAACAAATTCAACAACAACCTCAACATTGAAGAACACCAACAAATTCAACAACAACTTCAACATTGAAAAACACCCACAAATTCAACAACAACCTCGACATTGAAAAACACCAACAAATTCAACAACAACCTCAACATTGAAAAACACAACAACCTCAACATTGAAAAGCACCAACAAATACAAAAACAACCTCAACATTGAAAAAGAACAACAACCGCAACATTGAAAAACACCAACAAATTCAACAAGAACCTCAACATTGAAAAACAACAACAACCTCAACATTGAAAAAAAACAACCTCAACATTGAAAAACACCAACAAATTCAACAACAACCTCAACATTGAAAAACTACAACAACCTCAACATTGAAAAACACCAACAAATTCAACAACAACCTCAACAATGAAAAACACCAACAAATTCAACAACAACCTCAACAATGAAAAACACCAACAAATTCAACAACAACCTCAACATTGAAAAACACCAACAAATTTAACAACAACCTCAACTTTGAAAAACGACAACAACCTCAACATGGAAAAACACCAACAAATTCAACAACAACCTCAACATTGAAAAACAACAACAACCTCAACATTGAAAAACACCAACAAATTCAACAACAACTTCAACATTGAAAAACACCAACAAATTCAACAACAACCTCGAAATTGAAAAACAGCAACAAATTCAACAACAACCTCAACATTGAAAAACAACAACAACCTCAACATGGAAAAACACCAACAAATTCAACAACAACCTCAACATTGAAAAACTACAACAACCTCAACATTGAAAAACACCAACAAATTCAACAACAACCTCAACAATGAAAAACACCAGCAAATTCAACAACAACCTCAACAATGAAAAACACCGACAAATTCAACAACAACCTCAACATTGAAAAACACCAACAAATTTAACAACAACCTCAACTTTGAAAAACGACAACAACCTCAACATGGAAAAACACCAACAAATTCAACAACAACCTCAACATTGAAAACCAACAAAAACCACAATATTGAAAAACACGAACAAATTCAACAACAACCTCAACATTGAAAAACACCAACAAATTCAGCAACAACCTGAAGATTGAAAAACACCAACAAATTCAACAACAACTTCAACATTGAAAAACACCAACAAATTCAACAACAACCTCGACATTGAAAAACACCAACAAATTCAACAACAACCTCAACATTGAAAAACTACAACAACCTCAACACTGAAAAACACCAACAAATACAACAACAACCTCAACATTGAAAAACAACAACAACCTCACAATTGAGAAGACACCAACAAATTCAACAACAACGTTCAACATTGAAAAACACCAACAAATTCAACAACAAACTCAACATTGAGAAACAACAACAACCTCAACATTGAAAAACACCAATAAATTCAACAACAACCTCAACATTGAAAAACAACAACAACCTCAACATTGAAAAACACCAACAAATTCAGCAACAACCTCAACATTGAAAAACAACAACAACCTCAACATTGGAAAACACCAACAAATTCAACAACAACCTCAGCATTGAAAAACTACAACAACCTCAACATTGAAAAACACCAACAAATTCAACAACAACCTCAACATTGAAAAACAACAACAACCTCAACATTGAAAAACAGCAACAAATTCCACAACAACCTCAACATTGAAAAACAACAACAATTTCAACATTGAAAAACACCAACAAATTCAACAACAACCTCAACAATGAAAAACACGAACAAATTCAACAACAACCTCAACATTGAAAAACACCAGCAAATTTAACAACAACCTCAACTTTGAAAAACAACAACAACCTCAACATGGAAAAACACCAACAAATTCAACAACAAGCTCAACATTGAAAAACAACAACAACAACCTCAAAATTGAAAAACACCAACAAATTCAACAACAACCTCAACATTTAAAAACAACAACAACCTCAACATTGAAAAACACCAACAAATTCAACAACAACCTCAACATTGAGGAACACCAACAAATTCAACAACAACTTCAACATTGAAAAACACCCACAAATTCAACAACAACTTCGACATTTGAAAACACCAACAAATTCAACAACAACCTCAACATTGAAAAGCACCAACAAATACAACAACAACCTCAACATTGAAAAAGAACAACAACCTCAACATTGAAAAACACCAACAAATTCAACAACAACCTCAACATTGAAAAACAACAACAACCTCAACATTGAAAAACAACAACAACCTCAACATTGAAAAACACCAACAAATTCAACAACAACCTCAACATTGAAAAACAACAACAACCTCAACATTCAAAAACACCAACAAATTCAACAACAGCCTCGAAATTGAAAAACAGCAACAAATTCAACAACAACCTCAACATTGAAAAACACCAACAATCTCAACATTGAAAAACACCAGCAAATTCAACAACAACCTCAACATTAAAAAACAACAACAACCTCAACATTGAAAAACACCAACAAATTCAACAACAACCTCAACAATGAAAAACACCAACAAATTCAACAACAACCTCAACATTGAAAAACACCAACAAATTTAACAACAACCTCAACTTTGAAAAACGACAAGAACCTCAACATGGAAAAACACCAACAAATTCAACAACAACCTCAACATTGAAAAACAACAACAACCACAATATTGAAAAACACCAACAAATTCAACAACAACCTCAACATTTAAAAACAACAACAACCTCAACATTGAAAAACACCAACAAATTCAACAACAACCTCAACATTGAAAAACACAAACAAATTCAACAACAACTTCAACATTGAAAAACACCAACAAATTCAACAACAACCTCGACATTGAAAAACACCAACAAATTCAACAACAACCTCAACAATGAAAAACACCAACAAATTCAACAACAACCTCAACAATGAAAAACACCGACAAATTCAACAACAACCTCAACATTGAAAAACACCAACAAATTTAACAACAACCTCAACTTTGAAAAACGACAACAACCTCAACATGGAAAAACACCAACAAATTCACCAACAACCTCAACATTGAAAACCAACAAAAACCACAATATTGAAAAACACGAACAAATTCAACAACAACCTCAACATTTAAAAACAACAACAACCTCAACATTGAAAAACACCAACAAATTCAGCAACAACCTGAAGATTGAAAAACACCAACAAATTCAACAACAACTTCAACATTGAAAAACACCAACAAATTCAACAACAACATCGACATTGAAAAACACCAACAAATTCAACAACAACCTCAACATTTAAAAACAACAACAACCTCAACATTGAAAAACACCAACAAATTCAACAACAACCTCAACATTGAAGAACACCAACAAATTCAACAACATCTTCAACATTGAAAAACACCCACAAATTCAACAACAACCTCGACATTGAAAAACACCAACAAATTCAACAACAACCTCAACATTGAAAAACACAACAACCTCAACATTGAAAAGCACCAACAAATACAAAAACAACCTCAACATTGAAAAAGAACAACAACCTCAACATTGAAAAACACCAACAAATTCAACAAGAACCTCAACATTGAAAAACAACAACAACCTCAACATTGAAAAAAAACAACCTCAACATTGAAAAACACCAACAAATTCAACAACAACTTCAACATTGAAAAACTACAACAACCTCAACATTGAAAAACACCAACAAATTCAACAACAACCTCAACAATGAAAAACACCAACAAATTCAACAACAACCTCAACAATGAAAAACACCAAAAAATTCAACAACAACCTCAACATTGAAAAACACCAACAAATTTAACAACAACCTCAACTTTGAAAAACGACAACAACCTCAACATGGAAAAACACCAACAAATTCAACAACAACCTCAACATTGAAAAACAACAACAACCTCAACATTGAAAAACACCAACAAATTCAACAACAACTTCAACATTGAAAAACACCAACAAATTCAACAACAACCTCGAAATTGAAAAACAGCAACAAATTCAACAACAACCTCAACATTGAAAAACAACAACAACCTCAACATGGAAAAACACCAACAAATTCAACAACAACCTCAACATTGAAAAACTACAACAACCTCAACATTGAAAAACACCAACAAATTCAACAACAACCTCAACAATGAAAAACACCAGCAAATTCAACAACAACCTCAACAATGAAAAACACCGACAAATTCAACAACAACCTCAACATTGAAAAACACCAACAAATTTAACAACAACCTCAACTTTGAAAAACGACAACAACCTCAACATGGAAAAACACCAACAAATTCAACAACAACCTCAACATTGAAAACCAACAAAAACCACAATATTGAAAAACACGAACAAATTCAACAACAACCTCAACATTTAAAAACAACAACAACCTCAACATTGAAAAACACCAACAAATTCAACAACAACCTCAACATTGAAAAACACCAGCAAATTTAACAACAACCTCAACTTTGAAAAACAACAACAACCTCAACATGGAAAAACACCAACAAATTCAACAACAAGCTCAACATTGAAAAACAACAACAACAACCTCAAAATTGAAAAACACCAACAAATTCAACAACAACCTCAACATTTAAAAACAACAACAACCTCAACATTGAAAAACACCAACAAATTCAACAACAACCTCAACATTGAGGAACACCAACAAATTAAACAACAACTTCAACATTGAAAAACACCCACAAATTCAACAACAACTTCGACATTTGAAAACACCAACAAATTCAACAACAACCTCAACATTGAAAAGCACCAACAAATACAACAACAACCTCAACATTGAAAAAGAACAACAACCTCAACATTGAAAAACACCAACAAATTCAACAACAACCTCAACATTGAAAAACAACAACAACCTCAACATTGAAAAACAACAACAACCTCAACATTGAAAAACACCAACAAATTCAACAACAACCTCAACATTGAAAAACAACAACAACCTCAACATTCAAAAACACCAACAAATTGAACAACAGCCTCGAAATTGAAAAACAGCAACAAATTCAACAACAACCTCACCATTGAAAAACAACAACAATCTCAACATTGAAAAACACCAGCAAATTCAACAACAACCTCAACATTAAAAAACAACAACAACCTCAACATTGAAAAACACCAACAAATTCAACAACAACCTCAACAATGAAAAACATCAACAAATTCAACAACAACCTCAACATTGAAAAACACCAACAAATTTAACAACAACCTCAACTTTGAAAAACGACAACAACCTCAACATGGAAAAACACCAACAAATTCAACAACAACCTCAACATTGAAAAACAACAACACCCACAATATTGAAAAACACCAACAAATTCAACAACAACCTCAACATTTAAAAACAACAACAACCTCAACATTGAAAAACACCAACAAATTCAACAACAACCTCAACATTGAAAAACACAAACAAATTCAACAACAACTTCAACATTGAAAAACACCAACAAATTCAACAACAACCTCGACATTGAAAAACAACAACAAATTCAACAACAACCTCAACAATGAAAAACACCAACAAATTCAACAACAACCTCAACAATGAAAAACACCGACAAATTCAACAACAACCTCAACATTGAAAAACACCAACAAATTTAACAACAACCTCAACTTTGAAAAACGACAACAACCTCAACATGGAAAAACACCAACAAATTCACCAACAACCTCAACATTGAAAACCAACAAAAACCACAATATTGAAAAACACGAACAAATTCAACAACAACCTCAACATTTAAAAACAACAACAACCTCAACATTGAAAAACACCAACAAATTCAGCAACAACCTGAAGATTGAAAAACACCAACAAATTCAACAACAACTTCAACATTGAAAAACAACAACAAATTCAACAACAACCTCGACATTGAAAAACACCAACAAATTCAACAACAACCTCAACATTTAAAAACAACAACAACCTCAACATTGAAAAACACCAACAAATTCAACAACAACCTCAACATTGAAGAACACCAACAAATTCAACAACATCTTCAACATTGAAAAACACCCACAAATTCAACAACAACCTCGACATTGAAAAACACCAACAAATTCAACAACAACCTCAACATTGAAAAACACAACAACCTCAACATTGAAAAGCACCAACAAATACAAAAACAACCTCAACATTGAAAAAGAACAACAACCTCAACATTGAAAAACACCAACAAATTCAACAAGAACCTCAACATTGAAAAACAACAACAACCTCAACATTGAAAAAAAACAACCTCAACATTGAAAAACACCAACAAATTCAACAACAACTTCAACATTGAAAAACTACAACAACCTCAACATTGAAAAACACCAACAAATTCAACAACAACCTCAACAATGAAAAACACCAACAAATTCAACAACAACCTCAACAATGAAAAACACCAAAAAATTCAACAACAACCTCAACATTGAAAAACACCAACAAATTTAACAACAACCTCAACTTTGAAAAACGACAACAACCTCAACATGGAAAAACACCAACAAATTCAACAACAACCTCAACATTGAAAAACAACAACAACCTCAACATTGAAAAACACCAACAAATTCAACAACAACTTCAACATTGAAAAACACCAACAAATTCAACAACAACCTCGAAATTGAAAAACAGCAACAAATTCAACAACAACCTCAACATTGAAAAACAACAACAACCTCAACATGGAAAAACACCAACAAATTCAACAACAACCTCAACATTGAAAAACTACAACAACCTCAACATTGAAAAACACCAACAAATTTAACAACAACCTCAACTTTGAAAAACGACAACAACCTCAACATGGAAAAACACCAACAAATTCAACAACAACCTCAACATTGAAAAACAACAACAACCTCAACATTGAAAAACACCAACAAATTCAACAACAACTTCAACATTGAAAAACACCAACAAATTCAACAACAACCTCGAAATTGAAAAACAGCAACAAATTCAACAACAACCTCAACATTGAAAAACAACAACAACCTCAACATGGAAAAACACCAACAAATTCAACAACAACCTCAACATTGAAAAACTACAACAACCTCAACATTGAAAAACACCAACAAATTCAACAACAACCTCAACAATGAAAAACACCAGCAAATTCAACAACAACCTCAACAATGAAAAACACCGACAAATTCAACAACAACCTCAACATTGAAAAACACCAACAAATTTAACAACAACCTCAACTTTGAAAAACGACAACAACCTCAACATGGAAAAACACCAACAAATTCAACAACAACCTCAACATTGAAAACCAACAAAAACCACAATATTGAAAAACACGAACAAATTCAACAACAACCTCAACATTTAAAAACAACAACAACCTCAACATTGAAAAACACCAACAAATTCAACAACAACCTCAACATTGAAAAACACCAGCAAATTTAACAACAACCTCAACTTTGAAAAACAACAACAACCTCAACATGGAAAAACACCAACAAATTCAACAACAAGCTCAACATTGAAAAACAACAACAACAACCTCAAAATTGAAAAACACCAACAAATTCAACAACAACCTCAACATTTAAAAACAACAACAACCTCAACATTGAAAAACACCAACAAATTCAACAACAACCTCAACATTGAGGAACACCAACAAATTAAACAACAACTTCAACATTGAAAAACACCCACAAATTCAACAACAACTTCGACATTTGAAAACACCAACAAATTCAACAACAACCTCAACATTGAAAAGCACCAACAAATACAACAACAACCTCAACATTGAAAAAGAACAACAACCTCAACATTGAAAAACACCAACAAATTCAACAACAACCTCAACATTGAAAAACAACAACAACCTCAACATTGAAAAACAACAACAACCTCAACATTGAAAAACACCAACAAATTCAACAACAACCTCAACATTGAAAAACAACAACAACCTCAACATTCAAAAACACCAACAAATTGAACAACAGCCTCGAAATTGAAAAACAGCAACAAATTCAACAACAACCTCACCATTGAAAAACAACAACAATCTCAACATTGAAAAACACCAGCAAATTCAACAACAACCTCAACATTAAAAAACAACAACAACCTCAACATTGAAAAACACCAACAAATTCAACAACAACCTCAACAATGAAAAACATCAACAAATTCAACAACAACCTCAACATTGAAAAACACCAACAAATTTAACAACAACCTCAACTTTGAAAAACGACAACAACCTCAACATGGAAAAACACCAACAAATTCAACAACAACCTCAACATTGAAAAACAACAACACCCACAATATTGAAAAACACCAACAAATTCAACAACAACCTCAACATTTAAAAACAACAACAACCTCAACATTGAAAAACACCAACAAATTCAACAACAACCTCAACATTGAAAAACACAAACAAATTCAACAACAACTTCAACATTGAAAAACACCAACAAATTCAACAACAACCTCGACATTGAAAAACACCAACAAATTCAACAACAACCTCAACAATGAAAAACACCAACAAATTCAACAACAACCTCAACAATGAAAAACACCGACAAATTCAACAACAACCTCAACATTGAAAAACACCAACAAATTTAACAACAACCTCAACTTTGAAAAACGACAACAACCTCAACATGGAAAAACACCAACAAATTCACCAACAACCTCAACATTGAAAACCAACAAAAACCACAATATTGAAAAACACGAACAAATTCAACAACAACCTCAACATTTAAAAACAACAACAACCTCAACATTGAAAAACACCAACAAATTCAGCAACAACCTGAAGATTGAAAAACACCAACAAATTCAACAACAACTTCAACATTGAAAAACAACAACAAATTCAACAACAACCTCGACATTGAAAAACACCAACAAATTCAACAACAACCTCAACATTTAAAAACAACAACAACCTCAACATTGAAAAACACCAACAAATTCAACAACAACCTCAACATTGAAGAACACCAACAAATTCAACAACATCTTCAACATTGAAAAACACCCACAAATTCAACAACAACCTCGACATTGAAAAACACCAACAAATTCAACAACAACCTCAACATTGAAAAACACAACAACCTCAACATTGAAAAGCACCAACAAATACAAAAACAACCTCAACATTGAAAAAGAACAACAACCTCAACATTGAAAAACACCAACAAATTCAACAAGAACCTCAACATTGAAAAACAACAACAACCTCAACATTGAAAAAAAACAACCTCAACATTGAAAAACACCAACAAATTCAACAACAACTTCAACATTGAAAAACTACAACAACCTCAACATTGAAAAACACCAACAAATTCAACAACAACCTCAACAATGAAAAACACCAACAAATTCAACAACAACCTCAACAATGAAAAACACCAAAAAATTCAACAACAACCTCAACATTGAAAAACACCAACAAATTTAACAACAACCTCAACTTTGAAAAACGACAACAACCTCAACATGGAAAAACACCAACAAATTCAACAACAACCTCAACATTGAAAAACAACAACAACCTCAACATTGAAAAACACCAACAAATTCAACAACAACTTCAACATTGAAAAACACCAACAAATTCAACAACAACCTCGAAATTGAAAAACAGCAACAAATTCAACAACAACCTCAACATTGAAAAACAACAACAACCTCAACATGGAAAAACACCAACAAATTCAACAACAACCTCAACATTGAAAAACTAAAACAACCTCAACATTGAAAAACACCAACAAATTCAACAACAGCCTCAACAATGAAAAACACCAGCAAATTCAACAACAACCTCAACAATGAAAAACACCGACAAATTCAACAACAACCTCAACATTGAAAAACACCAACAAATTTAACAACAACCTCAACTTTGAAAAACGACAACAACCTCAACATGGAAAAACACCAACAAATTCAACAACAACCTCAACATTGAAAACCAACAAAAACCACAATATTGAAAAACACGAACAAATTCAACAACAACCTCAACATTTAAAAACAACAACAACCTCAACATTGAAAAACACCAACAAATTCAGCAACAACCTGAAGATTGAAAAACACCAACAAATTCAACAACAACTTCAACATTGAAAAACACCAACAAATTCAACAACAACCTCAACATTGAAAAACAACAACAACCACAATATTGAAAAACACCAACAAATTCAACAACAACCTCAACATTTAAAAACAACAACAACCTCAACATTGAAAAACACCAACAAATTCAACAACAACCTCAACATTGAAAAACACAAACAAATTCAACAACAACTTCAACATTGAAAAACACCAACAAATTCAACAACAACCTCGACATTGAAAAACACCAACAAATTCAACAACAACCTCAACATTGAAAAACTTCAACAACCTCAACACTGAAAAACACCAACAAATACAACAACAACCTCAACATTGAAAAACAACAACAACCTCAACATTGAGAAAACACCAACAAATTCAACAACAACCTTCAACATTGAAAAACACCAACAAATTCAACAACAACCTCAACATTGAAAAACAACAACAAACCTCAACATTGAAAAACAGCAACAACCTCAACATTGAAAAACACCAACAAATTCAACAACAACCTCAACATTGAAAAACAACAACAACCTCAACATTGAAAAACACCAACAAATTCAACAACAACCTCAACATTGAAAAACAACAACAACCTCGACATTGAAAAACACCATCAAATTCAACAACGACCTCAACATTGAAAAAAAACAACAACCTCAACATTGAAAAACACCAACAAATTCAACAACAACCTCAACATTGAAAAACACCAACAAATTCAACAACAACCTCAACATTTAAAAACGCCTACAAATTCAACAACAACCTTAACATTGAAACACACCAACAAATTCAACAACAACCTCAACATTGAAAAGCAACAACAACCTCAACATTGAAAAACACCAACAAATTCAACAACAACCTCAACATTGAAAAACACCAACAAATTCAACAACAACCTCAACATTGAAAAACAACAACAACTTCAACATTGAAAAACAACAACAACCTCAACATTGAAAAACACCAACAAATTCAACAACAACCTCAACATTGAAAAACAACAACAACCTCAACATTGAAAAACACCAACAAATTCAACAACAACCTCAACAATGAAAAACACCAACAAATTCAACAACAACCTCAACAATGAAAAACACCGACAAATTCAACAACAACCTCAACATTGAAAAACACCAACAAATTTAACAACAACCTCAACTTTGAAAAACGACAACAACCTCAACATGGAAAAACACCAACAAATTCACCAACAACCTCAACATTGAAAACCAACAAAAACCACAATATTGAAAAACACGAACAAATTCAACAACAACCTCAACATTTAAAAACAACAACAACCTCAACATTGAAAAACACCAACAAATTCAGCAACAACCTGAAGATTGAAAAACACCAACAAATTCAACAACAACTTCAACATTGAAAAACACCAACAAATTCAACAACAACCTCGACAAAGAAAAACACCAACAAATTCAACAACAACCTCAACATTTAAAAACAACAACAACCTCAACATTGAAAAACACCAACAAATTCAACAACAACCTCAACATTGAAGAACACCAACAAATTCAACAACAACTTCAACATTGAAAAACACCCACAAATTCAACAACAACCTCGACATTGAAAAACACCAACAAATTCAACAACAACCTCAACATTGAAAAACACAACAACCTCAACATTGAAAAGCACCAACAAATACAAAAACAACCTCAACATTGAAAAAGAACAACAACCTCAACATTGAAAAACACCAACAAATTCAACAAGAACCTCAACATTGAAAAACAACAACAACCTCAACATTGAAAAAAAACAACCTCAACATTGAAAAACACCAACAAATTCAACAACAACCTCAACATTGAAAAACTACAACAACCTCAACATTGAAAAACACCAACAAATTCAACAACAACCTCAACAATGAAAAACACCAACAAATTCAACAACAACCTCAACAATGAAAAACACCAACAAATTCAACAACAACCTCAACATTGAAAAACACCAACAAATTTAACAACAACCTCAACTTTGAAAAACGACAACAACCTCAACATGGAAAAACACCAACAAATTCACCAACAACCTCAACATTGAAAACCAACAAAAACCACAATATTGAAAAACACGAACAAATTCAACAACAACCTCAACATTTAAAAACAACAACAACCTCAACATTGAAAAACACCAACAAATTCAGCAACAACCTGAAGATTGAAAAACACCAACAAATTCAACAACAACTTCAACATTGAAAAACAACAACAAATTCAACAACAACCTCGACATTGAAAAACACCAACAAATTCAACAACAACCTCAACATTTAAAAACAACAACAACCTCAACATTGAAAAACACCAACAAATTCAACAACAACCTCAACATTGAAGAACACCAACAAATTCAACAACATCTTCAACATTGAAAAACACCCACAAATTCAACAACAACCTCGACATTGAAAAACACCAACAAATTCAACAACAACCTCAACATTGAAAAACACAACAACCTCAACATTGAAAAGCACCAACAAATACAAAAACAACCTCAACATTGAAAAAGAACAACAACCTCAACATTGAAAAACACCAACAAATTCAACAAGAACCTCAACATTGAAAAACAACAACAACCTCAACATTGAAAAAAAACAACCTCAACATTGAAAAACACCAACAAATTCAACAACAACTTCAACATTGAAAAACTACAACAACCTCAACATTGAAAAACACCAACAAATTCAACAACAACCTCAACAATGAAAAACACCAACAAATTCAACAACAACCTCAACAATGAAAAACACCAAAAAATTCAACAACAACCTCAACATTGAAAAACACCAACAAATTTAACAACAACCTCAACTTTGAAAAACGACAACAACCTCAACATGGAAAAACACCAACAAATTCAACAACAACCTCAACATTGAAAAACAACAACAACCTCAACATTGAAAAACACCAACAAATTCAACAACAACTTCAACATTGAAAAACACCAACAAATTCAACAACAACCTCGAAATTGAAAAACAGCAACAAATTCAACAACAACCTCAACATTGAAAAACAACAACAACCTCAACATGGAAAAACACCAACAAATTCAACAACAACCTCAACATTGAAAAACTACAACAACCTCAACATTGAAAAACACCAACAAATTCAACAACAGCCTCAACAATGAAAAACACCAGCAAATTCAACAACAACCTCAACAATGAAAAACACCGACAAATTCAACAACAACCTCAACATTGAAAAACACCAACAAATTTAACAACAACCTCAACTTTGAAAAACGACAACAACCTCAACATGGAAAAACACCAACAAATTCAACAACAACCTCAACATTGAAAACCAACAAAAACCACAATATTGAAAAACACGAACAAATTCAACAACAACCTCAACATTTAAAAACAACAACAACCTCAACATTGAAAAACACCAACAAATTCAGCAACAACCTGAAGATTGAAAAACACCAACAAATTCAACAACAACTTCAACATTGAAAAACACCAACAAATTCAACAACAACCTCAACATTGAAAAACAACAACAACCACAATATTGAAAAACACCAACAAATTCAACAACAACCTCAACATTTAAAAACAACAACAACCTCAACATTGAAAAACACCAACAAATTCAACAACAACCTCAACATTGAAAAACACAAACAAATTCAACAACAACTTCAACATTGAAAAACACCAACAAATTCAACAACAACCTCGACATTGAAAAACACCAACAAATTCAACAACAACCTCAACATTGAAAAACTTCAACAACCTCAACACTGAAAAACACCAACAAATACAACAACAACCTCAACATTGAAAAACAACAACAACCTCAACATTGAGAAAACACCAACAAATTCAACAACAACCTTCAACATTGAAAAACACCAACAAATTCAACAACAACCTCAACATTGAAAAACAACAACAAACCTCAACATTGAAAAACAGCAACAACCTCAACATTGAAAAACACCAACAAATTCAACAACAACCTCAACATTGAAAAACAACAACAACCTCAACATTGAAAAACACCAACAAATTCAACAACAACCTCAACATTGAAAAACAACAACAACCTCGACATTGAAAAACACCATCAAATTCAACAACGACCTCAACATTGAAAAAAAACAACAACCTCAACATTGAAAAACACCAACAAATTCAACAACAACCTCAACATTGAAAAACACCAACAAATTCAACAACAACCTCAACATTTAAAAACGCCTACAAATTCAACAACAACCTTAACATTGAAACACACCAACAAATTCAACAACAACCTCAACATTGAAAAGCAACAACAACCTCAACATTGAAAAACACCAACAAATTCAACAACAACCTCAACATTGAAAAACACCAACAAATTCAACAACAACCTCAACATTGAAAAACAACAACAACTTCAACATTGAAAAACAACAACAACCTCAACATTGAAAAACATCAACAAATTCAACAACAACCTCAACATTGAAAAACAACAACAACCTCAACATTGAAAAACACCAACAAATTCAACAACAACCTCAACAATGAAAAACACCAACAAATTCAACAACAACCTCAACAATGAAAAACACCGACAAATTCAACAACAACCTCAACATTGAAAAACACCAACAAATTTAACAACAACCTCAACTTTGAAAAACGACAACAACCTCAACATGGAAAAACACCAACAAATTCACCAACAACCTCAACATTGAAAACCAACAAAAACCACAATATTGAAAAACACGAACAAATTCAACAACAACCTCAACATTTAAAAACAACAACAACCTCAACATTGAAAAACACCAACAAATTCAGCAACAACCTGAAGATTGAAAAACACCAACAAATTCAACAACAACTTCAACATTGAAAAACACCAACAAATTCAACAACAACCTCGACAAAGAAAAACACCAACAAATTCAACAACAACCTCAACATTTAAAAACAACAACAACCTCAACATTGAAAAACACCAACAAATTCAACAACAACCTCAACATTGAAGAACACCAACAAATTCAACAACAACTTCAACATTGAAAAACACCCACAAATTCAACAACAACCTCGACATTGAAAAACACCAACAAATTCAACAACAACCTCAACATTGAAAAACACAACAACCTCAACATTGAAAAGCACCAACAAATACAAAAACAACCTCAACATTGAAAAAGAACAACAACCTCAACATTGAAAAACACCAACAAATTCAACAAGAACCTCAACATTGAAAAACAACAACAACCTCAACATTGAAAAAAAACAACCTCAACATTGAAAAACACCAACAAATTCAACAACAACCTCAACATTGAAAAACTACAACAACCTCAACATTGAAAAACACCAACAAATTCAACAACAACCTCAACAATGAAAAACACCAACAAATTCAACAACAACCTCAACAATGAAAAACACCAACAAATTCAACAACAACCTCAACATTGAAAAACACCAACAAATTTAACAACAACCTCAACTTTGAAAAACGACAACAACCTCAACATGGAAAAACACCAACAAATTCAACAACAACCTCAACATTGAAAAACAACAACAACCTCAACATTGAAAAACACCAACAAATTCAACAACAACTTCAACATTGAAAAACACCAACAAATACAACAACAACCTCGAAATTGAAAAACAGCAACAAATTCAACAACAACCTCAACATTGAAAAACAACAACAACCTCAACATGGAAAAACACCAACAAATTCAACAACAACCTCAACATTGAAAAACTACAACAACCTCAACATTGAAAAACACCAACAAATTCAACAACAACCTCAACAATGAAAAACACCAGCAAATTCAACAACAACCTCAACAATGAAAAACACCGACAAATTCAACAACAACCTCAACATTGAAAAACACCAACAAATTTAACAACAACCTCAACTTTGAAAAACGACAACAACCTCAACATGGAAAAACACCAACAAATTCAACAACAACCTCAACATTGAAAACCAACAAAAACCACAATATTGAAAAACACGAACAAATTCAACAACAACCTCAACATTGAAAAACAACAACAACCTCAACATGGAAAAACACCAACAAATTCAACAACAACCTCAACATTGAAAAACTACAACAACCTCAACATTGAAAAACACCAACAAATTCAACAACAACCTCAACAATGAAAAACACCAGCAAATTCAACAACAACCTCAACAATGAAAAACACCGACAAATTCAACAACAACCTCAACATTGAAAAACACCAACAAATTTAACAACAACCTCAACTTTGAAAAACGACAACAACCTCAACATGGAAAAACACCAACAAATTCAACAACAACCTCAACATTGAAAACCAACAAAAACCACAATATTGAAAAACACGAACAAATTCAACAACAACCTCAACATTTAAAAACAACAACAACCTCAACATTGAAAAACACCAACAAATTCAGCAACAACCTGAAGATTGAAAAACACCAACAAATTCAACAACAACTTCAACATTGAAAAACACCAACAAATTCAACAACAACCTCAACATTGAAAAACAACAACAACCACAATATTGAAAAACACCAACAAATTCAACAACAACCTCAACATTTAAAAACAACAACAACCTCAACATTGAAAAACACCAACAAATTCAACAACAACCTCAACATTGAAAAACACAAACAAATTCAACAACAACTTCAACATTGAAAAACACCAACAAATTCAACAACAACCTCGACATTGAAAAACACCAACAAATTCAACAACAACCTCAACAATGAAAAACACCAACAAATTCAACAACAACCTCAACAATGAAAAACACCGACAAATTCAACAACAACCTCAACATTGAAAAACACCAACAAATTTAACAACAACCTCAACTTTGAAAAACGACAACAACCTCAACATGGAAAAACACCAACAAATTCACCAACAACCTCAACATTGAAAACCAACAAAAACCACAATATTGAAAAACACGAACAAATTCAACAACAACCTCAACATTTAAAAACAACAACAACCTCAACATTGAAAAACACCAACAAATTCAGCAACAACCTGAAGATTGAAAAACACCAACAAATTCAACAACAACTTCAACATTGAAAAACAACAACAAATTCAACAACAACCTCGACATTGAAAAACACCAACAAATTCAACAACAACCTCAACATTTAAAAACAACAACAACCTCAACATTGAAAAACACCAACAAATTCAACAACAACCTCAACATTGAAGAACACCAACAAATTCAACAACATCTTCAACATTGAAAAACACCCACAAATTCAACAACAACCTCGACATTGAAAAACACCAACAAATTCAACAACAACCTCAACATTGAAAAACACAACAACCTCAACATTGAAAAGCACCAACAAATACAAAAACAACCTCAACATTGAAAAAGAACAACAACCTCAACATTGAAAAACACCAACAAATTCAACAAGAACCTCAACATTGAAAAACAACAACAACCTCAACATTGAAAAAAAACAACCTCAACATTGAAAAACACCAACAAATTCAACAACAACTTCAACATTGAAAAACTACAACAACCTCAACATTGAAAAACACCAACAAATTCAACAACAACCTCAACAATGAAAAACACCAACAAATTCAACAACAACCTCAACAATGAAAAACACCAAAAAATTCAACAACAACCTCAACATTGAAAAACACCAACAAATTTAACAACAACCTCAACTTTGAAAAACGACAACAACCTCAACATGGAAAAACACCAACAAATTCAACAACAACCTCAACATTGAAAAACAACAACAACCTCAACATTGAAAAACACCAACAAATTCAACAACAACTTCAACATTGAAAAACACCAACAAATTCAACAACAACCTCGAAATTGAAAAACAGCAACAAATTCAACAACAACCTCAACATTGAAAAACAACAACAACCTCAACATGGAAAAACACCAACAAATTCAACAACAACCTCAACATTGAAAAACTACAACAACCTCAACATTGAAAAACACCAACAAATTCAACAACAACCTCAACAATGAAAAACACCAGCAAATTCAACAACAACCTCAACAATGAAAAACACCGACAAATTCAACAACAACCTCAACATTGAAAAACACCAACAAATTTAACAACAACCTCAACTTTGAAAAACGACAACAACCTCAACATGGAAAAACACCAACAAATTCAACAACAACCTCAACATTGAAAACCAACAAAAACCACAATATTGAAAAACACGAACAAATTCAACAACAACCTCAACATTTAAAAACAACAACAACCTCAACATTGAAAAACACCAACAAATTCAGCAACAACCTGAAGATTGAAAAACACCAACAAATTCAACAACAACTTCAACATTGAAAAACACCAACAAATTCAACAACAACCTCAACATTGAAAAACAACAACAACCACAATATTGAAAAACACCAACAAATTCAACAACAACCTCAACATTTAAAAACAACAACAACCTCAACATTGAAAAACACCAACAAATTCAACAACAACCTCAACATTGAAAAACACAAACAAATTCAACAACAACTTCAACATTGAAAAACAGCAACAAATTCAACAACAACCTCGACATTGAAAAACACCAACAAATTCAACAACAACCTCAACATTGAAAAACTTCAACAACCTCAACACTGAAAAACACCAACAAATACAACAACAACCTCAACATTGAAAAACAACAACGACCTCAACATTGAGAAAACACCCACAAATTCAACAACAACCTTCAACATTGAAAAACACCAACAAATTCAACAACAACCTCAACATTGAAAAACAACAACAAACCTCAACAATGAAAAACAGCAACAACCTCAACATTGAAAAACACCAACAAATTCAACAACAACCTCAACATTGAAAAACAACAACAACCTCAACATTGAAAAACACCAACAAATTCAACAACAACCTCAACATTGAAAAACAACAACAACCTCGACATTGAAAAACACCATCAAATTCAACAACGACCTCAACATTGAAAAAAAACAACAACCTCAACATTGAAAAACACCAACAAATTCAACAACAACCTCAACATTGAAAAACACCAACAAATTCAACAACAACCTCAACATTTAAAAACGCCTACAAATTCAACAACAACCTCAACATTGAAACACACCAACAAATTCAACAACAACCTCAACATTGAAAAGCAACAACAACCTCAACATTGAAAAACACCAACAAATTCAACAACAACCTCAACATTGAAAAACACCAACAAATTCAACAACAACCTCAACATTGAAAAACAACAACAACTTCAACATTGAAAAACAACAACAACCTCAACATTGAAAAACACCAACAAATTCAACAACAACCTCAACATTGAAAAACAACAACAACCTCAACATTGAAAAACACCAACAAATTCAACAACAACCTCAACAATGAAAAACACCAACAAATTCAACAACAACCTCAACAATGAAAAACACCGACAAATTCAACAACAACCTCAACATTGAAAAACACCAACAAATTTAACAACAACCTCAACTTTGAAAAACGACAACAACCTCAACATGGAAAAACACCAACAAATTCACCAACAACCTCAACATTGAAAACCAACAAAAACCACAATATTGAAAAACACGAACAAATTCAACAACAACCTCAACATTTAAAAACAACAACAACCTCAACATTGAAAAACACCAACAAATTCAGCAACAACCTGAAGATTGAAAAACACCAACAAATTCAACAACAACTTCAACATTGAAAAACACCAACAAATTCAACAACAACCTCGACAAAGAAAAACACCAACAAATTCAACAACAACCTCAACATTTAAAAACAACAACAACCTCAACATTGAAAAACACCAACAAATTCAACAACAACCTCAACATTGAAGAACACCAACAAATTCAACAACAACTTCAACATTGAAAAACACCCACAAATTCAACAACAACCTCGACATTGAAAAACACCAACAAATTCAACAACAACCTCAACATTGAAAAACACAACAACCTCAACATTGAAAAGCACCAACAAATACAAAAACAACCTCAACATTGAAAAAGAACAACAACCTCAACATTGAAAAACACCAACAAATTCAACAAGAACCTCAACATTGAAAAACAACAACAACCTCAACATTGAAAAAAAACAACCTCAACATTGAAAAACACCAACAAATTCAACAACAACCTCAACATTGAAAAACTACAACAACCTCAACATTGAAAAACACCAACAAATTCAACAACAACCTCAACAATGAAAAACACCAACAAATTCAACAACAACCTCAACAATGAAAAACACCAACAAATTCAACAACAACCTCAACATTGAAAAACACCAACAAATTTAACAACAACCTCAACTTTGAAAAACGACAACAACCTCAACATGGAAAAACACCAACAAATTCAACAACAACCTCAACATTGAAAAACAACAACAACCTCAACATTGAAAAACACCAACAAATTCAACAACAACTTCAACATTGAAAAACACCAACAAATACAACAACAACCTCGAAATTGAAAAACAGCAACAAATTCAACAAACAACCTCAACATTGAAAAACAACAACAACCTCAACATGGAAAAACACCAACAAATTCAACAACAACCTCAACATTGAAAAACTACAACAACCTCAACATTGAAAAACACCAACAAATTCAACAACAACCTCAACAATGAAAAACACCAGCAAATTCAACAACAACCTCAACAATGAAAAACACCGACAAATTCAACAACAACCTCAACATTGAAAAACACCAACAAATTTAACAACAACCTCAACTTTGAAAAACGACAACAACCTCAACATGGAAAAACACCAACAAATTCAACAACAACCTCAACATTGAAAACCAACAAAAACCACAATATTGAAAAACACGAACAAATTCAACAACAACCTCAACATTTAAAAACAACAACAACCTCAACATTGAAAAACACCAACAAATTCAGCAACAACCTGAAGATTGAAAAACACCAACAAATTCAACAACAACTTCAACATTGAAAAACACCAACAAATTCAACAACAACCTCGACATTGAAAAACACCAACAAATTCAACAACAACCTCAACATTGAAAAACAACAACAACCTCACAATTGAGAAGACACCAACAAATTCAACAACAACCTTCAACATTGAAAAACACCAACAAATTCAACAACAAACTCAACATTGAGAAACAACAACAACCTCAACATTGAAAAACACCAATAAATTCAACAACAACCTCAACATTGAAAAACAACAACAACCTCAACATTGAAAAACACCAACAAATTCAGCAACAACCTCAACATTGAAAAACAACAACAACCTCAACATTGGAAAACACCAACAAATTCAACAACAACCTCAGCATTGAAAAACTACAACAACCTCAACATTGAAAAACACCAACAAATTCAACAACAACCTCAACATTGAAAAACAACAACAACCTCAACATTGAAAAACACCAACAAATTCCACAACAACCTCAACATTGAAAAACAACAACAATTTCAACATTGAAAAACACCAACAAATTCAACAACAACCTCAACAATGAAAAACACGAACAAATTCAACAACAACCTCAACATTGAAAAACATCAGCAAATTTAACAACAACCTCAACTTTGAAAAACAACAACAACCTCAACATGGAAAAACACCAACAAATTCAACAACAAGCTCAACATTGAAAAACAACAACAACCTCAAAATTGAAAAACACCAACAAATTCAGCAACAACCTCAACATTTAAAAACAACAACAACCTCAACATTGAAAAACACCAACAAATTCAACAACAACCTCAACATTGAGGAACACCAACAAATTCAACAACAACTTCAACATTGAAAAACGACAACAACCTCAACATGGAAAAACACCAACAAATTCAACAACAACCTCAACATTGAAAAACAACAACAACCTCAACATTGAAAAACACCAACAAATTCAACAACAACTTCAACATTGAAAAACACCAACAAATACAACAACAACCTCGAAATTGAAAAACAGCAACAAATTCAACAACAACCTCAACATTGAAAAACAACAACAACCTCAACATGGAAAAACACCAACAAATTCAACAACAACCTCAACATTGAAAAACTACAACAACCTCAACATTGAAAAACACCAACAAATTCAACAACAACCTCAACAATGAAAAACACCAGCAAATTCAACAACAACCTCAACAATGAAAAACACCGACAAATTCAACAACAACCTCAACATTGAAAAACACCAACAAATTTAACAACAACCTCAACTTTGAAAAACGACAACAACCTCAACATGGAAAAACACCAACAAATTCACCAACAACCTCAACATTGAAAACCAACAAAAACCACAATATTGAAAAACACGAACAAATTCAACAACAACCTCAACATTTAAAAACAACAACAACCTCAACATTGAAAAACACCAACAAATTCAGCAACAACGTGAAGATTGAAAAACACCAACAAATTCAACAACAACTTCAACATTGAAAAACACCAACAAATTCAACAACAACCTCGACATTGAAAAACACCAACAAATTCAACAACAACCTCAACATTGAAAAACAACAACAACCTCACAATTGAGAAGACACCAACAAATTCAACAACAACCTTCAACATTGAAAAACACCAACAAATTCAACAACAAACTCAACATTGAGAAACAACAACAACCTCAACATTGAAAAACACCAATAAATTCAACAACAACCTCAACATTGAAAAACAACAAAACCTCAACATTGAAAATCACCAACAAATTCAGCAACAACCTCAACATTGAAAAACAACAACAACCTCAACATTGGAAAACACCAACAAATTCAACAACAACCTCAGCATTGAAAAACTACAACAACCTCAACATTGAAAAACACCAACAAATTCAACAACAACCTCAACATTGAAAAACAACAACAACCTCAACATTGAAAAACACCAACAAATTCCACAACAACCTCAACATTGAAAAACAACAACAATTTCAACATTGAAAAACACCAACAAATTCAACAACAACCTCAACAATGAAAACCACGAACAAATTCAACAACAACCTCAACATTGAAAAACACCAGCAAATTTAACAACAACCTCAACTTTGAAAAACTACAACAACCTCAACATTGAAAAACACCAACAAATTCAACAACAACCTCAACAATGAAAAACACCAACAAATTCAACAACAACCTCAAAAATGAATAACACCAACAAATTCAACAACAACCTCAACATTGAAAAACACCAACAAATTTAACAACAACCTCAACTTTGAAAAACGACAACAACCTCAACATGGAAAAACACCAACAAATTCAACAACAACCTCAACATTGAAAAACAACAACAACCTCAACATTGAAAAACACCAACAAATTCAACAACAACTTCAACATTGAAAAACACCAACAAATACAACAACAACCTCGAAATTGAAAAACAGCAACAAATTCAACAACAACCTCAACATTGAAAAACAACAACAACCTCAACATGGAAAAACACCAACAAATTCAACAACAACCTCAACATTGAAAAACTACAACAACCTCAACATTGAAAAACACCAACAAATTCAACAACAACCTCAACAATGAAAAACACCAGCAAATTCAACAACAACCTCAACAATGAAAAACACCGACAAATTCAACAACAACCTCAACATTGAAAAACACCAACAAATTTAACAACAACCTCAACTTTGAAAAACGACAACAACCTCAACATGGAAAAACACCAACAAATTCAACAACAACCTCAACATTGAAAACCAACAAAAACCACAATATTGAAAAACACGAACAAATTCAACAACAACCTCAACATTGAAAAACAACAACAACCTCAACATGGAAAAACACCAACAAATTCAACAACAACCTCAACATTGAAAAACTACAACAACCTCAACATTGAAAAACACCAACAAATTCAACAACAACCTCAACAATGAAAAACACCAGCAAATTCAACAACATCCTCAACAATGAAAAACACCGACAAATTCAACAACAACCTCAACATTGAAAAACACCGACAAATTCAACAACAACCTCAACTTTGAAAAACGACAACAACCTCAACATGGAAAAACACCAACAAATTCAACAACAACCTCAACATTGAAAACCAACAAAAACCACAATATTGAAAAACACGAACAAATTCAACAACAACCTCAACATTTAAAAACAACAACAACCTCAACATTGAAAAACACCAACAAATTCAGCAACAACCTTAAGATTGAAAAACACCAACAAATTCAACAACAACTTCTACATTGATAAACACCAACAAATTCAACAACAACCTCAACATTGAAAAACAACAACAACCACAATATTGAAAAACACCAACAAATTCAACAACAACCTCAACATTTAAAAACAACAACAACCTCAACATTGAAAAACACCAACAAATTCAACAACAACCTCAACATTGAAAAACACAAACAAATTCAACAACAACTTCAACATTGAAAAACACCAACAAATTCAACAACAACCTCGACATTGAAAAACACCAACAAATTCAACAACAACCTCAACAATGAAAAACACCAACAAATTCAACAACAACCTCAACAATGAAAAACACCGACAAATTCAACAACAACCTCAACATTGAAAAACACCAACAAATTTAACAACAACCTCAACTTTGAAAAACGACAACAACCTCAACATGGAAAAACACCAACAAATTCACCAACAACCTCAACATTGAAAACCAACAAAAACCACAATATTGAAAAACACGAACAAATTCAACAACAACCTCAACATTTAAAAACAACAACAACCTCAACATTGAAAAACACCAACAAATTCAGCAACAACCTGAAGATTGAAAAACACCAACAAATTCAACAACAACTTCAACATTGAAAAACAACAACAAATTCAACAACAACCTCGACATTGAAAAACACCAACAAATTCAACAACAACCTCAACATTTAAAAACAACAACAACCTCAACATTGAAAAACACCAACAAATTCAACAACAACCTCAACATTGAAGAACACCAACAAATTCAACAACATCTTCAACATTGAAAAACACCCACAAATTCAACAACAACCTCAACATTGAAAAACACAACAACCTCAACATTGAAAAGCACCAACAAATACAAAAACAACCTCAACATTGAAAAAGAACAACAACCTCAACATTGAAAAACACCAACAAATTCAACAAGAACCTCAACATTGAAAAACAACAACAACCTCAACATTGAAAAAAAACAACCTCAACATTGAAAAACACCAACAAATTCAACAACAACTTCAACATTGAAAAACTACAACAACCTCAACATTGAAAAACACCAACAAATTCAACAACAACCTCAACAATGAAAAACACCAACAAATTCAACAACAACCTCAACAATGAAAAACACCAAAAAATTCAACAACAACGTCAACATTGAAAAACACCAACAAATTTAACAACAACCTCAACTTTGAAAAACGACAACAACCTCAACATGGAAAAACACCAACAAATTCAACAACAACCTCAACATTGAAAAACAACAACAACCTCAACATTGAAAAACACCAACAAATTCAACAACAACTTCAACATTGAAAAACACCAACAAATTCAACAACAACCTCGAAATTGAAAAACAGCAACAAATTCAACAACAACCTCAACATTGAAAAACAACAACAACCTCAACATGGAAAAACACCAACAAATTCAACAACAACCTCAACATTGAAAAACTACAACAACCTCAACATTGAAAAACACCAACAAATTCAACAACAACCTCAACAATGAAAAACACCAGCAAATTCAACAACAACCTCAACAATGAAAAACACCGACAAATTCAACAACAACCTCAACATTGAAAAACACCAACAAATTTAACAACAACCTCAACTTTGAAAAACGACAACAACCTCAACATGGAAAAACACCAACAAATTCAACAACAACCTCAACATTGAAAACCAACAAAAACCACAATATTGAAAAACACGAACAAATTCAACAACAACCTCAACATTTAAAAACAACAACAACCTCAACATTGAAAAACACCAACAAATTCAGCAACAACCTGAAGATTGAAAAACACCAACAAATTCAACAACAACTTCAACATTGAAAAACACCAACAAATTCAACAACAACCTCAACATTGAAAAACAACAACAACCACAATATTGAAAAACACCAACAAATTCAACAACAACCTCAACATTTAAAAACAACAACAACCTCAACATTGAAAAACACCAACAAATTCAACAACAACCTCAACATTGAAAAACACAAACAAATTCAACAACAACTTCAACATTGAAAAACACCAACAAATTCAACAACAACCTCGACATTGAAAAACACCAACAAATTCAACAACAACCTCAACATTGAAAAACTTCAACAACCTCAACACTGAAAAACACCAACAAATACAACAACAACCTCAACATTGAAAAACAACAACAACCTCAACATTGAGAAAACACCAACAAATTCAACAACAACCTTCAACATTGAAAAACACCAACAAATTCAACAACAACCTCAACATTGAAAAACAACAACAAACCTCAACATTGAAAAACAGCAACAACCTCAACATTGAAAAACACCAACAAATTCAACAACAACCTCAACATTGAAAAACAACAACAACCTCAACATTGAAAAACACCAACAAATTCAACAACAACCTCAACATTGAAAAACAACAACAACCTCGACATTGAAAAACACCATCAAATTCAACAACGACCTCAACATTGAAAAAAAACAACAACCTCAACATTGAAAAACACCAACAAATTCAACAACAACCTCAACATTGAAAAACACCAACAAATTCAACAACAACCTCAACATTTAAAAACGCCTACAAATTCAACAACAACCTCAACATTGAAAAACACCAACAAATTCAACAACAACCTCAACATTGAAAAGCAACAACAACCTCAACATTGAAAAACACCAACAAATTCAACAACAACCTCAACATTGAAAAACACCAACAAATTCAACAACAACCTCAACATTGAAAAACAACAACAACTTCAACATTGAAAAACAACAACAACCTCAACATTGAAAAACACCAACAAATTCAACAACAACCTCAACATTGAAAAACAACAACAACCTCAACATTGAAAAACACCAACAAATTCAACAACAACCTCAACAATGAAAAACACCAACAAATTCAACAACAAACTCAACAATGAAAAACACCGACAAATTCAACAACAACCTCAACATTGAAAAACACCAACAAATTTAACAACAACCTCAACTTTGAAAAACGACAACAACCTCAACATGGAAAAACACCAACAAATTCACCAACAACCTCAACATTGAAAACCAACAAAAACCACAATATTGAAAAACACGAACAAATTCAACAACAACCTCAACATTTAAAAACAACAACAACCTCAACATTGAAAAACACCAACAAATTCAGCAACAACCTGAAGATTGAAAAACACCAACAAATTCAACAACAACTTCAACATTGAAAAACACCAACAAATTCAACAACAACCTCGACAAAGAAAAACACCAACAAATTCAACAACAACCTCAACATTTAAAAACAACAACAACCTCAACATTGAAAAACACCAACAAATTCAACAACAACCTCAACATTGAAGAACACCAACAAATTCAACAACAACTTCAACATTGAAAAACACCCACAAATTCAACAACAACCTCGACATTGAAAAACACCAACAAATTCAACAACAACCTCAACATTGAAAAACACAACAACCTCAACATTGAAAAGCACCAACAAATACAAAAACAACCTCAACATTGAAAAAGAACAACAACCTCAACATTGAAAAACACCAACAAATTCAACAAGAACCTCAACATTGAAAAACAACAACAACCTCAACATTGAAAAAAAACAACCTCAATATTGAAAAACACCAACAAATTCAACAACAACCTCAACATTGAAAAACTACAACAACCTCAACATTGAAAAACACCAACAAATTCAACAACAACCTCAACAATGAAAAACACCAACAAATTCAACAACAACCTCAACAATGAAAAACACCAACAAATTCAACAACAACCTCAACATTGAAAAACACCAACAAATTTAACAACAACCTCAACTTTGAAAAACGACAACAACCTCAACATGGAAAAACACCAACAAATTCAACAACAACCTCAACATTGAAAAACAACAACAACCTCAACATTGAAAAACACCAACAAATTCAACAACAACTTCAACATTGAAAAACACCAACAAATACAACAACAACCTCGAAATTGAAAAACAGCAACAAATTCAACAACAACCTCAACATTGAAAAACAACAACAACCTCAACATGGAAAAACACCAGCAAATTCAACAACAACCTCAACATTGAAAAACTACAACAACCTCAACATTGAAAAACACCAACAAATTCAACAACAACCTCAACAATGAAAAACACCAGCAAATTCAACAACAACCTCAACAATGAAAAACACCGACAAATTCAACAACAACCTCAACATTGAAAAACACCAACAAATTTAACAACAACCTCAACTTTGAAAAACGACAACAACCTCAACATGGAAAAACACCAACAAATTCAACAACAACCTCAACATTGAAAACCAACAAAAACCACAATATTGAAAAACACGAACAAATTCAACAACAACCTCAACATTTAAAAACAACAACAACCTCAACATTGAAAAACACCAACAAATTCAGCAACAACCTGAAGATTGAAAAACACCAACAAATTCAACAACAACTTCAACATTGAAAAACACCAACAAATTCAACAACAACCTCGACATTGAAAAACGCCAACAAATTCAACAACAACCTCAACATTGAAAAACAACAACAACCTCACAATTGAGAAGACACCAACAAATTCAACAACAACCTTCAACATTGAAAAACACCAACAAATTCAACAACAAACTCAACATTGAGAAACAACAACAACCTCAACATTGAAAAACACCAATAAATTCAACAACAACCTCAACATTGAAAAACAACAACAACCTCAACTTTGAAAAACACCAACAAATTCAGCAACAACCTCAACATTGAAAAACAACAACAACCTCAACATTGGAAAACACCAACAAATTCAACAACAACCTCAGCATTGAAAAACTACAACAACCTCAACATTGAAAAACACCAACAAATTCAACAACAACCTCAACATTGAAAAACAACAACAACCTCAACATTGAAAAACACCAACAAATTCCACAACAACCTCAACATTGAAAAACAACAACAATTTCAACATTGAAAAACACCAACAAATTCAACAACAACCTCAACAATGAAAAACACGAACAAATTCAACAACAACCTCAACATTGAAAAACATCAGCAAATTTAACAACAACCTCAACTTTGAAAAACAACAACAACCTCAACATGGAAAAACACCAACAAATTCAACAACAAGCTCAACATTGAAAAACAACAACAACCTCAAAATTGAAAAACACCAACAAATTCAACAACAACCTCAACATTTAAAAACAACAACAACCTCAACATTGAAAAACACCAACAAATTCAACAACAACCTCAACATTGAGGAACACCAACAAATTCAACAACAACTTCAACATTGAAAAACGACAACAACCTCAACATGGAAAAACACCAACAAATTCAACAACAACCTCAACATTGAAAAACAACAACAACCTCAACATTGAAAAACACCAACAAATTCAACAACAACTTCAACATTGAAAAACACCAACAAATACAACAACAACCTCGAAATTGAAAAACAGCAACAAATTCAACAACAACCTCAACATTGAAAAACAACAACAACCTCAACATGGAAAAACACCAACAAATTCAACAACAACCTCAACATTGAAAAACTACAACAACCTCAACATTGAAAAACACCAACAAATTCAACAACAACCTCAACAATGAAAAACACCAGCAAACTCAACAACAACCTCAACAATGAAAAACACCGACAAATTCAACAACAACCTCAACATTGAAAAACACCAACAAATTTAACAACAACCTCAACTTTGAAAAACGACAACAACCTCAACATGGAAAAACACCAACAAATTCAACAACAACCTCAACATTGAAAACCAACAAAAACCACAATATTGAAAAACACGAACAAATTCAACAACAACCTCAACATTTAAAAACAACAACAACCTCAACATTGAAAAACACCAACAAATTCAGCAACAACCTGAAGATTGAAAAACACCAACAAATTCAACAATAACTTCAACATTGAAAAACACCAACAAATTCAACAACAACCTCGACATTGAAAAACACCAACAAATTCAACAACAACCTCAACATTGAAAAACAACAACAACCTCACAATTGAGAAGACACCAACAAATTCAACAACAACCTTCAACATTGAAAAACACCAACAAATTCAACAACAAACTCAACATTGAGAAACAACAACAACCTCAACATTGAAAAACACCAATAAATTCAACAACAACCTCAACATTGAAAAACAACAACAACCTCAACATTGAAAAACACCAACAAATTCAGCAACAACCTCAACATTGAAAAACAACAACAACCTCAACATTGGAAAACACCAACAAATTCAACAACAACCTCAGCATTGAAAAACTACAACAACCTCAACATTGAAAAACACCAACAAATTCAACAACAACCTCAACATTGAAAAACAACAACAACCTCAACATTGAAAAACACCAACAAATTCCACAACAACCTCAACATTGAAAAACAACAACAATTTCAACATTGAAAAACACCAACAAATTCAACAACAACCTCAACAATGAAAAACACGAACAAATTCAACAACAACCTCAACATTGAAAAACACCAGCAAATTTAACAACAACCTCAACTTTGAAAAACAACAACAACCTCAACATGGAAAAACACCAACAAATTCAACAACAAGCTCAACATTGAAAAACAACAACAACCTCAAAATTGAAAAACACCAACAAATTCAACAACAACCTCAACATTTAAAAACAACAACAACCTCAACATTGAAAAACACCAACAAATTCAACAACAACCTCAACATTGAGGAACACCAACAAATTCAACAACAACTTCAACATTGAAAAACACCCACAAATTCAACAACAACTTCGACATTGAAAAACACCAACAAATTCAACAACAACCTCAACAATGAAAAACACCAACAAATTCAACAACAACCTCAACATTGAAAAACACCAACAAATTTAACAACAACCTCAACTTTGAAAAACGACAACAAACTCAACATGGAAAAACACCAACAAATTCAACAACAACCTCAACATTGAAAAACAACAACAACCTCAACATTGAAAAACACCAACAAATTCAACAACAACTTCAACATTGAAAAACACCAACAAATTCAACAACAACCTCGAAATTGAAAAACAGCAACAAATTCAACAACAACCTCAACATTGAAAAACAACAACAACCTCAACATGGAAAAACACCAACAAATTCAACAACAACCTCAACATTGAAAAACTACAACAACCTCAACATTGAAAAACACCAACAATTTCAACAACAACCTCAACAATGAAAAACACCAGCAAATTCAACAACAACCTCAACAATGAAAAACACCGACAAATTCAACAACAACCTCAACATTGAAAAACACCAACAAATTTAACAACAACCTCAACTTTGAAAAACGACAACAACCTCAACATGGAAAAACACCAACAAATTCAACAACAACCTCAACATTGAAAACCAACAAAAACCACAATATTGAAAAACACGAACAAATTCAACAACAACCTCTACATTTAAAAACAACAACAACCTCAACATTGAAAAACACCAACAAATTCAGCAACAACCTGAAGATTGAAAAACACCAACAAATTCAACAACAACTTCAACATTGAAAAACACCAACAAATTCAACAACAACCTCAACATTGAAAAACAACAACAACCACAATATTGAAAAACACCAACAAATTCAACAACAACCTCAACATTTAAAAACAACAACAACCTCAACATTGAAAAACACCAACAAATTCAACAACAACCTAAACATTGAAAAACACAAACAAATTCAACAACAACTTCAACATTGAAAAACACCAACAAATTCAACAACAACCTCGACATTGAAAAACACCAACAAATTCAACAACAACCTCAACATTGAAGAACTTCAACAACCTCAACACTGAAAAACACCAACAAATACAACAACAACCTCAACATTGAAAAACAACAACAACCTCAACATTGAGAAAACACCAACAAATTCAACAACAACCTTCAACATTGAAAAACACCAACAAATTCAACAACAACCTCAACATTGAAAAACAACAACAAACCTCAACATTGAAAAACAGCAACAACCTCAACATTGAAAAACACCAACAAATTCAACAACAACCTCAACATTGAAAAACAACAACAACCTCAACATTGAAAAACACCAACAAATTCAACAACAACCTCAACATTGAAAAACAACAACAACCTCGACATTGAAAAACACCATCAAATTCAACAACGACCTCAACATTGAAAAAAAACAACAACCTCAGCATTGAAAAACACCAACAAATTCAACAACAACCTCAACATTGAAAAACACCAACAAATTCAACAACAACCTCAACATTTAAAAACGCCTACAAATTCAACAACAACCTCAACATTGAAACACACCAACAAATTCAACAACAACCTCAACATTGAAAAGCAACAACAACCTCAACATTGAAAAACACCAACAAATTCAACAACAACCTCAACATTGAAAGACACCAACAAATTCAACAACAACCTCAACATTGAAAAACAACAACAACTTCAACATTGAAAAACAACAACAACCTCAACATTGAAAAACACCAACAAATTCAACAACAACCTCAACATTGAAAAGCACCAACAAATACAACAACAACCTCAACATTGAAAAAGAACAACAACCTCAACATTGAAAAACACCAACAAATTCAACAACAACCTCAACATTGAAAAACAACAACAATCTCAACATTGAAAAACACCAGCAAATTCAACAACCTCAACATTAAAAAACAACAACAACCTCAACATTGAAAAACACCAACAAATTCAACAACAACCTCAACATTGAAAAACAACAACAACTTCAACATTGAAAAACAACAACAACCTCAACATTGAAAAACACCAACAAATTCAACAACAACCTCAACATTGAAAAGCACCAACAAATACAACAACAACCTCAACATTGAAAAAGAACAACAACCTCAACATTGAAAAACACCAACAAATTCAACAACAACCTCAACATTGAAAAACAACAACAACCTCAACATTGAAAAACAACAACAACCTCAACATTGAAAAACACCAACAAATTCAACAACAACCTCAACATTGAAAAACAACAACAACCTCAACATTCAAAAACACCAACAAATTCAACAACAGCCTCGAAATTGAAAAACAGCAACAAATTCAACAACAACCTCACCATTGAAAAACAACAACAATCTCAACATTGAAAAACACCAGCAAATTCAACAACCTCAACATTAAAAAACAACAACAACCTCAACATTGAAAAACACCAACAAATTCAACAACAACCTCAACAATGAAAAACACCAACAAATTCAACAACAACCTCAACATTGAAAAACACCAACAAATTTAACAACAACTCAACTTTGAAAAACGACAACAACCTCAACATGGAAAAACACCAACAAATTCAACAACAACCTCAACATTGAAAAACAACAACAACCACAATATTGAAAAACACCAACAAATTCAACAACAACCTCAACATTTAAAAACAACAACAACCTCAACATTGAAAAACACCAACAAGTTCAACAACAACCTCAACATTGAAAAACACGAACAAATTCAACAACAACTTCAACATTGAAAAACACGAACAAATTCAACAACAACCTCGACATTGAAAAACACCAACAAATTCAACAACAACCTCAACATTGAAAAACTTCAACAACCTCAACACTGAAAAACACCAACAAATACAACAACAACCTCAACATTGAAAAACAACAACAACCTCAACATTGAGAAAACACCAACAAATTCAACAACAACCTTCAACATTGAAAAACACCAACAAATTCAACAACAACCTCAACATTGAAAAACAACAACAAACCTCAACATTGAAAAACAGCAACAACCTCAACATTGAAAAACACCAACAAATTCAACAACAACCTCAACATTGAAAAACACCAACAAATTTAACAACAACCTCAACTTTGAAAAACGACAACAACCTCAACATGGAAAAACACCAACAAATTCAACAACAACCTCAACATTGAAAAACAACAACAACCTCAACATTGAAAAACACCAACAAATTCAACAACAACTTCAACATTGAAAAACACCAACAAATTCAACAACAACCTCGAAATTGAAAAACAGCAACAAATTCAACAACAACCTCAACATTGAAAAACAACAACGACCTCAACATTAAAAAACACCAACAAATTCAACAACAACCTCAACATTGAAAAACTACAACAACCTCAACATTGAAAAACACCAACAAATTCAACAACAACCTCAACAATGAAAAACACCAGCAAATTCAACAACAACCTCAACAATGAAAAACACCGACAAATTCAACAACAACCTCAACATTGAAAAACACCAACAAATTTAACAACAACCTCATCTTTGAAAAACGACAACAACCTCAACATGGAAAAACACCAACAAATTCAACAACAACCTCAACATTGAAAACCAACAAAAACCACAATATTGAAAAACACGAACAAATTCAACAACAACCTCAACATTTAAAAACAACACCAACCTCAACATTGAAAAACACCAACAAATTCAGCAACAACCTGAAGATTGAAAAACACCAACAAATTCAACAACAACTTCAACATTGAAAAACACCAACAAATTCAACAACAACCTCAACATTGAAAAACAACAACAACCACAATATTGAAAAACACCAACAAATTCAACAACAACCTCAACATTTAAAAACAACAACAACCTCAACATTGAAAAACACCAACAAATTCAACAACAACCTAAACATTGAAAAACACAAACAAATTCAACAACAACTTCAACATTGAAAAACACCAACAAATTCAACAACAACCTCGACATTGAAAAACACCAACAAATTCAACAACAACCTCAACATTGAAGAACTTCAACAACCTCAACACTGAAAAACACCAACAAATACAACAACAACCTCAACATTGAAAAACAACAACAACCTCAACATTGAGAAAACACCAACAAATTCAACAACAACCTTCAACATTGAAAAACAACAACAAATTCAACAACAACCTCAACATTGAAAAACAACAACAAACCTCAACATTGAAAAACAGCAACAACCTCAACATTGAAAAACACCTGCAAATTCAACAACAACCTCAACATTGAAAAACAACAACAACCTCAACATTGAAAAACACCAACAAATTCAACAACAACCTCAACATTGAAAAACAACAACAACCTCGACATTGAAAAACACCATCAAATTCAACAACGACCTCAACATTGAAAAAAAACAACAACCTCAGCATTGAAAAACACCAACAAATTCAACAACAACCTCAACATTGAAAAACACCAACAAATTCAACAACAACCTCAACATTTAAAAACGCCTACAAATTCAACAACAACCTCAACATTGAAAAACACCAACAAATTCAACAACAACCTCAACATTGAAAAGCAACAACAACCTCAACATTGAAAAACACCAACAAATTCAACAACAACCTCAACATTGAAAAACAACAACAACTTCAACATTGAAAAACAACAACAACCTCAACATTGAAAAACACCAACAAATTCAACAACAACCTCAACATTGAAAAACAACAACAACCTCAACATTGAAAACCACCAACAAATTCAACAACAACCTCAACAATGAAAAACACCAACAAATTCAACAACAACCTCAACAATGAAAAACACCGACAAATTCAACAACAACCTCAACATTGAAAAACACCAACAAATTTAACAACAACCTCAACTTTGAAAAACGACAACAACCTCAACATGGAAAAACACCAACAAATTCACCAACAACCTCAACATTGAAAACCAACAAAAACCACAATATTGAAAAACACGAACAAATTCAACAACAACCTCAACATTTAAAAACAACAACAACCTCAACATTGAAAAACACCAACAAATTCAGCAACAACCTGAAGATTGAAAAACACCAACAAATTCAACAACAACTTCAACATTGATAAACACCAACAAATTCAACAACAACCTCGACATTGAAAAACACCAACAAATTCAACAACAACCTCAACATTTAAAAACAACAACAACCTCAACATTGAAAAACACCAACAAATTCAACAACAACCTCAACATTGAAGAACACCAACAAATTCAACAACAACTTCAACATTGAAAAACACCCACAAATTCAACAACAACCTCGACATTGAAAAACACCAACAAATTCAACAACAACCTCAACATTGAAAAACACAACAACCTCAACATTGAAAAGCACCAACAAATACAAAAACAACCTCAACATTGAAAAAGAACAACAACCTCAACATTGAAAAACAACCAACAAATTCAACAAGAACCTCAACATTGAAAAACAACAACAACCTCAACATTGAAAAACAACAACAACCTCAACATTGAAAAACACCAACAAATTCAACAACAACCTCAACATTGAAAAACAACAACAACCTCAACATTGAAAACCACCAACAAATTCAACAACAACCTCAACAATGAAAAACACCAACAAATTCAACAACAACCTCAACAATGAAAAACACCGACAAATTCAACAACAACCTCAACATTGAAAAACACCAACAAATTTAACAACAACCTCAACTTTGAAAAACGACAACAACCTCAACATGGAAAAACACCAACAAATTCACCAACAACCTCAACATTGAAAACCAACAAAAACCACAATATTGAAAAACACGAACAAATTCAACAACAACCTCAACATTTAAAAACAACAACAACCTCAACATTGAAAAACACCAACAAATTCAGCAACAACCTGAAGATTGAAAAACACCAACAAATTCAACAACAACTTCAACATTGAAAAACACCAACAAATTCAACAACAACCTCGACATTGAAAAACACCAACAAATTCAACAACAACCTCAACATTTAAAAACAACAACAACCTCAACATTGAAAAACACCAACAAATTCAACAACAACCTCAACATTGAAGAACACCAACAAATTCAACAACAACTTCAACATTGAAAAACACCCACAAATTCAACAACAACCTCGACATTGAAAAACACCAACAAATTCAACAACAACCTCAACATTGAAAAACACAACAACCTCAACATTGAAAAGCACCAACAAATACAAAAACAACCTCAACATTGAAAAAGAACAACAACCTCAACATTGAAAAACACCAACAAATTCAACAAGAACCTCAACATTGAAAAACAACAACAACCTCAACATTGAAAAAAAACAACCTCAACATTGAAAAACACCAACAAATTCAACAACAACCTCAACATTGAAAAACTACAACAACCTCAACATTGAAAAACACCAACAAATTCAACAACAACCTCAACAATGAAAAACACCAACAAATTCAACAACAACCTCAACAATGAAAAACACCAACAAATTCAACAACAACCTCAACATTGAAAAACACCAACAAATTTAACAACAACCTCAACTTTGAAAAACGACAACAACCTCAACATGGAAAAACACCAACAAATTCAACAACAACCTCAACATTGAAAAACAACAACAACCTCAACATTGAAAAACACCAACAAATTCAACAACAACTTCAACATTGAAAAACACCAACAAATTCAACAACAACCTCGAAATTGAAAAACAGCAACAAATTCAACAACAACCTCAACATTGAAAAACAACAACAACCTCAACATGGAAAACACCAACAAATTCAACAACTACCTCAACATTGAAAAACTACAACAACCTCAACATTGAAAAACACCAACAAATTCAACAACAACCTCAACAATGAAAAACACCAGCAAATTCAACAACAACCTCAACAATGAAAAACACCGACAAATTCAACAACAACCTCAACATTGAAAAACACCAACAAATTTAACAACAACCTCAACTTTGAAAAACGACAACAACCTCAACATGGAAAAACACCAACAAATTCAACAACAACCTCAACATTGAAAACCAACAAAAACCACAATATTGAAAAACACGAACAAATTCAACAACAACCTCAACATTTAAAAACAACAACAACCTCAACATTGAAAAACACCAACAAATTCAGCAACAACCTGAAGATTGAAAAACACCAACAAATTCAACAACAACTTCAACATTGAAAAACACCAACAAATTCAACAACAACCTCGACATTGAAAAACACCAACAAATTCAACAACAACCTCAACATTGAAAAACTACAACAACCTCAACACTGAAAAACACCAACAAATACAACAACAACCTCAAAATTGAAAAACAACAACAACCTCACAATTGAGAAGACACCAACAAATTCAACTACAACCTTCAACATTGAAAAACACCAACAAATTCAGCAACAACCTGAAGATTGAAAAACACCAACAAATTCAACAACAACTTCAACATTGATAAACACCAACAAATTCAACAACAACCTCGACATTGAAAAACACCAACAAATTCAACAACAACCTCAACATTTAAAAACAACAACAACCTCAACATTGAAAAACACCAACAAATTCAACAACAACCTCAACATTGAAGAACACCAACAAATTCAACAACAACTTCAACATTGAAAAACACCCACAAATTCAACAACAACCTCGACATTGAAAAACACCAACAAATTCAACAACAACCTCAACATTGAAAAACACAACAACCTCAACATTGAAAAGCACCAACAAATACAAAAACAACCTCAACATTGAAAAAGAACAACAACCTCAACATTGAAAAACAACCAACAAATTCAACAAGAACCTCAACATTGAAAAACAACAACAACCTCAACATTGAAAAACAACAACAACCTCAACATTGAAAAACACCAACAAATTCAACAACAACCTCAACATTGAAAAACAACAACAACCTCAACATTGAAAACCACCAACAAATTCAACAACAACCTCAACAATGAAAAACACCAACAAATTCAACAACAACCTCAACAATGAAAAACACCGACAAATTCAACAACAACCTCAACATTGAAAAACACCAACAAATTTAACAACAACCTCAACTTTGAAAAACGACAACAACCTCAACATGGAAAAACACCAACAAATTCACCAACAACCTCAACATTGAAAACCAACAAAAACCACAATATTGAAAAACACGAACAAATTCAACAACAACCTCAACATTTAAAAACAACAACAACCTCAACATTGAAAAACACCAACAAATTCAGCAACAACCTGAAGATTGAAAAACACCAACAAATTCAACAACAACATCAACATTGAAAAACACCAACAAATTCAACAACAACCTCGACATTGAAAAACACCAACAAATTCAACAACAACCTCAACATTTAAAAACAACAACAACCTCAACATTGAAAAACACCAACAAATTCAACAACAACCTCAACATTGAAGAACACCAACAAATTCAACAACAACTTCAACATTGAAAAACACCCACAAATTCAACAACAACCTCGACATTGAAAAACACCAACAAATTCAACAACAACCTCAACATTGAAAAACACAACAACCTCAACATTGAAAAGCACCAACAAATACAAAAACAACCTCAACATTGAAAAAGAACAACAACCTCAACATTGAAAAACACCAACAAATTCAACAAGAACCTCAACATTGAAAAACAACAACAACCTCAACATTGAAAAAAAACAACCTCAACATTGAAAAACACCAACAAATTCAACAACAACCTCAACATTGAAAAACTACAACAACCTCAACATTGAAAAACACCAACAAATTCAACAACAACCTCAACAATGAAAAACACCAACAAATTCAACAACAACCTCAACAATGAAAAACACCAACAAATTCAACAACAACCTCAACATTGAAAAACACCAACAAATTTAACAACAACCTCAACTTTGAAAAACGACAACAACCTCAACATGGAAAAACACCAACAAATTCAACAACAACCTCAACATTGAAAAACAACAACAACCTCAACATTGAAAAACACCAACAAATTCAACAACAACTTCAACATTGAAAAACACCAACAAATTCAACAACAACCTCGAAATTGAAAAACAGCAACAAATTCAACAACAACCTCAACATTGAAAAACAACAACAACCTCAACATGGAAAACACCAACAAATTCAACAACTACCTCAACATTGAAAAACTACAACAACCTCAACATTGAAAAACACCAACAAATTCAACAACAACCTCAACAATGAAAAACACCAGCAAATTCAACAACAACCTCAACAATGAAAAACACCGACAAATTCAACAACAACCTCAACATTGAAAAACACCAACAAATTTAACAACAACCTCAACTTTGAAAAACGACAACAACCTCAACATGGAAAAACACCAACAAATTCAACAACAACCTCAACATTGAAAACCAACAAAAACCACAATATTGAAAAACACGAACAAATTCAACAACAACCTCAACATTTAAAAACAACAACAACCTCAACATTGAAAAACACCAACAAATTCAGCAACAACCTGAAGATTGAAAAACACCAACAAATTCAACAACAACTTCAACATTGAAAAACACCAACAAATTCAACAACAACCTCGACATTGAAAAACACCAACAAATTCAACAACAACCTCAACATTGAAAAACTACAACAACCTCAACACTGAAAAACACCAACAAATACAACAACAACCTCAAAATTGAAAAACAACAACAACCTCACAATTGAGAAGACACCAACAAATTCAACTACAACCTTCAACATTGAAAAACACCAACAAATTCAACAACAAACTCAACATTGAGAAACAACAACAACCTCAACATTGAAAAAGACCAATAAATTCAACAACAACCTCAACATTGAAAAACAACAACAACCTCAACATTGAAAAACACCAACAAATTCAGCAACAACCTCAACATTGAAAAACAACAACAACCTCAACATTGGAAAACACCAACAAATTCAACAACAACCTCAGCATTGAAAAACTACAACAACCTCAACATTGAAAAACACGAACAAATTCAACAACAACCTCAACATTGAAAAACAACAACAACCTCAACATTGAAAAACACCAACAAATTCCACAACAACCTCAACATTGAAAAACAACAACAATTTCAACATTGAAAAACACCAACAAATTCAACAACAACCTCAACAATGAAAAACACGAACAAATTCAACAACAACCTCAACATTGAAAAACACCAGCAAATTTAACAACAACCTCAACTTTGAAAAACAACAACAACCTCAACATGGAAAAACACCAACAAATTCAACAACAAGCTCAATATTGAAAAACAACAACAACAACCTCAAAATTGAAAAACACCAACAAATTCAACAACAACCTCAACATTTAAAAACAACAACAACCTCAACATTGAAAAACACCAACAAATTCAACAACAACCTCAACATTGAGGAACACCAACAAATTCAACAACAACTTCAACATTGAAAAACACCCACAAATTCAACAACAACTTCGACATTTGAAAACACCAACAAATTCAACAACAACCTCAACATTGAAAAGCACCAACAAATACAACAACAACCTCAACATTGAAAAAGAACAACAACCTCAACATTGAAAAACACCAACAAATTCAACAACAACCTCAACATTGAAAAACAACAACAACCTCAACATTGAAAAACAACAACAACCACAACATTGAAAAACACCAACAAATTCAACAACAACCTCAACATTGAAAAACAACAACAACCTCAACATTCAAAAACACCAACAAATTCAACAACAGCCTCGAAATTGAAAAACAGCAACAAATTCAACAACAACCTCACCATTGAAAAACAACAACAATCTCAACATTGAAAAACACCAGCAAATTCAACAACCTCAACATTAAAAAACAACAACAACCTCAACATTGAAAAACACCAACAAATTCAACAACAACCTCAACAATGAAAAACACCAACAAATTCAACAACAACCTCAACATTGAAAAACACCAACAAATTCAACAACAACCTCAACTTTGAAAAACGACAACAACCTCAACATGGAAAAACACCAACAAATTCAACAACAACCTCAACATTGAAAAACAACAACAACCACAATATTGAAAAACACCAACAAATTCAACAACAACCTCAACATTTAAAAACAACAACAACCTCAACATTGAAAAACACCAACAAATTCAACAACAACCTCAACATTGAAAAACACGAACAAATTCAACAACAACTTCAACATTGAAAAACAACAACAAATTCAACAACAACCTCGACATTGAAAAACACCAACAAATTCAACAACAACCTCAACATTGAAAAACTTCAACAACCTCAACACTGAAAAACACCAACAAATACAACAACAACCTCAACATTGAAAAACAACAACAACCTCAACATTGAGAAAACACCAACAAATTCAACAACAACCTTCAACATTGAAAAACACCAACAAATTCAACAACAACCTCAACATTGAAAAACAACAACAAACCTCAACATTGAAAAACAGCAACAACCTCAACATTGAAAAACACCAACAAATTCAACAACAACCTCAACATTGAAAAACACCAACAAATTTAACAACAACCTCAACTTTGAAAAACGACAACAACCTCAACATGGAAAAACACCAACAAATTCAACAACAACCTCAACATTGAAAAACAACAACAACCTCAACATTGAAAACCACCAACAAATTCAACAACAACTTCAACATTCAAAAACACCAACAAATTCAACAACAACCTCGAAATTGAAAAACAGCAACAAATTCAACAACAACCTCAACATTGAAAAACAACAACAACCTCAACATGGAAAAACACCAACAAATTCAACAACAACCTCAACATTGAAAAACTACAACAACCTCAACATTGAAAAACACCAACAAATTCAACAACAACCTCAACAATGAAAAACACCAGCAAATTCAACAACAACCTCAACAATGAAAAACACCGACAAATTCAACAACAACCTCAACATTGAAAAACACCAACAAATTTAACAACAACCTCAACTTTGAAAAACGACAACAACCTCAACATGGAAAAACACCAACAAATTCACCAACAACCTCAACATTGAAAACCAACAAAAACCACAATATTGAAAAACACGAACAAATTCAACAACAACCTCAACATTTAAAAACAACAACAACCTCAACATTGAAAAACACCAACAAATTCAGCAACAACCTGAAGATTGAAAAACACCAGCAAATTCAACAACAACTTCAACATTGAAAAACACCAACAAATTCAACAACAACCTCAACATTGAAAAACAACAACAACCACAATATTGAAAAACACCAACAAATTCAACAACAACCTCAACATTTAAAAACAACAACAACCTCAACATTGAAAAACACCAACAAATTCAACAACAACCTAAACATTGAAAAACACAAACAAATTCAACAACAACTTCAACATTGAAAAACACCAACAAATTCAACAACAACCTCGACATTGAAAAACACCAACAAATTCAACAACAACCTCAACATTGAAGAACTTCAACAACCTCAACACTGAAAAACACCAACAAATACAACAACAACCTCAACATTGAAAAACAACAACAACCTCAACATTGAGAAAACACCAACAAATTCAACAACAACCTTCAACATTGAAAAACACCAACAAATTCAACAACAACCTCAACATTGAAAAACAACAACAAACCTCAACATTGAAAAACAGCAACAACCTCAACATTGAAAAACACCTGCAAATTCAACAACAACCTCAACATTGAAAAACAACAACAACCTCAACATTGAAAAACACCAACAAATTCAACAACAACCTCAACATTGAAAAACAACAACAACCTCGACATTGAAAAACACCATCAAATTCAACAACGACCTCAACATTGAAAAAAAACAACAACCTCAGCATTGAAAAACACCAACAAATTCAACAACAACCTCAACATTGAAAAACACCAACAAATTCAACAACAACCTCAACATTTAAAAACGCCTACAAATTCAACAACAACCTCAACATTGAAACACACCAACAAATTCAACAACAACCTCAACATTGAAAAGCAACAACAACCTCAACATTGAAAAACACCAACAAATTCAACAACAACCTCAACATTGAAAAACACCAACAAATTCAACAACAACCTCAACATTGAAAAACAACAACAACTTCAACATTGAAAAACAACAACAACCTCAACATTGAAAAACACCAACAAATTCAACAACAACCTCAACATTGAAAAACAACAACAACCTCAACATTGAAAACCACCAACAAATTCAACAACAACCTCAACAATGAAAAACACCGACAAATTCAACAACAACCTCAACATTGAAAAACACCAACAAATTTAACAACAACCTCAACTTTGAAAAACGACAACAACCTCAACATGGAAAAACACCAACAAATTCACCAACAACCTCAACATTGAAAACCAACAAAAACCACAATATTGAAAAACACGAACAAATTCAACAACAACCTCAACATTTAAAAACAACAACAACCTCAACATTGAAAAACACCAACAAATTCAGCAACAACCTGAAGACTGAAAAACACCAACAAATTCAACAACAACTTCAACATTGAAAAACACCAACAAATTCAACAACAACCTCGACATTGAAAAACACCAACAAATTCAACAACAACCTCAACATTTAAAAACAACAACAACCTCAACATTGAAAAACACCAACAAATTCAACAACAACCTCAACATTGAAGAACACCAACAAATTCAACAACAACTTCAACATTGAAAAACACCCACAAATTCAACAACAACCTCGACATTGAAAAACACCAACAAATTCAACAACAACCTCAACATTGAAAAACACAACAACCTCAACATTGAAAAGCACCAACAAATACAAAAACAACCTCAACATTGAAAAAGAACAACAACCTCAACATTGAAAAACACCAACAAATTCAACAAGAACCTCAACATTGAAAAACAACAACAACCTCAACATTGAAAAAAAACAACCTCAACATTGAAAAACACCAACAAATTCAACAACAACCTCAACATTGAAAAACTACAACAACCTCAACATTGAAAAACACCAACAAATTCAACAACAACCTCAACAATGAAAAACACCAACAAATTCAACAACAACCTCAACAATGAAAAACACCAACAAATTCAACAACAACCTCAACATTGAAAAACACCAACAAATTTAACAACAACCTCAACTTTGAAAAACGACAACAACCTCAACATGGAAAAACACCAACAAATTCAACAACAACCTCAACATTGAAAAACAACAACAACCTCAACATTGAAAAACACCAACAAATTCAACAACAACTTCAACATTGAAAAACACCAACAAATTCAACAACAACCTCGAAATTGAAAAACAGCAACAAATTCAACAACAACCTCAACATTGAAAAACAACAACAACCTCAACATGGAAAAACACCAACAAATTCAACAACAACCTCAACATTGAAAAACTACAACAACCTCAACATTGAAAAACACCAACAAATTCAACAACAACCTCAACAATGAAAAACACCAGCAAATTCAACAACAACCTCAACAATGAAAAACACCGACAAATTCAACAACAACCTCAACATTGAAAAACACCAACAAATTTAACAACAACCTCAAATTTGAAAAACGACAACAACCTCAACATGGAAAAACACCAACAAATTCAACAACAACCTCAACATTGAAAACCAACAAAAACCACAATATTGAAAAACACGAACAAATTCAACAACAACCTCAACATTTAAAAACAACAACAACCTCAACATTGAAAAACACCAACAAATTCAGCAACAACCTGAAGATTGAAAAACACCAACAAATTCAACAACAACTTCAACATTGAAAAACACCAACAAATTCAACAACAACCTCGACATTGAAAAACACCAACAAATTCAACAACAACCTCAACATTGAAAAACTACAACAACCTCAACACTGAAAAGCACCAACAAATACAACAACAACCTCAACATTGAAAAACAACAACAACCTCACAATTGAGAAGACACCAACAAATTCAACTACAACCTTCAACATTGAAAAACACCAACAAATTCAACAACAAACTCAACATTGAGAAACAACAACAACCTCAACATTGAAAAACACCAATAAATTCAACAACAACCTCAACATTGAAAAACAACAACAACCTCAACATTGAAAAACACCAACAAATTCAGCAACAACCTCAACATTGAAAAACAACAACAACCTCAACATTGGAAAACACCAACAAATTCAACAACAACCTCAGCATTGAAAAACTACAACAACCTCAACATTGAAAAACACCAACAAATTCAACAACAACCTCAACATTGAAAAACAACAACAACCTCAACATTGAAAAACACCAACAAATTCCACAACAACCTCAACATTGAAAAACAACAACAATTTCAACATTGAAAAACACCAACAAATTCAACAACAACCTCAACAATGAAAAACACGAACAAATTCAACAACAACCTCAACATTGAAAAACACCAGCAAATTTAACAACAACCTCAAGTTTGAAAAACAACAACAACCTCAACATGGAAAAACACCAACAAATTCAACAACAACCTCAACATTTAAAAACAACAACAACCTCAACATTGAAAAACACCAACAAATTCAACAACAACCTCAACATTGAGGAACACCAACAAATTCAACAACAACTTCAACATTGAAAAACACCCACAAATTCAACAACAACTTCGACATTTGAAAACACCAACAAATTCAACAACAACCGCAACATTGAAAAGCACCAACAAATACAACAACAACCTCAACATTGAAAAAGAACAACAACCTCAACATTGAAAAACACCAACAAATTCAACAACAACCTCAACATTGAAAAACAACAACAACCTCAACATTGAAAAACAACAACAACCTCAACATTGAAAAACACCAACAAATTCAACAACAACCTCAACATTGAAAAACAACAACAACCTCAACTTTCAAAAACACCAACAAATTCAACAACAGCCTCGAAATTGAAAAACAGCAACAAATTCAACAACAACCTCACCATTGAAAAACAACAACAATCTCAACATTGAAAAACACCAGCAAATTCAACAACAACCTCAACATTAAAAAACAACAACAACCTCAACATTGAAAAACACCAACAAATTCAACAACAACCTCAACAATGAAAAACACCAACAAATTCAACAACAACCTCAACATTGAAAAACACCAACAAATTTAACAACAACCTCAACTTTGAAAAACGGCAACAACCTCAACATGGAAAAACACCAACAAATTCAACAACAACCTCAACATTGAAAAACAACAACAACCACAATATTGAAAAACACCAACAAATTCAACAACAACCTCAACATTTAAAAACAACAACAACCTCAACATTGAAAAACACCAACAAATTCAACAACAACCTCAACATTGAAAAACACGAACAAATTCAACAACAACTTCAACATTGAAAAACACCAACAAATTCAACAACAACCTCGACATTGAAAAACACCAACAAATTCAACAACAACCTCAACATTGAAAAACTTCAACAACCTCAACACTGAAAAACACCAACAAATACAACAACAACCTCAACATTGAAAAACAACAACAACCTCAACATTGAGAAAACACCAACAAATTCAACAACAACCTTCAAAATTGAAAAACACCAACAAATTCAACAACAACCTCAACATTGAAAAACAACAACAAACCTCAACATTGAAAAACAGCAACAACCTCAACATTGAAAAACACCAACAAATTCAACAACAACCTCAACATTGAAAAACAACAACAACCTCAACATTGAAAAACACCAACAAATTCAACAACAACCTCAACATTGAAAAACAACAACAACCTCGACATTGAAAAACACCATCAAATTCAACAACGACCTCAACATTGAAAAAAAACAACAACCTCAACATTGAAAAACACCAACAAATTCAACAACAACCTCAACATTGAAAAACACCAACAAATTCAACAACAACCTCAACATTTAAAAACGCCTACAAATTCAACAACAACCTCAACATTGAAACACACCAACAAATTCAACAACAACCTCAACATTGAAAAGCAACAACAACCTCAAGATTGAAAAACACCAACAAATTCAACAACAACCTCAACATTGAAAAACACCAACAAATTCAACAACAACCTCAACATTGAAAAACAACAACAACTTCAACATTGAAAAACAACAACAACCTCAACATTGAAAAACACCAACAAATTCAACAACAACCTCAACATTGAAAAACAACAACAACCTCAACATTGAAAAACACCAACAAATTCAACAACAACCTCAACAATGAAAAACACCAACAAATTCAACAACAACCTCAACAATGAAAAACACCGACAAATTCAACAACAACCTCAACATTGAAAAACACCAACAAATTTAACAACAACCTCAACTTTGAAAAACGACAACAACCTCAACATGGAAAAACACCAACAAATTCACCATCAACCTCAACATTGAAAACCAACAAAAACCACAATATTGAAAAACACGAACAAATTCAACAACAACCTCAACATTTAAAAACAACAACAACCTCAACATTGAAAAACACCAACAAATTCAGCAACAACCTGAAGATTGAAAAACACCAACAAATTCAACAACAACTTCAACATTGAAAAACACCAACAAATTCAACAACAACCTCGACATTGAAAAACACCAACAAATTCAACAACAACCTCAACATTGAAAAACTACAACAACCTCAACACTGAAAAACACCAACAAATAAAACAACAACCTCAACATTGAAAAACAACAACAACCTCACAATTGAGAAGACACCAACAAATTCAACAACAACCTTCAACATTGAAAAACACCAACAAATTCAACAACAAACTCAACATTGAAAAACAACAACAACCTCAACATTGAAAAACACCAACAAATTCAACAACAACCTCAACATTGAAAAACAACAACAACCTCAACATTGAAAAACACCAACAAATTCAGCAACAACCTCAACATTGAAAAACAACAACAACCTCAACATTGAAAAACACCAACAAATTCAACAACAACCTCAGCATTGAAAAACTACAACAACCTCAACATTGAAAAACACCAACAAATTCAACAACAACCTCAACATTGAAAAACAACAACAACCTCAACATTGAAAAACACCAACAAATTCCACAACAACCTCAACATTGAAAAACAACAACAATCTCAACATTGAAAAACACCAACAAATTCAACAACAACCTCAACAATGAAAAACACGAACAAATTCAACAACAACCTCAACATTGAAAAACACCAACAAATTTAACAACAACCTCAACTTTGAAAAACAACAACAACCTCAACATGGAAAAACACCAACAATTCAACAACAAGCTCAACATTGAAAAACAACAACAACCTCAAAATTGAAAAACACCAACAAATTCAACAACAACCTCAACATTTAAAAACAACAACAACCTCAACATTGAAAAACACCAACAAATTCAACAACAACCTCAACATTGAGGAACACCAACAAATTCAACAACAACTTCAACATTGAAAAACACCGACAAATTCAACAACAACTTCGACATTGAAAAACACCAACAAATTCAACAACAACCTCAACATTGAAAAACACAACTACCTCAACATTGAAAAGCACCAACAAATACAACAACAACCTCAACATTGAAAAAGAACAACAACCTCAACATTGAAAAACACCAACAAATTCAACAACAACCTCAACATTGAAAAACAACAACAACCTCAACATTGAAAAACAAAAACAACCTCAACATTGAAAAACACCAACAAATTCAACAACAACCTCAACATTGAAAAACAACAACAACCTCAACATTCAAAAACACCAACAAATTCAACAACAGCCTCGAAATTGAAAAACAGCAACAAATTCAACAACAACCTCACCATTGAAAAACAACAACAATCTCAACATTGAAAAACACCAGCAAATTCAACAACAACCTCAACATTAAAAAACAACAACAACCTCAACATTGTAAAACACCACCAAATTCAACAACAACCTCAACAATGAAAAACACCAACAAATTCAACAACAACCTCAACATTGAAAAACACCAACAAATTTAACAACAACCTCAACTTTGAAAAACGACAACAACCTCAACATGGAAAAACACCAACAAATTCAACAACAACCTCAACATTGAAAAACAACAACAACCACAATATTGAAAAACACCAACAAATTCAACAACAACCTCAACATTTAAAAACAACAACAACTTCAACATTGAAAAACACCAACAAATTCAACAACAACCTCGACATTGAAAAACACCAACAAATTCAACAACAACCTCAACATTGAAAAACTACAACAACCTCAACACTGAAAAACACCAACAAATACAACAACAACCTCAACATTGAAAAAGAACAACAACCTCAACATTGAGAAAACACCAACAAATTCAACAACAACCTTCAACATTGAAAAACACCAACAAATTCAACAACAACCTCAACATTGAAAAACAACAACAAACCTCAACATTGAAAAACAGCAACAACCTCAACATTGAAAAACACCAACAAATTCAACAACAACCTCAACATTGAAAAACAACAACAACCTCAACATTGAAAAACACCAACAAATTCAACAACAACCTCAACATTGAAAAACAACAACAACCTCAACATTGAAAAACACCAACAAATTCAACAACAACCTCAACATTGAAAAACACTAACAAATTCAACAACAACCTCAACATTTAAAAACGCCTACAAATTCAACAACAACCTCAACATTGAAACACACCAACAAATTCAACAACAACCTCAACATTGAAAAGCAACAACAACCTCAACATTGAAAAAGACCAACAAATTCAACAAAAAATTCAACATTGAAAAGTACCAACAAATTCAACAACAACCTCGACATTGAAAAACAACAACAAATTCAACAACAACCTCCAAATTGAACAACAATAACCTCAACATTGAAAAACACCAACAAATTCAACAACAACCTCAACATTGAAAAACAAGAACAACCTCAACATTGAAAAACACCAACAAATTCAACAACAACCTCAACATTTAAAAACACCAACAAATTCAACAACAACCTCAACATTGAAAAACACCAACAAATTCAACAACAACTTCAACATTGAAAAACACCACCAAATTCAACAACAACCTCGACATTGAAAAACACCAACAAATTCAACAACAACCTCAACATTGAAAAACTACAACAACCTCAACATTGAAAAACACCAACACATACAACAACAACCTCAACATTGAAAAACAACAACAACCTCAACATTGAAAAACACCAACAAATTCAACAACAACCTCAACATTGAAAAACACCAACAAATTCAACGACAACCTCAACATTGAAAAACAACAACAACTGCAACATTGAAAAAAAACAACAACCTCAACATTGAAAAACACCAACAAATTCAACAACAACCTCAACATTGAAAAACAACAACAACCTCAACATTGAAAAACACCAACAAATTCAACAACAACCTCAACAATGAAAAACACCAACAAATTCAACAACAACCTCAACATTGAAAAACACCAACAAATTCAACAACAACCTCAACATTGAAAAACACAAACTAATTCAACAACAACTTCAACATTGAAAAACACCAACAAATTAAACAACAACCTCGACATTGAAAAACACCAAAAATTCAAAAACAACCTCAACATTGAAAAACTACGACAACCTCAACATTGAAAAACACCAACAAATACAACAACAACCTCAACATTGAAAAACAACAACAACCACAACATTGAGAAAACACCAACAAATTCAACAACAACCTTCAACATTGAAAAACACCAACAAATTCAACAACAACCTCAACATTGAAAAACAACAACAACCTCAACATTGAAAAACACCACCAAATTCAACAACAACTTCAACATTGAAAAACACCAACATATTCAACAACAACCTCGAAATTGAAAAACACCAACAAATTCAACAACAACCTCAACATTGAAAAACAACAACAACCTCAACATTGAAAAACACCAACAAATTCCACAACAACCTCAACATTGAAAAACAACAACAATCTCAACATTGAAAAACACCAACAAATTCAACAACAACCTCAACAATGAAAAACACGAACAAATTCAACAACAACCTCAACATTCAAAAACACCAACAACTTTAACAACAACCTCAACTTTGAAAAACAACAACAACCTCAACATGGAAAAACACCAACAAATTTAACAACAACCTCAACATTGAAAAACAACAACAACCTCAAAATTGAAAATCACCAACAAATTCAACAACAACCTCAACATTTAAAAACAACAACAACCTCAACATTGAAAAACACCAACAAATTCAACAACAACCTCAACATTGAAGAACACCAACAAATTCAACAACAACTTCAACATTGAAAAACACCCACAAATTCAACAACAACCTCGACATTGAAAAACACCAACAAATTCAACAACAACCTCAACATTGAAAAACACAACAACCTCAACATTGAAAAGCACCAACAAATACAAAAACAACCTCAACATTGAAAAAGAACAACAACCTCAACATTGAAAAACACCAACAAATTCAACAAGAACCTCAACATTGAAAAACAACAACAACCTCAACATTGAAAAAAAACAACCTCAACATTGAAAAACACCAACAAATTCAACAACAACCTCAACATTGAAAAACTACAACAACCTCAACATTGAAAAACACCAACAAATTCAACAACAACCTCAACAATGAAAAACACCAACAAATTCAACAACAACCTCAACAATGAAAAACACCAACAAATTCAACAACAACCTCAACATTGAAAAACACCAACAAATTTAACAACAACCTCAACTTTGAAAAACGACAACAACCTCAACATGGAAAAACACCAACAAATTCAACAACAACCTCAACATTGAAAAACAACAACAACCTCAACATTGAAAAACACCAACAAATTCAACAACAACTTCAACATTGAAAAACACCAACAAATTCAACAACAACCTCGAAATTGAAAAACAGCAACAAATTCAACAACAACCTCAACATTGAAAAACAACAACAACCTCAACATGGAAAAACACCAACAAATTCAACAACAACCTCAACATTGAAAAACTACAACAACCTCAACATTGAAAAACACCAACAAATTCAACAACAACCTCAACAATGAAAAACACCAGCAAATTCAACAACAACCTCAACAATGAAAAACACCGACAAATTCAACAACAACCTCAACATTGAAAAACACCAACAAATTTAACAACAACCTCAACTTTGAAAAACGACAACAACCTCAACATGGAAAAACACCAACAAATTCAACAACAACCTCAACATTGAAAACCAACAAAAACCACAATATTGAAAAACACGAACAAATTCAACAACAACCTCAACATTTAAAAACAACAACAACCTCAACATTGAAAAACACCAACAAATTCAGCAACCAACCTGAAGATTGAAAAACACCAACAAATTCAACAACAACTTCAACATTGAAAAACACCAACAAATTCAACAACAACCTCGACATTGAAAAACACCAACAAATTCAACAACAACCTCAACATTGAAAAACTACAACAACCTCAACACTGAAAAACACCAACAAATACAACAACAACCTCAACATTGAAAAACAACAACAACCCCACAATTGAGAAGACACCAACAAATTCAACAACAACCTTCAACATTGAAAAACACCAACAAATTCAACAACAAACTCAACATTGAGAAACAACAACAACCTCAACATTGAAAAACACCAATAAATTCAACAACAACCTCAACATTGAAAAACAACAACAACCTCAACATTGAAAAACACCAACAAATTCAGCAACAACCTCAACATTGAAAAACAACAACAACCTCAACATTGAAAAACACCAACAAATTCAACAACAACCTCAGCATTGAAAAACTACAACAACCTCAACATTGAAAAACACCAACAAATTCAACAACAACCTCAACATTGAAAAACAACAACAACCTCAACATTGAAAAACACCAACAAATTCCACAACAACCTCAACATTGAAAAACAACAACAATTTCAACATTGAAAAACACCAACAAATTCAACAACAACCTCAACAATGAAAAACACGAACAAATTCAACAACAACCTCAACATTGAAAAACACCAGCAAATTTAACAACAACCTCAACTTTGAAAAACAACAACAACCTCAACATGGAAAAACACCAACAAATTCCACAACAAGCTCAACATTGAAAAACAACAACAACCTCAAAATTGAAAAACACCAACAAATTCAACAACAACCTCAACATTTAAAAACAACAACAAAATCAACATTGAAAAACACCAACAAATTCAACAACAACCTCAACATTGAGGAACACCAACAAATTCAACAACAACTTCAACATTGAAAAACACCCACAAATTCAACAACAACTTCGACATTGAAAAACACCAACAAATCCAACAACAACCTCAACATTGAAAAGCACCAACAAATACAACAACAACCTCAACATTGAAAAAGAACAACAACCTCAACATTGAAAAACACCAACAAATTCAACAACAACCTCAACATTGAAAAACAACAACAACCTCAACATTGAAAAACAACAACAACCTCAACATTGAAAAGCACCAACAAATTCAACAACAACCTCAACATTGAAAAACAGCAACAACCTCAACATTGAAAAACACCAACAATTCAACAACAACCTCAACAATGAAAAACAGCAACAAATTCAACAACAACCTCAACATTGAAAAACACCAACAAATTTAACAACAACCTCAACTTTGAAAAACGACAACAACCTCAACATGGAAAAACACCAACAAATTCAACAACAACCTCAACATTGAAAAACAACAACAACCACAATATTGAAAAACACCAACAAATTCAACAACAACCTCAACATTTAAAAACAACAACAACCTCATCATTGAAAAACACCAACAAATTCAACAACAACCTCAACATTGAAAAACACAAACAAATTCAACAACAACTTCAACATTGAAAAACACCAACAAATTCAACAACAACCTCGACATTGAAAAACACCAACAAATTCAACAACAACCTCAACATTGAAAAACTTCAACAACCTCAACACTGAAAAGCACCAACAAATACAACAACAACCTCAACATTGAAAAACAACAACAACCTCAACATTGAGAAAACACCAACAAATTCAACAACAACCTTCAACATTGAAAAACACCAACAAATTCAACAACAACCTCAACATTGAAAAACAACAACAAACCTCAACATTGAAAAACAGCAACAACCTCAACATTGAAAAACACCAACAAATTCAACAACAACCTCAACATTGAAAAACAACAACAACCTCAACATTGAAAAACACCAACAAATTCAACAACAACCTCAACATTGAAAAACAACAACAACCTCGACATTGAAAAACACCATCAAATTCAACAACGACCTCAACATTGAAAAAAAACAACAACCTCAACATTGAAAAACACCAACAAATTCAACAACAACCTCAACATTGAAAAACACCAACAAATTCAACAACAACCTCAACATTTAAAAACGCCTACAAATTCAACAACAACCTCAACATTGAAACACACCAACAAATTCAACAACAACCTCAACATTGAAAAGCAACAACAACCTCAACATTGAAAAACACCAACAAATTCAACAACAACCTCAACATTGAAAAACACCAACAAATTCAACAACAACCTCAACATTGAAAAACAACAACAACTTCAACATTGAAAAACAACAACAACCTCAACATTGAAAAACACCAACAAATTCAACAACAACCTCAACATTGAAAAACAACAACAACCTCAACATTGAAAAACACCAACAAATTCAACAACAACCTCAACAATGAAAAACACCAACAAATTCAACAACAACCTCAACATTGAAAAACACCAACAAATTCAACAACAACCTCAACATTGAAAAACACAAACAAATTCAACAACAACTTCAACATTGAAAAACACCAACAAATTAAACAACAACCTCGACATTGAAAAACACCAAAAATTCAACAACAACCTCAACATTGAAAAACTACGACAACCTCAACATTGAAAAACACCAACAAATACAACAACAACCTCAACATTGAAAAACAACAACAACCACAACATTGAGAAAACACCAACAAATTCAACAACAACCTTCAACATTGAAAAACACCAACAAATTCAACAACAACCTCAACATTGAAAAACAACAACAACCTCAACATTGAAAAACAACAACAACCTCGACATTGAAAAACACCAGCAAATTCAACAACAACCTCAACATTGAAAAACAACAACAACCTCAACATTGAGAAACACCAACAAATTCAACAACAACTTCAAAATTGAAAAACACCAACAAATTCAACAACAACCTCGAAATTGAAAAACACCAACAAATTCAACAACAACCTCAACATTGAAAAACAACAACAACCTAAACAATGAAAAACACCAACAAATTCAACAACAACCTCAACATTGAAAAACAACAACAACCTCAACATTGAAAAACACCAACAAATTCAACAACAACCTCAACATTGAAAAACAACAACAACCTCAACATTGAAAAACACCAACAAATCCAGCAACAACCTCAACATTGAAAAACAACAACAACCTCAACATTGAAAAACACCAACAAATTCAACAACAACCTCAACATTGAAAAACTACAACAACCTCAACATTGAAAAACACCAACAAATTCAACAACAACCTCAACATTGAAAAACAACAACAACCTCAACATTGAAAAACACCAACAAATTCAACAACAACTTCAACAATGAAAAAGACCAACAAATTCAACAACAACCTCGAAATTGAAAAACACCAACAAATTCAACAACAACCTCAACATTGAAAAACACCAACAAATTCAACAACAACTTCAACACTGAAAAACACCAACAAATTCAACAACAACCTCGAAATTGAAAAACACCAACAAATTCAACAACAACCTCAACAATGAAAAGCACGAACAAATTCAACAACAACCTCAACATTGAAAAACACCAACAAATTTAACAACAACCTCAACTTTGAAAAAGAACAACAACCTCAACGTGGAAAAACACCAACAAATTCAACAACAACCTCAACATTGAAAAACAACAACAACCTCAAAATTGAAAAACACCAACAAATTCAACAACAACCTCAACATTTAAAACCAACAACAACCTCAACTTTGAAAAACACCAACAAATTCAACAATCACCTCAACATTTAAAAACAACAACAACCTCAACATTGAAAAACACCAACAAATTCAACAATAACCTCAACATTTAAAAACACCAACCAATTCAACAACAACCTCAACATTGAAAAACACCAGCAAATTCAACAAAAACCTCAACATTGAAAAACAACAACAACCTCAACATTGAAAAACAACAACAAATACAAACAACAACCTCAACATTGAAAAACAACAACAACCTCAACATTGAAAAACACCAACAAATTCAACAACAACCTCAACAGTGAAAAACAACAACAACCTCAACATTGAAAAACACCAACAAATTCAACAACAACTTCAACATTGAAAAACACCTACAAATACAACAACAACATCGAAATTGAAAAACACCAACAAATTCAACAACAACCTCAACATTGGAAAACAACAACAACCTCAACATTGAAAAACACCAACAAATTCAACAATAACCTCAACATTTAAAAACACCAACCAATTCAACAACAACCTCAACATTGAAAAACACCAACAAATTCAACAACAACCTCAACATTGAAAAACAACACCAACCTCAACATTGAAAAACACCAACAAATACAAACAACAACCTCAACATTGAAAAACAACAACAACCTCAACATTGAAAAACACCAACAAATTCAACAACAACCTCAACATTGAAAAACAACAACAACCTCAACATTGAAAAACACCAACAAATTCAACAACAACTTCAACATTGAAAAACACCTACAAATTCAACAACAACCTCAAAATTGAAAAACACCAACAAATTCAACAACAACCTCAACATTGAAAAACAACAACAACCTCAACATTGAAAAACAGCAACAAATTCAACAATAACCTCAACATTTAAAAACACCAACCAATTCAACAACAACCTCAACATTGAAAAACACCAACAAATTCAACAACAACCTCAACATTGAAAAACAACAACAACCTCAACATTGAAAAACACCAACAAATAGAAACAACAACCTCAACATTGAAAAACAACAACAACCTCAACATTGAAAAACAACAACAACCTCAACATTGAAAAACACCAACAAATTCAACAACAACTTCAACATTGAAAAGCACCAACAAATTCAACAACAACCTCGAAATTGAAAAACAGCAACAAATTCAACAACAACCTCAACATTGAAAAACAACAACAACCTCAACATTGAAAAACACCAACAAATTCAACAACAACCTCAACATTAAAAAACAATAACAACCTCAACATTGAAAAACACCAACTAATTCAACAACAACCTCAACAATGTAAAACACCAACAAATTCAACAACAGCCTCAACATTGAAAAACACCAACAAATTTAACAACAACCTCAACTTTGAAAAACGACAACAACCTCACCATGGAAAAACACCAACAAATTCAACAACAACCTCAACATTGAAAAACAACAACAACCACAATATTGAAAAACACCAACAAATTCAACAACAACCTCAACATTTAAAAACAACAACAACCTCAACATTGAAAAACACCAACAAATTCAACAACAACCTCAACATTGAAAAACACAAACAAATTCAACAACAACTTCAACATTGAAAAACACCAACAAATTCAACAACAACCTCGACATTGAAAAACACCAACAAATTCAACAACAACCTCAACATTGAAAAACTACAACAACCTCAACACTGAAAAACATCAACAAATACAACAACAACCTCAACATTGAAAAACAACAACAACCTCAACATTGAGAAAGCACCAACAAATTCAACAGCAACCTTAACATTGAAAAACAACAACAATCTCAACATTGAAACACAACAACAACCTCAACATTGAAAATTCACCAACAAATTCAACAACAACCTCAACATTGAAAAACAACAACAACCTCAACATTGAAAAACACCAACAAATTCAACAACAACTTCAACATTGAAAAACACCTACAAATTCATCAACAACCTCGAAATTGAAAAACACCAACAAATTCAACAACAACCTCAACATTGAAAAACAACAACAACCTCAGCATTGAAAAACACCAACAAATTCAACAATAACCTCAACATTTAAAAACACCAACCAATTCAACAACAACCTCAACATTGAAAAACACCAACAACTTCAACAACAACCTCAACATTGAAAAACAACAACAACCTCAACATTGAAAAATACCAACAAATACAAACAACAACCTCAACATTGAAAAACAACAACAACCTCAACATTGAAAAACACCAACAAATTCAACAACAACCTCAACATTGAAAAACAACAACAACCTCAACATTGAAAAACACCAACAAATTCAACAACAACTTCAACATTGAAAAACACCAACAAATTCAACAACAACCACGAAATTGAAAAACAGCAACAAATTCAACAACAACCTCAACATTGAAAAACAACAACAACCTCAAGATTGAAAAACACCAACAAATTCAACAACAACCTCAACATTAAAAAACAACAACAACCTCAACATTGAAAAACACCAACTAATTCATCAACAACCTCAACAATGAAAAACACCAACAAATTCAACAACAGCCTCAACATTGAAAAACACCAACAAATTTAACAACAACCTCAACTTTGAAAAACGACAACAACCTCAACATGGAAAAACACCAACAAATTCAACAACAACCTCAACATTGAAAAACAACAACAACCACAATATTGAAAAACACCAACAAATTCAACAACAACCTCAACATTTAAAAACAACAACAACCTCAACATTGAAAAACACCAACAAATTCAACAACAACCTCAACATTGAAAAACACAAACAAATTCAACAACAACTTCAACATTGAAAAACACCAACAAATTCAACAACAACCTCGACATTGAAAAACCCCAACAAATTCAACAACAACATCAACATTGAAAAACTACAACAACCTCAACACTGAAAAACACCAACAAATACAACAACAACCTCAACATTGAAAAACACCAACAAATTCAACAACAACTTCAACATTGAAAAACACCTACAAATTCAACAACAACCTCAAAATTGAAAAACACCAACAAATTCAACAACAACCTCAACATTGAAAAACAACAACAACCTCAACATTGAAAAACAGCAACAAATTCAACAATAACCTCAACATTTAAAAACACCAACCAATTCAACAACAACCTCAACATTGAAAAACACCAACAAATTCAACAACAACCTCAACATTGAAAAACAACAACAACCTCAACATTGAAAAACACCAACAAATAGAAACAACAACCTCAACATTGAAAAACAACAACAACCTCAACATTGAAAAACAACAACAACCTCAACATTGAAAAACACCAACAAATTCAACAACAACTTCAACATTGAAAAGCACCAACAAATTCAACAACAACCTCGAAATTGAAAAACAGCAACAAATTCAACAACAACCTCAACATTGAAAAACAACAACAACCTCAACATTGAAAAACACCAACAAATTCAACAACAACCTCAACATTAAAAAACAATAACAACCTCAACATTGAAAAACACCAACTAATTCAACAACAACCTCAACAATGTAAAACACCAACAAATTCAACAACAGCCTCAACATTGAAAAACACCAACAAATTTAACAACAACCTCAACTTTGAAAAACGACAACAACCTCACCATGGAAAAACACCAACAAATTCAACAACAACCTCAACATTGAAAAACAACAACAACCACAATATTGAAAAACACCAACAAATTCAACAACAACCTCAACATTTAAAAACAACAACAACCTCAACATTGAAAAACACCAACAAATTCAACAACAACCTCAACATTGAAAAACACAAACAAATTCAACAACAACTTCAACATTGAAAAACACCAACAAATTCAACAACAACCTCGACATTGAAAAACACCAACAAATTCAACAACAACCTCAACATTGAAAAACTACAACAACCTCAACACTGAAAAACATCAACAAATACAACAACAACCTCAACATTGAAAAACAACAACAACCTCAACATTGAGAAAGCACCAACAAATTCAACAGCAACCTTAACATTGAAAAACAACAACAATCTCAACATTGAAACACAACAACAACCTCAACATTGAAAAACACCAACAAATTCAACAACAACCTCAACATTGAAAAACAACAACAACCTCAACATTGAAAAACACCAACAAATTCAACAACAACTTCAACATTGAAAAACACCTACAAATTCATCAACAACCTCGAAATTGAAAAACACCAACAAATTCAACAACAACCTCAACATTGAAAAACAACAACAACCTCAGCATTGAAAAACACCAACAAATTCAACAATAACCTCAACATTTAAAAACACCAACCAATTCAACAACAACCTCAACATTGAAAAACACCAACAACTTCAACAACAACCTCAACATTGAAAAACAACAACAACCTCAACATTGAAAAATACCAACAAATACAAACAACAACCTCAACATTGAAAAACAACAACAACCTCAACATTGAAAAACACCAACAAATTCAACAACAACCTCAACATTGAAAAACAACAACAACCTCAACATTGAAAAACACCAACAAATTCAACAACAACTTCAACATTGAAAAACACCAACAAATTCAACAACAACCACGAAATTGAAAAACAGCAACAAATTCAACAACAACCTCAACATTGAAAAACAACAACAACCTCAAGATTGAAAAACACCAACAAATTCAACAACAACCTCAACATTAAAAAACAACAACAACCTCAACATTGAAAAACACCAACTAATTCATCAACAACCTCAACAATGAAAAATACCAACAAATTCAACAACAGCCTCAACATTGAAAAACACCAACAAATTTAACAACAACCTCAACTTTGAAAAACGACAACAACCTCAACATGGAAAAACACCAACAAATTCAACAACAACCTCAACATTGAAAAACAACAACAACCACAATATTGAAAAACACCAACAAATTCAACAACAACCTCAACATTTAAAAACAACAACAACCTCAACATTGAAAAACACCAACAAATTCAACAACAACCTCAACATTGAAAAACACAAACAAATTCAACAACAACTTCAACATTGAAAAACACCAACAAATTCAACAACAACCTCGACATTGAAAAACCCCAACAAATTCAACAACAACCTCAACATTGAAAAACTACAACAACCTCAACACTGAAAAACACCAACAAATACAACAACAACCTGAACATTGAAAAACAACAACAACCTCAACATTGAGATAACACGAACAAATTCAACAGGAACCTTAACATTGAAAAACAACGACAATCTCAACATTGAAAAACAACAACAACCTCAACATTGAAAAACACCAACAAATTCAACAACAACCTCAACATTGAAAAACAACAACAACCTCAACATTGAAAAACACCAACAAATTCAACAACAACTTCAACATTGAAAAACACCTACAATTTCAACAACAACCTCGAAATTGAAAAACACCAACAAATTCAACAATAACCTCAACATTTAAAAACACCAACCAATTCAACAACAACCTCAACATTGAAAAACACCAACAAATTCAACAACAACCTCAACATTGAAAAACAACAACAACCTCAACATTGAAAAACACCAACAAATACAAACAACAACCTCAACATTGAAAAACAACAACAACCTCGACATTGAAAAACACCATCAAATTCAACAACGACCTCAACATTGAAAAACAACAACAACCTCAACATTGAAAAACAACAACAAATTCAACAACAACCTCAACATTGAAAAACACCAACAAATTCAACAACAACCTCAACATTTAAAAACGCCAACAAATTCAACAACAACCTCAACATTGAAACACACCAACAAATTCAACAACAACCTCAGCATTGAAAAGCAACAACAACCTCAACATTGAAAAACACCAACAAATTCAACAAAAAATTCAACATTGAAAAATACCAACAAATTCAACAGCAACCTCGACATTGAAAAACAACAACAAATTCAACAACAACCTCCACATTGAACAACAACAACCTCAACATTGAAAAACACCAACAAATTCAACAACAACCTCAACATTGAAAAACAAGAACAACCTCAACATTGAAAAACACCAACAAATTCAACAACAACCTCAACATTTAAAAACACCAACAAATTCAACAACAACCTCAACATTGAGAAACACCAGCAAATTCAACAACTTCAACATTGAAAAACACCAACAAATTCAACAACAACCTCGACATTGAAAAACACCAACAAATTCAACAACATCCTCAACATTGAAAAACTACAACAACCTTAACATTGAAAAACACCAACACATACAACAACAACCTCAACATTGAAAAACAACAACAACCTCAACATTGAAAAACACCAACAAATTCAACAACAACCTCAACATTGAAAAACACCAACAAATTCAACAACAACCTCAACATTGAAAAACAACAACAACTTCAACATTGAAAAACAACAACAACTTCAACATTGAAAAACACCAATAAATTCAACAACAACCTCAACATTGAAAAACAACAACAACCTCAACATTGAAAAACACCAACAAATTCAACAACAACCTCAACAATGAAAAACACCAACAAATTCAACAACAACCTCAACATTGAAAAACACCAACAAATTTAACAACAACCTCAACTTTGAAAAACAAAAACAACCTCAACATGGAAAAAAACCAACAAATTCAACAACAACCTCAACATTGAAAAACAACAACAACCTCAAAATTGAAAAACACCAACAAATTCAACAACAACCTCAACATTTAAAAACAACAAGAACCTCAACATTGAAAAACACCAACAAATTCAACAACAATCTCAAAATTGAAAAATACCAAGAAATTCAACAACAACCTCAACATTGAAAAACATCAACAACCTCAACATTGAAAAACAACAACAACCTCAACATTGAAAAACACCAGCATTTTCAACAACAACCTCAACATTGAAAAACAAAACAACCTCAACATGGACAAACACCAACAAATTCAACAACAACTTCAACATTGAAAAACACCAACAAATTCAACAACAACCTCGAAATAGAAAAACAGCAACATATTCAACAACAACCTCAACATTGAAAAACAACAACAATCTCAGCATTGAAAAACACCAACAAATTCAACAACAACCTCAACATTAAAAACAACAACAACCTCAACATTGAAAAACACCAACAAATTCAACAACAACCTCAACAATGAAAAACACCAACAAATTCAACAACAACCTCAACATTGAAAAACACCAACAAATTTAACAACAACCTCAACTTTGAAAAACAACAACAACCTCAACATGGAAAAAAACCAACAAATTCAACAACAACCTCAACATTGAAAAACAACAACAACCTCAACATTGAAAAACACCAGCATTTTCAACAACAACCTCAACATTGAAAAACAAAACAACCTCAACATTGAGAAACACCAACAAATTCAACAACTTCAACATTGAAAAACACCAACAAATTCAACAACAACCTCGACATTGAAAAACACCAACAAATTCAACAACATCCTCAACATTGAAAAACTACAACAACCTTAACATTGAAAAACACCAACACATACAACAACAACCTCAACATTGAAAAACAACAACAACCTCAACATTGAAAAACACCAACAAATTCAACAACTTCAACATTGAAAAACACCAACAAATTCAACAACAACCTCGACATTGAAAAACACCAACAAATTCAACAACATCCTCAACATTGAAAAACTACAACAACCTTAACATTGAAAAACACCAACACATACAACAACAACCTCAACATTGAAAAACAAAACAACCTCAACATTGAGAAACACCAACAAATTCAACAACTTCAACATTGAAAAACACCAACAAATTCAACAACAACCTCAACATTTAAAAACGCCAACAAATTCAACAACAACCTCAACATTGAAACACACCAACAAATTCAACAACAACCTCAGCATTGAAAAGCAACAACAACTCAACATTGAAAAACACCAACAAATTCAACAAAAAATTCAACATTGAAAAATACCAACAAATTCAACAACAACCTCGACATTGAAAAACAACAACAAATTCAACAACAACCTCCACATTGAACAACAACAACCTCAACATTGAAAAACACCAACAAATTCAACAACAACCTCAACATTGAAAAACAAGAACAACCTCAACATTGAAAAACACCAACAAATTCAACAACAACCTCAACATTTAAAAACACCAACAAATTCAACAACAACCTCAACATTGAGAAACACCAACAAATTCAACAACTTCAACATTGAAAAACACCAACAAATTCAACAACAACCTCGACATTGAAAAACACCAACAAATTCAACAACATCCTCAACATTGAAAAACTACAACAACCTTAACATTGAAAAACACCAACACATACAACAACAACCTCAACATTGAAAAACAACAACAACCTCAACATTGAAAAACACCAACAAATTCAACAACAACCTCAACATTGAAAAACACCAACAAATTCAACAACAACCTCAACATTGAAAAACAACAACAACTTCAACATTGAAAAACAACAACAACTTCAACATTGAAAAACACCAATAAATTCAACAACAACCTCAACATTGAAAAACAACAACAACCTCAACATTGAAAAACACCAACAAATTCAACAACAACCTCAACAATGAAAAACACCAACAAATTCAACAACAACCTCAACATTGAAAAACACCAACAAATTTAACAACAACCTCAACTTTGAAAAACAACAACAACCTCAACATGGAAAAAAACCAACAAATTCAACAACAACCTCAACATTGAAAAACAACAACAACCTCAAAATTGAAAAACACCAACAAATTCAACAACAACCTCAACATTTAAAAACAACAACAACCTCAACATTGAAAAACACCAACAAATTCAACAACAATCTCAAAATTGAAAAATACCAACAATTTCAACAACAACCTCAACATTGAAAAACATCAACAACCTCAACATTGAAAAACAACAACAACCTCAACATTGAAAAACACCAGCATTTTCAACAACAACCTCAACATTGAAAAACAAAACAACCTCAACATGGAAAAACACCAACAAATTCAACAACAACTTCAACATTGAAAAACACCAACAAATTCAACAACAACCTCGAAATAGAAAAACAGCAACATATTCAACAACAACCTCAACATTGAAAAACAACAACAACCTCAGCATTGAAAAACACCAACAAATTCAACAACAACCTCAACATTAAAAAACAACAACAACCTCAACATTGAAAAACACCAACAAATTCAACAACAACCTCAACAATGAAAAACACCAACAAATTCAACAACAACCTCAACATTGAACAACACCAACAAATTTAACAACAACCTCAACTTTGAAAAACAACAACAACCTCAACATGGAAAAAAACCAACAAATTCAACAACAACCTCAACATTGAAAAACAACAACAACCTCAAAATTGAAAAACACCAACAAATTCAACAACAACCTCAACATTTAAAAACAACAACAACCTCAACATTGAAAAACACCAACAAATTCAACAACAATTTCAAAATTGAAAAATACCAACAAATTCAACAACAACCTCAACATTGAAAAACATCAACAACCTCAACATTGAAAAACAACAACAACCTCAACATTGAAAAACACCAGCATTTTCAACAACAACCTCAACATTGAAAAACAAAACAACCTCAACATGGAAAAACACCAACAAATTCAACAACAACTTCAACATTGAAAAACACCAACAAATTCAACAACAACCTCGAAATAGAAAAACAGCAACATATTCAACAACAACCTCAACATTGAAAAACAACAACAACCTCAGCATTGAAAAACACCAACAAATTCAACAACAACCTCAACATTAAAAAACAACAACAACCTCAACATTGAAAAACACCAACAAATTCAACAACAACCTCAACAATGAAAAACACCAACAAATTCAACAACAACCTCAACATTGAAAAACACCAACAAATTTAACAACAACCTCAACTTTGAAAAACAACAACAACCTCAACATGGAAAAACACCAACAAATTCAACAACAACCTCAACATTGAAAAACAACAACAACCTCAAAATTGAAAAACACCAACAAATTCAACAACAACCTCAACATTTAAAAACAACAACCTCAACATTGAAAAACACCAACAAATTCAACAACAACCTCAACATTGAAAAACACAAACAAATTCAACAACAATTTCAACATTGAAAATCACCAACAAATTCAACAACAACCTCAACATTGAAAAACACAAACAAATTCAACAACAATTTCAACATTGAAAATCACCAACAAATTCAACAACAACCTCAACATGGAAAAACACCAACAAATTCAACAACAACTTCAACATTGAAAAACACCAACAAATTCAACAACAACCTCGAAATAGAAAAACAGCAACATATTCAACAACAACCTCAACATTGAAAAACAACAACAACCTCAGCATTGAAAAACACCAACAAATTCAACAACAACCTCAACATTAAAAAACAACAACAACCTCAACATTGAAAAACACCAACAAATTCAACAACAACCTCAACAATGAAAAACACCAACAAATTCAACAACAACCTCAACATTGAAAAACACCAACAAATTTAACAACAACCTCAACTTTGAAAAACAACAACAACCTCAACATGGAAAAACACCAACAAATTCAACAACAACCTCAACATTGAAAAACAACAACAACCTCAAAATTGAAAAACACCAACAAATTCAACAACAACCTCAACATTTAAAAACAACAACCTCAACATTGAAAAACACCAACAAATTCAACAACAACCTCAACATTGAAAAACACAAACAAATTCAACAACAATTTCAACATTGAAAATCACCAACAAATTCAACAACAACCTCGACATTGAAAAACACCAACAAATTCAACAACAACCTCAACATTGAAAAACTACAACAACCTCAACACTGAAAAACACCAACAAATACAACAACAACCTCAACATTGAAAAACAACAACAACCTCAACATTGAGAAAATACCAACAAATTCAACAGCAACCTCAACATTGAAAAACAACAACAATCTCAACATTGAAAACCAACAACAACCTCAACATTGAAAAACACCAACAAATTCAACAACAACCTCAACATTGAAAAACAACAACAACCTCAACATTGAAAAACACCAACAAATTCAACAATAACCTCAACATTTAAAAACACCAACCAATTCAACAACAACCTCAACATTGAAAAACACCAACAAATTCAACAACAACCTCAACATTTAAAAACAACAACAACCTCAACATTGAAAAACACCAACAAATTCAACAACAACCTCAACATTGAAAAACACAAACAAATTCAACAACAACTTCAACATTGAAAAACACCAACAAATTCAACAACAACCTCGACATTGAAAAACCCCAACAAATTCAACAACAACCTCAACATTGAAAAACTACAACAACCTCAACACTGAAAAACACCAACAAATACAACAACAACCTGAACATTGAAAAACAACAACAACCTCAACATTGAGAAAACACGAACAAATTCAACAGGAACCTCAACATTGAAAAACAACAACAATCTCAACATTGAAAAACAACAACAACCTCAACATTGAAAAACACCAACAAATTCAACAACAACCTCAACATTGAAAAACAACAACAACCTCAACATTGAAAAACACCAACAAATTCAACAACAACTTCAACATTGAAAAACACCTACAAATTCAACAACAACCTCGAAATTGAAAAACACCAACAAATTCAACAACAACCTCAACATTGAAAAACAACAACAACCTCAACATGGAAAAACACCAAAAAATTGAACAATAACCTCAACATTTAAAAACACCAACCAATTCAACAACAACCTCAACATTGAAAAACAACAACAACCTCAACATTGAAAAACACCAACAAATACAAACAACAACCTCAACATTGAAAAACAACAACAACCTCGACATTGAAAAACACCATCAAATTCAACAACAACCTCAACATTGAAAAACAACAACAACCTCAACATTGAAAAACAACAACAAATTCAACAACAACCTCAACATTGAAAAACACCAACAAATTCAACAACAACCTCAACATTTAAAAACGCCAACAAATTCAACAACAACCTCAACATTGAAACACACCAACAAATTCAACAACAAGCTCAACATTGAAAAGCAACAAAAACCTCAACATTGAAAAACACCAACAATTTCAACAAAAAATTCAACATTGAAAAATACCAACAAATTCAACAACAACCTCGACATTGAAAAACAACAACAAATTCAACAACAACCTCCACATTGAACAACAACAACCTCAACATTGAAAAACACCAACAAATTCAACAACAACCTCAACATTGAAAAACAACAACAACCTCAACATTGAAAAACACCAACAAATTCAACAACAACCTCAACAATGAAAAACACCAACAAATTCAACAACAACCTCAACATTGAACAACACCAACAAATTTAACAACAACCTCAACTTTGAAAAACAACAACAACCTCAACATGGAAAAAAACCAACAAATTCAACAACAACCTCAACATTGAAAAACAACAACAACCTCAAAATTGAAAAACACCAACAAATTCAACAACAACCTCAACATTTAAAAACAACAACAACCTCAACATTGAAAAACACCAACAAATTCAACAACAATTTCAAAATTGAAAAATACCAACAAATTCAACAACAACCTCAACATTGAAAAACATCAACAACCTCAACATTGAAAAACAACAACAACCTCAACATTGAAAAACACCAGCATTTTCAACAACAACCTCAACATTGAAAAACAAAACAACCTCAACATGGAAAAACACCAACAAATTCAACAACAACTTCAACATTGAAAAACACCAACAAATTCAACAACAACCTCGAAATAGAAAAACAGCAACATATTCAACAACAACCTCAACATTGAAAAACAACAACAACCTCAGCATTGAAAAACACCAACAAATTCAACAACAACCTCAACATTAAAAAACAACAACAACCTCAACATTGAAAAACACCAACAAATTCAACAACAACCTCAACAATGAAAAACACCAACAAATTCAACAACAACCTCAACATTGAAAAACACCAACAAATTTAACAACAACCTCAACTTTGAAAAACAACAACAACCTCAACATGGAAAAACACCAACAAATTCAACAACAACCTCAACATTGAAAAACAACAACAACCTCAAAATTGAAAAACACCAACAAATTCAACAACAACCTCAACATTTAAAAACAACAACCTCAACATTGAAAAACACCAACAAATTCAACAACAACCTCAACATTGAAAAACACAAACAAATTCAACAACAATTTCAACATTGAAAATCACCAACAAATTCAACAACAACCTCGACATTGAAAAACACCAACAAATTCAACAACAACCTCAACATTGAAAAACTACAACAACCTCAACACTGAAAAACACCAACAAATACAACAACAACCTCAACATTGAAAAACAACAACAACCTCAACATTGAGAAAATACCAACAAATTCAACAGCAACCTCAACATTGAAAAACAACAACAATCTCAACATTGAAAACCAACAACAACCTCAACATTGAAAAACACCAACAAATTCAACAACAACCTCAACATTGAAAAACAACAACAACCTCAACATTGAAAAACACCAACAAATTCAACAATAACCTCAACATTTAAAAACACCAACCAATTCAACAACAACCTCAACATTGAAAAACACCAACAAATTCAACAACAACCTCAACATTTAAAAACAACAACAACCTCAACATTGAAAAACACCAACAAATTCAACAACAACCTCAACATTGAAAAACACAAACAAATTCAACAACAACTTCAACATTGAAAAACACCAACAAATTCAACAACAACCTCGACATTGAAAAACCCCAACAAATTCAACAACAACCTCAACATTGAAAAACTACAACAACCTCAACACTGAAAAACACCAACAAATACAACAACAACCTGAACATTGAAAAACAACAACAACCTCAACATTGAGAAAACACGAACAAATTCAACAGGAACCTCAACATTGAAAAACAACAACAATCTCAACATTGAAAAACAACAACAACCTCAACATTGAAAAACACCAACAAATTCAACAACAACCTCAACATTGAAAAACAACAACAACCTCAACATTGAAAAACACCAACAAATTCAACAACAACTTCAACATTGAAAAACACCTACAAATTCAACAACAACCTCGAAATTGAAAAACACCAACAAATTCAACAACAACCTCAACATTGAAAAACAACAACAACCTCAACATGGAAAAACACCAAAAAATTGAACAATAACCTCAACATTTAAAAACACCAACCAATTCAACAACAACCTCAACATTGAAAAACAACAACAACCTCAACATTGAAAAACACCAACAAATACAAACAACAACCTCAACATTGAAAAACAACAACAACCTCGACATTGAAAAACACCATCAAATTCAACAACAACCTCAACATTGAAAAACAACAACAACCTCAACATTGAAAAACAACAACAAATTCAACAACAACCTCAACATTGAAAAACACCAACAAATTCAACAACAACCTCAACATTTAAAAACGCCAACAAATTCAACAACAACCTCAACATTGAAACACACCAACAAATTCAACAACAAGCTCAACATTGAAAAGCAACAAAAACCTCAACATTGAAAAACACCAACAATTTCAACAAAAAATTCAACATTGAAAAATACCAACAAATTCAACAACAACCTCGACATTGAAAAACAACAACAAATTCAACAACAACCTCCACATTGAACAACAACAACCTCAACATTGAAAAACACCAACAAATTCAACAACAACCTCAACATTGAAAAACAAAAACAACCTCAACATTGAAAAACACCTACAAATTCAACAACAACCTCAACATTTAAAAACACCAACAAATTCAACAACAACCTCAACATTGAGAAACACCAACAAATTCAACAACTTCAACATTGAAAAACACCAACAAATTCAACAACAACCTCGACATTGAAAAACACCAACAAATTCAACAACAACCTCAACATTGAAAAACTACAACAACCTGAACATTGAAAAACACCAACACATACAACAACAACCTCAACATTGAAAAACAACAACAACCTCAACATTGAAAAACACCAACAAATTCAACAACAACCTCAACATTGAAAAACACCAACAAATTCAACAACAACCTCAACATTGAAAAACAACAACAACTTCAACATTGAAAAATAACAACAACCTCAACATTGAAAAACACCAATAAATTCAACAACAACCTCAACATTGAAAAACAACAACAACCTCAACATTGAAAGACACCAACAAATTCAACAACAACCTCAACAATGAAAAACACCAACAAATTCAACAACAACCTCAACATTGAAAAACACCAACAAATTTAACAACAACCTCAACTTTGAAAAACAACAACAACCTCAACATGGAAAAAACCAACAAATTCAACAACAACCTCAACATTGAAAAACAACAACAACCTCAAAATTGAAAAACACCAACAAATTCAACAACAACCTCAACATTTAAAAACAACAACAACCTCAACATTGAAAAACACCAACAAATTCAACAACAATCTCAAAATTGAAAAATACCAACAAATTCAACAACAACCTCAACATTGAAAAACATCAACAACCTCAACATTGAAAAACAACAACAACCTCAACATTGAAAAACACCAGCATTTTCAACAACAACCTCAACATTGAAAAACAAAACAACCTCAACATGGAAAAACACCAACAAATTCAACAACAACTTCAACATTGAAAAACACCAACAAATTCAACAACAACCTCGAAATAGAAAAACAGCAACATATTCAACAACAACCTCAACATTGAAAAACAACAACAACCTCAGCATTGAAAAACACCAACAAATTCAACAACAACCTCAACATTAAAAAACAACAACAACCTCAACATTGAAAAACACCAACAAATTCAACAACAACCTCAACAATGAAAAACACCAACAAATTCAACAACAACCTCAACATTGAAAAACACCAACAAATTTAACAACAACCTCAACTTTGAAAAACAACAACAACCTCAACATGGAAAAACACCAACAAATTCAACAACAACCTCAACATTGAAAAACAACAACAACCTCAAAATTGAAAAACACCAACAAATTCAACAACAACCTCAACATTTAAAAACAACAACCTCAACATTGAAAAACACCAACAAATTCAACAACAACCTCAACATTGAAAAACACAAACAAATTCAACAACAACTTCAACATTGAAAAACACTAACAAATTCAACAACAACCTCGACATTGAAAAACACCAACAAATTCAACAACAACCTCAACATTGAAAAACTACAACAACCTCAACACTGAAAAACACCAACAAATACAACAACAACCTCAACATTGAAAAACAACAACAACCTCAACATTGAGAAAATACCAACAAATTCAACAGCAACCTCAACATTGAAAAACAACAACAATCTCAACATTGAAAAACAACAACAACCTCAACATTGAAAAACACCAACAAATTCAACAACAACCTCAACATTGAAAAACAACAACAACCTCAACATTGAAAAACACCAACAAATTCAACAATAACCTCAACATTTAAAAACACCAACCAATTCAACAACAACCTCAACATTGAAAAACACCTACAAATTGAACAACAACCTCAACATTGAAAAACAACAACAACCTCAACATTGAAAAACACCAACAAATACAAACAACAACCTCAACATTGAAAAACAACAACAACCTCAACATTGAAAAACACCAACAAATTCAACAACAACCTCAACATTGAAAAACAACAACAACCTCAACGTTGAAAAACACCAACAAATTCAACAGCAACTTCAACATTGCAAAACACCAACAAATTCAAAAACAACCACGAAATTGAAAAACAGCAACAAATTCAACAACAACCTCAACATTGAAAAACAACAACAACCTCAACATTGAAAAACACCAACAAATTCAACAACAACCTCAACATTAAAAAACAACAACAACCTCAACATTGAAAAACACCAACTAATTCAACAACAACCTCAACAATGAAAAACACCAACAAATTCAACAACAGCCTCAACATTGAAAAACACGAACAAATTTAACAACAACTTCAACTTTGAAAAACGACAACATCCTCAACATGGAAAAACACCAACAAATTCAACAACAACCTCAACATTGAAAAACAACAACAACCACAATATTGAAAAACACCAACAAATTCAACAACAACCTCAACATTTAAAAACAACAACAACCTCAACATTGAAAAACACCAACAAATTCAACAACAACCTCAACATTGAAAAACACAAACAAATTCAACAACAACTTCAACATTGAAAAACACCAACAAATTCAACAACAACCTCAACATTGAAAAACTACAACAACCTCAACACTGAAAAACACCAACAAATACAACAACAACCTCAACATTGAAAAACAACAACAACCTCAACATTGAGAAAACACCAACAAATTCAACAGCAACCTCAACATTGAAAAACAACAACAATCTCAACATTGAAAAACAACAACAACCTCAACATTGAAAAACACCAACAAATTCAACAACAACCTCAACATTGAAAAACAACAACAACCTCAACATTGAAAAACACCAACAAATTCAACAATAACCTCAACATTTAAAAACACCAACCAATTCAACAACAACCTCAACATTGAAAAACACCAACAAATTCAACAACAACCTCAACATTGAAAAACAACAACAACCTCAACATTGAAAAACACCAACAAATACAAACAACAACCTCAACATTGAAAAACAACAACAACCTCAACATTGAAAAACACCAACAAATTCAACAACAACCTCAACATTGAAAAACAACAACAACCTCAACGTTGAAAAACACCAACAAATTCAACAGCAACTTCAACATTGCAAAACACCAACAAATTCAAAAACAACCACGAAATTGAAAAACAGCAACAAATTCAACAACAACCTCAACATTGAAAAACAACAACAACCTCAACATTGAAAAACACCAACAAATTCAACAACAACCTCAACATTAAAAAACAACAACAACCTCAACATTGAAAAACACCAACTAATTCAACAACAACCTCAACAATGAAAAACACCAACAAATTCAACAACAGCCTCAACATTGAAAAACACGAACAAATTTAACAACAACTTCAACTTTGATAAACGACAACATCCTCAACATGGAAAAACACCAACAAATTCAACAACAACCTCAACATTGAAAAACAACAACAACCACAATATTGAAAAACACCAACAAATTCAACAACAACCTCAACATTTAAAAACAACAACAACCTCAACATTGAAAAACACCAAAAAATTCAACAACAACCTCAACATTGAAAAACACAAACAAATTCAACAACATCTTCAACATTGAAAAACACCAACAAATTCAACAACAACCTCAACATTGAAAAACTACAACAACCTCAACACTGAAAAACACCAACAAATACAACAACAACCTCAACATTGAAAAACAACAACAACCTCAACATTGAGAAAACACCAACAAATTCAACAGCAACCTCAACATTGAAAAACAACAACAATCTCAACATTGAAAAACAACAACAACCTCAACATTGAAAAACACCTACAAATTCAACAACAACCTCGAAATTGAAAAACACCAACAAATTCAACAACAACCTCAACATTGAAAAACAACAACAACCTCAACATTGAAAAACACCAACAAATTCAACAATAACCTCAACATTTAAAAACACCAACCAATTCAACAACAACCTCAACATTGAAAAACACCAACAAATTCAACAACAACCTCAACATTGAAAAACAACAACAACCTCAACATTGAAAAACACCAACAAATACAAACAACAACCTCAACATTGAAAAACAACAACAACCTCAACATTGAAAAACACCAACAAATTCAACAACTACCTCAACATTGAAAAACAACAACAATCTCAACATTGAAAAACACCAACAAATTCAACAACAACTTCAACATTGAAAAACACCAACAAATACAACAACAACCTCAAGATTGAAAAACAACAACAACCTCAACATTGAGAAAACACCAACAAATTCAACAGCAACCTCAACATTGAAAAACAACCACAATCTCAACATTGAAAAACAACAACAACCTCAACATTGAAAAACACCAACAAATTCAACAACAACCTCAACTTTGAAAAACAACAACAACCTCAACATTGAAAAACACCAACAAATTCAAAAACAACTTCAACATTGAAAAACACCTACAAATTCAACAACAACCTCAACAATGAAAAACACCAACAAATTCAACAACAACCTCAACATTGAAAAACAACAACAACCTCAACATTGAAAAACACCAACAAATTCAACAATAACCTCAACATTTAAAAACACCAACCAATTCAACAACAACCTCAACATTGAAAAACACCAACAAATTCAACAACAACCTCAACATTGAAAAACAACAACAACCTCAACATTGAAAAACAACAACAAATACAAACAAGAACCTCAACATTGAAAAACAACAACAACCTCAACATTGAAAAACACCAACAAATACAACAACAACCTCAACAGTGAAAAACAACAACAACCTCAACATTGAAAAACACCAACAAATTCAACAACAACTTCAACATTGAAAAACACATACAAATACAACAACAACCTCGAAATTGAAAAACACCAACAAATTCAACAACAACCTCAACATTGGAAAACAACAACAACCTCAACATTGAAAAACACCAACAAATTTAACAATAACCTCAACATTTAAAAACACCAACCAATTCAACAACAACCACAACATTGAAAAACACCAACAAATTCAACAACAACCTCAACATTGAAAAACAACAACAACCTCAACATTGAAAAACACCAACAAATTCAACAACAACTTCAACATTGAATAACACCTACAAATTCAACAACAACCTCGAAATTGAAAAACACCAACAAATTCAACAACAACCTCAACATTGAAAAACAATAACAACCTCAACATTGAAAAACACCAACAAATTCAACAATAACCTCAACATTTAAAAACACCAACCAATTCAACAACAACCTCAACATTGAAAAACACCAACAAATTCAACAACAACCTCAACATTGAAAAACAACAACAACCTCAACATTGAAAAACACCAACAAATACAAACAACAACCTCAACATTGAAAAACAACAACAACCTCAACATTGAAAAACACCAACAAATTCAACAACAACCACAACATTGAAAAACAACAACAACCTCAACATTGAAAAACACCAACAAATTCAACAACAACTTCAACATTGAAAAACACCAACAAATACAACAACAACCTCAACATTGAAAAACAACAACAACCTCAACATTGAGAAAACACCAACAAATTCAACAGCAACCTCAACATTGAAAAACAACAACAATCTCAACATTGAAAAACAACAACAACCTCAACATTGAAAAACACCAACAAATTCAACAACAACCTCAACATTGAAAAACAACAACAACCTCAACATTGAAAAACACCAACAAATTCAACAACAACTTCAACATTGAAAAACACCTACAAATTCAACAACAACCTCAAAATTGAAAAACACCAACAAATTCAACAACAACCTCAACATTGAAAAACAACAACAACCTCAACATTGAAAAACAGCAACAAATTCAACAATAACCTCAACATTTAAAAACACCAACCAATTCAACAACAACCTCAACATTGAAAAACACCAACAAATTCAACAACAACCTCAACATTGAAAAACAACAACAACCTCAACATTGAAAAACACCATCAAATACAAACAACAACCTCAACATTGAAAAACAACAACAACTTCAACATTGAAAAACAACAACAACTTCAACATTGAAAAGCACCAACAAATTCAACAACAACCTCGAAATTGAAAAACAGCAACAAATTCAACAAAAACCTCAACATTGAAAAACAACAACAACCTCAACATTGAAAAACACCAACAAATTCAACAACAACCTCAACATTAAAAAACAATAACAACCTCAACATTGAAAAACACCAACTAATTCAACAACAACCTCAACAATGTAAAACACCAACAAATTCAACAACAGCCTCAACATTGAAAAACACCAACAAATTTAACAACAACCTCAACTTTGAAAAACGACAACAACCTCAACATGGAAAAACACCAACAAATTCAACAACAACCTCAACATTGAAAAACAACAACAACCACAATATTGAAAAACACCAACAAATTCAACAACAACCTCAACATTTAAAAACAACAACAACCTCAACATTGAAAAACACCAACAAATTCAACAACAACCTCAACATTGAAAAACACAAACAAATTCAACAACAACTTCAACATTGAAAAACACCAACAAATTCAACAACAACCTCGACATTGAAAAACACCAACAAATTCAACAACAACCTCAACATTGAAAAACTACAACAACCTCAACACTGAAAAACACCAACAAATACAACAACAACCTCAACATTGAAAAACAACAACAACCTCAACATTGAGAAAGCACCAACAAATTCAACAGCAACCTCAACATTGAAAAACAACAACAATCTCAACATTGAAAAACAACAACAACCTCAACATTGAAAAACACCAACAAATTCAACAACAACCTCAACATTGAAAAACAACAACAACCTCAACATTGAAAAACACCAACAAATTCAACAACAACTTCAACATTGAAAAACACCTACAAATTCATCAACAACCTCGAAACTGAAAAACACCAACAAATTCAACAACAACCTCAACATTGAAAAACAACAACAACCTCAACATTGAAAAACACCTACAAATTCAACAATAACCTCAACATTTAAAAACACCAACCAATTCAAGAACAACCTCAACATTGAAAAACACCAACAAATTCAACAACAACCTCAACATTGAAAAACAACAACAACCTCAACATTGAAAAATACCAACAAATACAAACAACAACCTCAACATTGAAAAACAACAACAACCTCAACATTGAAAAACACCAACAAATTCAACAACAACCTCAACATTGAAAAACAACAACAACCTCAACATTGAAAAACACCAACCAATTCAACAACAACCACAACATTGAAAAACACCAACAAATTCAACAACAACCTCAACATTGAAAAACAACAACAACCTCAACATTGAAAAACACCAACAAATTCAACAACAACTTCAACATTGAAAAACAACAACAACCTCAACATTGAAAAACACCAACAAATTCAACAACAACTTCAACATTGAAAAACACCAACAAATACAACAACAACCTCAACATTGAAAAACACCAACAAATTCAACAACAACCTCAACATTGAAAAACAATAACAACCTCAACATTGAAAAACACCAACAAATTCAACAATAACCTCAACATTTAAAAACACCAACCAATTCAACAACAACCTCAACATTGAAAAACACCAACAAATTCAACAACAACCTCAACATTGAAAAACAACAACAACCTCAACATTGAAAAACACCAACAAATACAAACAACAACCTCAACATTGAAAAACAACAACAACCTCAACATTGAAAAACACCAACAAATTCAACAACAACCTCAACATTGAAAAACAACAACAACCTCAACATTGAAAAACACCAACAAATTCAACAACAACTTCAACATTGAAAAACACCAACAAATACAACAACAACCTCAACATTGAAAAACAACAACAACCTCAACATTGAGAAAACACCAACAAATTCAACAGCAACCTCAACATTGAAAAACAACAACAATCTCAACATTGAAAAACAACAACAACCTCAACATTGAAAAACACCAACAAATTCAACAACAACCTCAACATTGAAAAACAACAACAACCTCAACATTGAAAAACACCAACAAATTCAACAACAACTTCAACATTGAAAAACACCTACAAATTCAACAACAACCTCAAAATTGAAAAACACCAACAAATTCAACAACAACCTCAACATTGAAAAACAACAACAACCTCAACATTGAAAAACAGCAACAAATTCAACAATAACCTCAACATTTAAAAACACCAACCAATTCAACAACAACCTCAACATTGAAAAACACCAACAAATTCAACAACAACCTCAACATTGAAAAACAACAACAACCTCAACATTGAAAAACACCATCAAATACAAACAACAACCTCAACATTGAAAAACAACAACAACCTCAACATTGAAAAACAACAACAACTTCAACATTGAAAAACACCAACAAATTCAACAACAACTTCAACATTGAAAAGCACCAACAAATTCAACAACAACCTCGAAATTGAAAAACAGCAACAAATTCAACAAAAACCTCAACATTGAAAAACAACAACAACCTCAACATTGAAAAACACCAACAAATTCAACAACAACCTCAACATTAAAAAACAATAACAACCTCAACATTGAAAAACACCAACTAATTCAACAACAACCTCAACAATGTAAAACACCAACAAATTCAACAACAGCCTCAACATTGAAAAACACCAACAAATTTAACAACAACCTCAACTTTGAAAAACGACAACAACCTCAACATGGAAAAACACCAACAAATTCAACAACAACCTCAACATTGAAAAACAACAACAACCACAATATTGAAAAACACCAACAAATTCAACAACAACCTCAACATTGAAAAACAACAACAACCTCAACAGTGAAAAACAACAACAAATTCAACAACAACCTCAACATTGAAAAACACAAACAAATTCAACAACAACTTCAACATTGAAAAACACCAACAAATTCAACAACAACCTCGACATTGAAAAACACCAACAAATTCAACAACAACCTCAACATTGAAAAACTACAACAACCTCAACACTGAAAAACACCAACAAATACAACAACAACCTCAACATTGAAAAACAACAACAACCTCAACATTGAGAAAGCACCAACAAATTCAACAGCAACCTCAACATTGAAAAACAACAACAATCTCAACATTGAAAAACAACAACAACCTCAACATTGAAAAACACCAACAAATTCAACAACAACCTCAACATTGAAAAACAACAACAACCTCAACATTGAAAAACACCAACAAATTCAACAACAACTTCAACATTGAAAAACACCTACAAATTCATCAACAACCTCGAAATTGAAAAACACCAACAAATTCAACAACAACCTCAACATTGAAAAACAACAACAACCTCAACATTGAAAAACACCTACAAATTCAACAATAACCTCAACATTTAAAAACACCAACCAATTCAAGAACAACCTCAACATTGAAAAACACCAACAAATTCAACAACAACCTCAACATTGAAAAACAACAACAACCTCAACATTGAAAAATACCAACAAATACAAACAACAACCTCAACATTGAAAAACAACAACAACCTCAACATTGAAAAACACCAACAAATTCAACAACAACCTCAACATTGAAAAACAACAACAACCTCAACATTGAAAAACACCAACAAATTCAACAACAACTTCAACATTGAAAAACACCAACAAATTCAACAACAACCACGAAATTGAAAAACAGCAACAAATTCAACAACAACCTCAACATTGAAAAACAACAACAACCTCAACATTGAAAAACACCAACAAATTCAACAACAACCTCAACATTAAAAAACAACAACAACCTCAACATTGAAAAACACCAACTAATTCATCAACAACCTCAACAATGAAAAACACCAACAAATTCAACAACAGCCTCAACATTGAAAAACACCAACAAATTTAACAACAACCTCAAGTTTGAAAAACGACAACAACCTCAACATGGAAAAACACCAACAAATTCAACAACAACCTCAACATTGAAAAACAACAACAACCACAATATTGAAAAACACCAACAAATTCAACAACAACCTCAACATTTAAAAACAACAACAACCTCAACATTGAAAAACACCAACAAATTCAACAACAACCTCAACATTGAAAAACACAAACAAATTCAACAACAACTTCAACATTGAAAAACATGAACAAATTCAACAACCTCGACATTGAAAAACACCAACAAATTCAACAACAACCTCAACATTGAAAAACTACAACAACCTCAACACTGAAAAACACCAACAAATACAACAAAAACCTGAACATTGAAAAACAACAACAACCTCAACATTGAGAAAACACCAACAAATTCAAAAGCAAGCTCAACATTGAAAAACAACAACAATGTCAACATTGAAAAACAACAACGACCTCAACATTGAAAAACACCAACAAATTCAACAACAACCTCAACATTGAAAAACAACAACAACCTCAACATTGAAAAACACCAACAAATTCAACAACAACTTCAACATTGAAAAACACCTACAAATTCAACAACAACCTCGAAATTGAGAAACACCAACAAATTCAACAACAACCTCAACATTGAAAAACAACAACAACCTCAACATTGAAAAACACAAACAAATTCAACAGTAACCTCAACATTTAAAAACACCAACCAATTCAACAACAACCTCAACATTGAAAAACACCAACAAATTCAACAACAACCTCAACATTGAAAATCAACAACAACCTCAACATTGAAAAACACCAACAAATACAAACAACAACCTCAACATTGAAAAACAACAACAACCTCGACATTGAAAAACACCATCAAATTCAACAACGACCTCAACATTGAAAAACAACAACAACCTCAACATTGAAAAACAACAACAAATTCAACAACAACCTCAACATTGAAACACACCAACAAATTCAACAACAACCTCAACATTGAAAAGCAACAACAACCTCAACATTGAAAAACACCAACAAATTCAACAACAACCTCAACATTTAAAAAGAACAACAACCTCAACATTGAAAAACATCAACAAATTCAACAACAATCTCAAAATTGAAAAACACCAACAAATTCAACAACAACTTCAACATTGAAAAACACCAACAAATTCAACAACAACCTCGACATTGAAAAACACCCACAAATTCAACAACCACCTCAACATTAAAAAACTACAACAACCTCAACATTGAAAAACACCAACAAATAGAACAACAACCTCAACATTGAAAACGAACAACAACCTCAACATTGAAAAACACCAACAAATTCTTCAACAACATCAACATTGAAAAACAACAAAACCTCAACATTGAAAAACAACAACAACCTCAACATTGAAAAACACCAGCATTTTCAACAACAACCTCAACATTGAAAAACAAAACAACTTCAACATGGAAAAACACCAACAAATTCAACAACAACTTCAACATTGAAAAACACCAACAAATTCAACAACAACCTCGAAATTGAAAAACAGCAACAAATTCAACAACAACCTCAACATTGAAATACAACAACAACCGCAGCATTGAAAAAGACCAACAAATTCAACAACAACCTCAACATTAAAAAACAACAACAACCTCAACATTGAAAAACACCAACAAATTTAACAACAACCTCAACAATGAAAAATATCAACAAATTCAACAACAACCTCAACATTGAGAAAACACCAACAAATTCAACAGCAACCTCAACATTGAAAAACAACAACAATCTCAACATTGAAAAACAACAACAACCTCAACATTGAAAAACACCAACAAATTCAACAATAACCTCAACATTTAAAAACACCAACCAATTCAACAACAACCTCAACATTGAGAAAACACCAACAAATTCAACAGCAACCTCAACATTGAAAAACAACAACAATCTCAACATTGAAAAACAACAACAACCTCAACATTGAAAAACACCAACAAATTCAACAACAACCTCAACATTGAAAAACAACAACAACCTCAACATTGAAAAACACCAACAAATTCAACAATAACCTCAACATTTAAAAACACCAACCAATTCAACAACAACCTCAACATTGAAAAACACCAACAAATTCAACAACAACCTCAACATTGAAAAACAACAACAACCTCAACATTGAAAAACACCAACAAATACAAACAACAACCTCAACATTGAAAAACAACAACAACCTCGACATTGAAAAACACCATCAAATTCAACAACGACCTCAACATTGAAAAACAACAACAACCTCAACATTGAAAAACAACAACAAATTCAACAACAACCTCAACATTGAAAAACACCAACAAATTCAACAACAAACTCAACATTTAAAAACGCCAAGAAATTCAACAACAACCTCAACATTGAAACACACCAACAAATTCAACAACAACCTCAACATTGAAAAGCAACAACAACCTCAACATTGAAAAACACCAACAAAATCAACAAAAAATTCAACATTGAAAAATACCAACAAATTCAACAACAACCTCGACATTGAAAAACAACAACAAATTCAACAACAACCTCCACATTGAACAACAACAACCTCAACATTGAAAAACACCAACAAATTCAACAGCAACCTCAACATTGAAAAACAAGAACAACCTCAACATTGAAAAACACCAACAAATTCAACAACAACCTCAACATTTAAAAACACCAACAAATTCAACAACAACCTCAACATTGAAAAACACCAACAAATTCAACAACAACTTCAACATTGAAAAACACCAACAAATTCAACAACAACCACGACATTGAAAAACACAAACAAATTCAACAACAACCTCAACATTGAAAAACTACAACAACCTCCACATTGAAAAACACCAACACATACAACAACAACCTCAACATTGAAAAACAACAACAACCTCAACATTGAAAAACACCAACATATTCAACAACAACCTCAACATTGAAAAACACCAACAAATTCAACAACAACCTCAACATTGAAAAACAACAACAACTTCAACATTGAAAAACAACAACAACCTCAACATTGAAAAACACCAACAAATTCAACAACAACCTCAACATTGAAAAACAACAACAACCTCAACATTGAAAAACACCAACAAAATCAACAACAACCTCAACAATGAAAAACACCAACAAATTCAACAACAACCTCAACATTGAAAAACACCAACAAATTTAACAACAACCTCAACTTTGAAAAACAACAACAACCTCAACATGGAAAAAACCAACAAATTCAACAACAACCTCAACATTGAAAAACAACAACAACCTCAAAATTGAAAAACACCAACAAATTCAACAACAACCTCAACATTTAAAAACAAGAACAACCTCAACATTGAAAAACACCAACAAATTCAACAACAATCTCAACATTGAAAAACACCAACAAATTCAACAACAACTTCAACATTGAAAAACACCAACAAATTCAACAATAACCTCGACATTGAAAAACACCAACAAATTCAACAACAACCTCAACATTGAAAAACTACAACAACCTCAACATTGAAACACACCAACAAATTCAACAACAACCTCAACATTGAAAAGCAACAACAACCTCAACATTGAAAAACACCAACAAAATCAACAAAAAATTCAACATTGAAAAATATCAACAAATTCAACAACAACCTCGACATTGAAAAACAACAACAAATTCAACAACAACCTCCACATTGAACAACAACAACCTCAACATTGAAAAACACCAACAAATTCAACAACAACCTCAACATTGAAAAACAAGAACAACCTCAACATTGAAAAACACCAACAAATTCAACAACAACCTCAACATTTAAAAACACCAACAAATTCAACAACAACCTCAACATTGAAAAACACCAACAAATTCAACAACAACTTCAACATTGAAAAACACCAACAAATTCAACAACAACCTCGACATTGAAAAACACCAACAAATTCAACAACAACCTCAACATTGAAAAACTACAACAACCTCAACATTGAAAAACACCAACACATACAACAACAACCTCAACATTGAAAAACAACAACAACCTCAACATTGAAAAACACCAACAAATTCAACAACAACCTCAACATTGAAAAACACCAACAAATTCAACAACAACCTCAACATTGAAAAACAACAACAACTTCAACATTGAAAAACAACAACAACCTCAACATTGAAAAACACCAACAAATTCAACAACAACCTCAACATTGAAAAACAACAACAACCTCAACATTGAAAAACACCAACAAATTCAACAACAACCTCAACAATGAAAAACACCAACAAATTCAACAACAACCTCAACATTGAAAAACACCAACAAATTTAACAACAACCTCAACTTTGAAAAACAACAACAACCTCAACATGGAAAAAAACCAACAAATTCAACAACAACCTCAACATTGAAAAGAACAACAACCTCAAAATTGAAAAACACCAACAAATTCAACAACAACCTCAACATTTAAAAGCAAGAACAACCTCAACATTGAAAAACACCAACAAATTCAACAACAATCTCAACATTGAAAAACACCAACAAATTCAACAACAACTTCAACATTGAAAAACACCAACAAATTCAACAATAACCTCGACATTGAAAAACACCAACAAATTCAACAACAACCTCAACATTGAAAAACTACAACAACCTCAACATTGAAACACACCAACAAATTCAACAACAACCTCAACATTGAAAAGCAACAACAACCTCAACATTGAAAAACACCAACAAAATCAACAAAAAATTCAACATTGAAAAATACCAACAAATTCAACAACAACCTTGACATTGAAAAACAACAACAAATTCAACAACAACCTCCACATTGAACAACAACAACCTCAACATGGAAAAACACCAACAAATTCAACAACAACCTCAACATTGAAAAACAAGAACAACCTCAACATTGAAAAACACCAACAAATTCAACAACAACCTCAACATTTAAAAACACCAACAAATTCAACAACAACCTCAACATTGAAAAACACCAACAAATTCAACAACAACTTCAACATTGAAAAACACCAACAAATTCAACAACAACCTCGACATTGAAAAACGCCAACAAATTCAACAACAACCTCAACATTGAAAAACTACAACAACCTCAACATTGAAAAACACCAACACATACAACAACAACCTCAACATTGAAAAACAACAACAACCTCAACATTGAAAAACACCAACAAATTCAACAACAACCTCAACATTGAAAAACACCAACAAATTCAACAACAACCTCAACATTGAAAAACAACAACAACTTCAACATTGAAAAACAACAACAACCTCAACATTGAAAAACACCAACAAATTCAACAACAACCTCAACATTGAAAAACAACAACAACCTCAACATTGAAAAACACCAACAAATTCAACAACAACCTCAACAATGAAAAACACCAACAAATTCAACAACAACCTCAACATTGAAAAACACGAACAAATTTAACAACAACCTCAACTTTGAAAAACAACAACAACCTCAACATGGAAAAAAACCAACAAATTCAACAACAACCTCAACATTGAAAAACAACAACAACCTCAAAATTGAAAAACACCAACAAATTCAACAACAACCTCAACATTTAAAAACAAGAACAACCTCAACATTGAAAAACACCAACAAATTCAACAACAATCTCAACATTGAAAAACACCAACAAATTCAACAACAACTTCAACATTGAAAAACACCAACAAATTCAACAATAACCTCGACATTGAAAAACACCAACAAATTCAACAACAACCTCAACATTGAAAAACTACAACAACCTCAACATTGAAAAACACCAACAAATAGTACAACAACCTCAACATTGAAAACAAACAACAACCTCAACATTGAAAAACACCAACAAATTCAACAACAACCTCAACATTGAAAAACAACAACAACCTCAACATTGAAAAACAACAACAACCTCAACATTGAAAAACACCAGCATTTTCAACAACAACCTCAACATTGAAAAACAAAACAACCTCAACATGGAAAAACACCAACAAATTCAACAACAACTTCAACATTGAAAAACACCAACAAATTCAACAACAACCTCGAAATTGAAAAACAGCAACAAATTCAACAACAACCTCAACATTTAAAAACAACAACAACCTCAGCATTGAAAAACACCAACAAATTAAACAACAACCTCAACATTAAAAAAGACCAACAAATTCAACAACAACCTCAACATTGAAAAACAACAACAACCTCAACATTGAAAAACACCAACAAATACAAACAACAACCTGAACATTGAAAAACAACAACAACCTCAACATTGAAAAACACCAACAAATTCAACAACAACCTCAACATTGAAAAACAACAACAACCTCAACATTGAAAAACACCAACAAATTCAACAACAACTTCAACATTGAAAAACACCAACAAATTCAACAACAACCACGAAATTGAAAAACAGCAACAAATTCAACAACAGCCTCAACATTGAAAAACAACAACAACCTCAACATTGAAAAACACCAACAAATTCAACAACAACCTCAACATTAAAAAACAACAACAACCTCAACATTGAAAAACACCAACTAATTCATCAACAACCTCAACAATGAAAAACACCAACAAATTCAACAACAGCCTCAACATTGAAAAACACCAACATTTTTAACAACAACCTCAACTTTGAAAAACGACAACAACCTCAACATGGAAATACACTAACAAATTCAACAACAACCTGAACATTGAAAAACAACAACAACCACAATATTGAAAAACACCAACAAATTCAACAACAACCTCAACATTTAAAAACAACAACAACCTCAACATTGAAAAACACCAACAAATTCAACAACAACCTCAACATTGAAAAACACAAACAAATTCAACAACAAGTTCAACATTGAAAAACACCAACAAATTCAACAACAACCTCGACATTGAAAAACACCAACAAATTCAACAACAACCTCAACATTGAAAAACTACAACAACCTCAACACTGAAAAACACCAACAAATACAACAAAAACCTGAACATTGAAAAACAACAACAACCTCAACATTGAGAAAACACCAACAAATTCAACAGAAACCTCAACATTGAAAAACAACAACAATCTCAACATTGAAAAACAACAACAACCTCAAAATTGAAAAACACCAACAAATTCAACAACAACCTCAACATTGAAAAACAACAACAACCTCAACATTGAAAATCACCAACAAATTCAACAACAATTTCAACATTGAAAAACACCTACAAATTCAACAACAACCTCGAAATTGAAAAACACCAACAAATTCAACAACAACCTCAACATTGAAAAACAACAACAACCTCAACATTGAAAAACACCAACAAATTCAACAATAACCTCAACATTTAAAAACACCAACCAATTCAACAACAACCTCAACATTGAAAAACACCAACAAATTCAACAACAACCTCAACATTGAAAAACAAGAACAACCTCAACATTGAAAAACAACAACAAATACAAACAACAACCTCAACATTGAAAAACAACAACAACATCGACATTGAAAAACACAATCAAATTCAACAACGACCTCAACATTGAAAAACAACAACAACCTCAACATTGAAAAACAACAACAAATTCAACAACAACCTCAACATTGAAAAACACCAACAAATTCAACAACAACCTCAACATTTAAAAACGCCAACAAATTCAACAACAACCTCAACATTGAAACACACCAACAAATTCAACAACAACCTCAACATTGAAAAGCAACAACAACCTCAACATTGAAAAACACCAACAAATTCAACAAAAAATTCAACATTGAAAAATACCAACAAATTCAACAACAACCTCGACATTGAAAAACAAGAACAAATTCAACAACAACCTCCACATTGAACAACAACAACCTCAACATTGAAAAACACCAACAAATTCAACAACAACCTCAACATTGAAAAACAAGAACAACCTCAACATTGAAAAACACCAACAAATTCAACAACAACCTCAACATTTAAAAACACCAACAAATTCAACAACAACCTCAACATTGAAAAACACCCACAAATTCAACAACAACTTCAACATTGAAAAACACCAACAAATTCAACAACAACCTCGACATTGAAAAACACCAACAAATTCAACAACAACCTCAACATTGAAAAACTACAACAACCTCAACATTGAAAAACACCAACACATACAACAACAACCTCAACATTGAAAAACAACAACAACCTCAACATTGAAAAACACCAACAAATTCAACAACAACCTCAACATTGAAAAACACCAACAAATTCAACAACAACCTCAACATTGAAAAACAACAACAACTTCAACATTGAAAAACAACAACAACCTCAACATTGAAAAACACCAACAAATTCAACAACAACCTCAACTTTGAAAAACAACAACAACCTCAACATTGAAAAACACCAACTAATTCATCAACAACCTCAACAATGAAAAACACCAACAAATTCAACAACAGCCTCAACATTGAAAAACACCAACATTTTTAACAACAACCTCAACTTTGAAAAACGACAACAACCTCAACATGGAAAAACACTAACAAATTCAACAACAACCTCAACATTGAAAAACAACAACAACCACAATATTGAAAAACACCAACAAATTCAACAACAACCTCAACATTTAAAAACAACAACAACCTCAACATTGAAAAACACCAACAAATTCAACAACAACCTCAACATTGAAAAACACAAACAAATTCAACAAGTTCAACATTGAAAAACACCAACAAATTCAACAACAACCTCGACATTGAAAAACACCAACAAATTCAACAACAACCTCAACATTGAAAAACTACAACAACCTCAACACTGAAAAACACCAACAAATACAACAAAAACCTGAACATTGAAAAACAACAACAACCTCAACATTGAGAAAACACCAACAAATTCAACAGCAACCTCAACATTGAAAAATAACAACAATCGCAACATTGAAAAACAACAACAACCTCAACATTGAAAAACACCAACAAATTCAACAACAACCTCAACATTGAAAAACAACAACAACCTCAACATTGAAAATCACCAACAAATTCAACAACAATTTCAACATTGAAAAACACCTACAAATTCAACAACAACCTCGAAATTGAAAAACACCAACAAATTCAACAACAACCTCAACATTGAAAAACAACAACAACCTCAACATTGAAAAACACCAACAAATTCAACAATAACCTCAACATTTAAAAACACCAACCAATTCAACAACAACATCAACATTGAAAAACACCAACAAATTCAACAACAACCTCAACATTGAAAAACAAGAACAACCTCAACATTGAAAAACACCAACAAATACAAACAACAACCTCAACATTGAAAAACAACAACAACATCGACATTGAAAAACACAATCAAATTCAACAACGACCTCAACATTGAAAAACAACAACAACCTCAACATTGAAAAACAACAACAAATTCAACAACAACCTCAACATTGAAAAACACCAACAAATTCAACAACAACCTCAACATTTAAAAACGCCAACAAATTCAACAACAACCTCAACATTGAAACACACCAACAAATTCAACAACAACCTCAACATTGAAAAGCAACAACAACCTCAACATTGAAAAACACCAACAAATTCAACAAAAAATTCAACATTGAAAAATACCAACAAATTCAACAACAACCTCGACATTGAAAAACAAGGACAAATTCAACAACAACCTCCACATTGAACAACAACAACCTCAACATTGAAAAACACCAACAAATTCAACAACAACCTCAACATTGAAAAACAAGAACAACCTCAACATTGAAAAACACCAACAAATTCAACAACAACCTCAACATTTAAAAACACCAACAAATTCAACAACAACCTCAACATTGAAAAACACCCACAAATTCAACAACAACTTCAACATTGAAAAACACCAACAAATTCAACAACAACCTCGACATTGAAAAACACCAACAAATTCAACAACAACCTCAACATTGAAAAACTACAACAACCTCAACATTGAAAAACACCAACACATACAACAACAACCTCAACATTGAAAAACACCAACAAATTCAACAACAACCTCAACATTGAAAAACAACAACAACTTCAACATTGAAAAACAACAACAACCTCAACATTGAAAAACACCAACAAATTCAACAACAACCTCAACTTTGAAAAACAACAACAACCTCAACATTGAAAAACACCAACAAATTCAACAACAACCTCAACAATGAAAAACACCAACAAATTCAACAACAACCTCAACATTGAAAAACACCAACAAATTTAACAACAACCTCAACTTTGAAAAACAACAACAACCTCAACATGGAAAAAAACCAACAAATTCAACAACAACCTCAACATTGAAAAACAACAACAACCTCAAAATTGAAAAACACCAACAAATTCAACAACAACCTCAACATTTAAAAACAACAACAACCTCAACATTGAAAAACACCAACAAATTCAACAACAATCTCAACATTGAAAAACACCAACAAATTCAACAACAACTTCAACATTGAACATCACCAACAAATTCAACAACAACCTCGACATTGAAAAACACCAACAAATTCAACAACAACCTCAACATTGAAAAACTACAACAACCTCAACATTGAAAAACACCAACAAATAGAACAACAACCTCAACATTGAAAACGAACAACAACCTCAACATTGAAAAACACCAACAAATTCAACAACAACCTCAACATTGAAAAACAACAACAAGCTCAACATTGAAAAACAACAACAACCTCAACATTGAAAAACACCAGCATTTTCAACAACAACCTCAACATTGAAAAACAAAACAACCTCAACATGGAAAAACACCAACAAAGTCAACAACAACTTCAACATTGAAAAACACCAACAAATTCAACAAAAACCTCGAAATTGAAAAACAGCAACAAATTCAACAACAACCTCAACATTGAAAAACAACAACAACCTCAGCTTTGAAAAACACCAACAAATTCAACAACAACCTCAACATTAAAAAACAACAACAACCTCAACATTGAAAAACACCAACAAATTCAACAACAACCTCAACAATGAAAAACACCAACAAATTCAACAACAACCTCAACATTGAAAAACACCAACAAATTTAACAACAACCTCAACTTTGAAAAACAACAACAACCTCAACATGGAAAAACACCAACAAATTCAACAACAACCTCAACATTGAAAAACAACAACAACCTCAAAATTGAAAAACACCAACAATTTCAACAACAACCTCAACATTTAAAAACAACAACAACCTCAACATTGAAAAACACCAACAAATTCAACAACAACCTCAACATTGAAAAACACAAACAAATTCAACAACAACTTCAACATTGAAAAACACCAACAAATTAAACAACAACCTCGACATTGAAAAACACCAAAAATTCAACAACAACCTCAACATTGAAAAACTACGACAACCTCAACATTGAAAAACACCAACAAATACAACAACAACCTCAACATTGAAAAACAACAACAACCACAACATTGAGAAAACACCAACAAATTCAACAACAACCTCGAAATTGAAAAACAGCAACAAATTCAACAACAACCTCAACATTGAAAAACAACAACAACCTCAACATTGAAAAACACCAACAAATTCAACAACAACCTCAACATTAAAAAACAACAACATCCTCAACATTGAAACACACCAACAAATTCAACAACAACCTCATCATTGAAAAACACAAACAAATTCAACAACAGCTTCAACATTGAAAAACACCAACAAATTCAACAACAACCTCGACATTGAAAAACAACAACAACGTCAGCATTGAAAAACACCAACAAATTCAACAACAACCTCAACATTGAAAAACACCAACAAATTCAACAACAATCTCAACATTGAAAAACACCAACAAATTCAACAACAACTTCAACATTGAAAAACACCAACAAATTCAACAACAACCTCGACATTGAAAAACACCAACAAATTCAACAACAACCTCAACATTGAAAAACTACAACAACCTCAACATTGAAAAACACCAACAAATTCAACAACAACTTCAACATTGAAAAATACCAACAACTTAAACAACAACCTCGACATTGAAAAACACCAAAAATTCAACAACAACCTCAACATTGAAAAACTACGACAACCTCAACATTGAAAAACACCAACAAATACAACAACAACCTCAACATTGAAAAACAACAACAACCACAACATTGAGAAAACACCAAGAAATTCAACAACAACCTTCAACATTGAAAAACACCAACAAATTCAACAACAACCTCAACATTGAAAAACAACAACAACCTCAACATTGAAAAACAACAACAACCTCAACATTGAAAAACACCAACAAATTCAACAACAACCTCAACATTGAAAAACAACAACAACCTCTACATTGAGAAACACCAACAAATTCAACAACAACTTCAAAATTGAAAAACACCAACAAATTCAACAACAACCTCGAAATTGAAAAACACCAACAAATTCAACAACAACCTCAACATTGAAAAACAACAACAACCTCAACAATGAAAAGCACCAACAAATTCAACAACAACCTCAACATTGAAAAACAACAACAACCTCAACATTGAAAAACACCAACAAATTCAACAATAACCTCAACTTTTAAAAACACCAACAAATTCAACAACAACCTCAACATTGAAAAACAACAACAACCTCAACATTGAAAAACACCAACAAATTCAACAACAACCTCAACATTGAAAAACAACAACAACCTCAACATTGAAAAACACCAACAAATTCAGCAACAACCTCAACATTGAAAAACAACAACAACCTCAACATTGAAAAACACCAACAAATTCAACAACAACCTCAACATTGAAAAACTACAACAACCTCAACATTGAAAAACACCAACAAATTCAACAACAACCTCAACATTGAAAAACAACAACAACCTCAACATTGAAAAACACCAACAAATTCAACAACAACTTCAACATTGAAAAACACGAACAAATTCAACAACAACCTCGAAATTGAAAAACACCAACAAATTCAACAACAACCTCAACATTGAAAAACACCAACAAATTCCACAACAACCTCAACATTGAAAAACAACAACAATCTCAACATTGAAAAACACCAACAAATTCAACAACAACCTCAACCATGAAAAACACGAACAAATTCAACAACAACCTCAACATTGAAAAACACCAACAAATTTAACAACAACCTCAACTTTGAAAAACAACAACAACCTCAACATGGAAAAACACCAACAAATTAAACAACAACCTCGACATTGAAAAACACCAAAAATTCAACAGCAACCTCAACATTGAAAAACTACGAGAACCTCAAACATTGAAAAACGCCAACAAATACAACAACAACCTCAACATTGAAAAACAACAACAACCACAACATTGAGAAAACACCAACAAATTCAACAACAACCTCGAAATTGAAAAACAGCAACAAATTCAACAACAACCTCAACATTGAAAAACAACAACAACCTCAACATTGAAAAACACCAACAAATTCAACAACAACCTCAACATTAAAAAACAACAACAACCTCAACATTGAAAAACACCAACTAATTCATCAACAACCTCAACAATGAAAAACACCAACAAATTCAACAACAGCCTCAACATTGAAAAACACCAACAAATTTAACAACAACCTCAACTTTGAAAAATAACAACAACCTCAACATGGAAAAACACCAACAAATTCAACAACAACCTCAACATTGAAAAACAACAACAACCACAATATTGAAAAACACCAACAAATTCAACAACAATCTCAACATTTAAAAACAACAACAACCTCAACATTGAAAAACACCAACAAATTCAACAACAACCTCAACATTGAAAAACACAAACAAATGCAACAACAGCTTCAACATTGAAAAACACCAACAAATTCAACAACAACCTCGACATTGAAAAACACCAACAAATTCAACAACAACCTCAACATTGAAAAACTACAACAACCTCAATACTGAAAAACACCAACAAATACAACAACAACCTGAATATTGAAAAACAACAACAACCTCAACATTGAGAAAACACCAACAAATTCAACAGCAACCTCAACATTGAAAAACAACAACAATCTCAACATAGAAAAACAACAACAACCTCAACATTGAAAAACACCAACAAATTCAACAACAACCTCAACATTGAAACACAACAACAACCTCAACATTGAAAAACACCAACAAATTCAACAACAACTTCAACATTGAAAAACACCTACAAACTCAACAACAACCTCGAAATTGAAAACCACCAACAAATTCAACAACAACCTCAACATTGAAAAACAACAACAACCTCAACATTGAAAAACACCAACAAATTCAACAATAACCTCAACATTTAAAAACACCAACCAATTCAACAACAACCTCAACATTGAAAAACACCAACAAATTCAACAACAACCTCAACATTGAAAAACAACAACAACCTCAACATTGAAAAACACCAACAAATACAAACAACAACCTCAACATTGAAAAACAACAACAACCTCGACATTGAAAAACACCATCAAATTCAACAACAACCTCAACATTGAAAAACAACAACAACCTCAACATTGAAAAACAACAACAAATTCCACAACAACCTCAACATTGAAAAACACCAACAAATTCAACAACAACCTCAACATTTAAAAACGCCAACAAATTCAACAACATCCTCAACATTGAAACACACCAACAAATTCAACAACAACCTCAACATTGAAAAGCAACAACAACCTCAACATTGAAAAACACCAACAAATTCAACAAAAAAATCAACATTGAAAACTACCAACAAATTCAACAACAACCTCGACATTGAAAATCAACAACAAATTCAACAACAACCTCCACATTGAACAAAAACAACCTCAACATTGAAAAATACCAACAACTTCAACAACAACCTCAACATTAAAAAACAAGAACAACTTCAACATTGAAAAACACCAACAAATTCAACAACAACTTCAACATTGAAAAACACCAACAAATTCAACAACAACCTCGAAATTGAAAAACACCAACAAATTCAACAACAACCTCAACATTGAAAAACTACAACAACCTCAACATTGAAAAACACCAACACATACAACAACAACCTCAACATTGAAAAACAACAACAACCTCAACATTGAAAAACACCAACAAATTCAACAACAACCTCAACATTGAAAAACACCAACAAATTCAACAACAACCTCAACATTGAAAAACAACAACAACTTCAACATTGAAAAACAACAACAACCTCAACATTGAAAAACACCAACAAATTCAACAACAACCTCAACATTGAAAAACAACAACAACCTCAACATTGAAAAACACCAACAAATTCAACAACAACCTCAACAATGAAAAACACCAACAAATTCAACAACAACCTCAACATTGAAAAACACCAACAAATTTAACAACAACCTCAACTTTGAAAAACAACAACAACCTCAACATGGAAAAAAACCAACAAATTCAACAAGAACCTCAACATTGAAAAACAACAACAACCTCAAAATTGAAAAACACCAACAAATTCAACAACAACCTCAACATTTAAAAACAACAACAACCTCAACATTGAAAAACACCAACAAATTCAACAACAACCTCAACATTGAAAAACACCAACAAATTCAACAACAACTTCAACATTGAAAAACACCAACAAATTCAACAACAACCTCGACATTGAAAAACACCAACAAATTCAACAACAACCTCAACATTGAAAAACTACAACAACCTCAACATTGAAAAACACCAACAAATTCAACAACAACTTCAACATTGAAAAACACCAACAAATTAAACAACAACCTCGACATTGAAAAACACCAAAAAATCAACAACAACCTCAACATTGAAAAACTACGACAACCTCAACATTGAAAAACACCAACAAATACAACAACAACCTCAACATTGAAAAACAACAACAACCACAACATTGAGAAAACACCAAGAAATTCAACAACAACCTTCAACATTGAAAAACACCAACAAATTCAACAACAACCTCAACATTGAAAAACAACAACAACCTCAACATTGAAAAACAACAACAACCTCAACATTGAAAAACACCAACAAATTCAACAACAACCTCAACATTGAAAAACAACAACAACCTCTACATTGAGAAACACCAACAAATTCAACAACAACTTCAAAATTGAAAAACACCAACAAATTCAACAACAATCTCGAAATTGAAAAACACCAACAAATTCAACAACAACCTCAACATTGAAAAACAACAACAACCTCAACAATGAAAAGCACCAACAAATTCAACAACAACCTCAACATTGAAAAACAACAACAACCTCAACATTGAAAAACACCAACAAATTCCACAATAACCTCAACATTTAAAAACACCAACAAATTCAACAACAACCTCAACATTGAAAAACAACAACAACCTCAACATTGAAAAACAGCAACAAATTCAACAACAACCTCAACATTGAAAAACAACAGCAACCTCAACATTGAAAAACACCAACAAATTCAGCAACAACCTCAACATTGAAAAACAACAACAACCTCAACATTGAAAAACACCAACAAATTCAACAACAACCTCAACATTGAAAAACTACAACAACCTCAACATTGAAAAACACCAACAAATTCAACAACAACCTCAACATTGAAAAACAACAACAACCTCAACATTGAAAAACACCAACAAATTCAACAACAACTTCAACATTGAAAAACACCAACAAATTCAACAACAACCTCGAAATTGAAAAACACCAACAAATTCAACAACAACCTCAACATTGAAAAACACCAACAAATTCCACAACAACCTCAACATTGAAAAACAACAACAATCTCAACATTGAAAAACACCAACAAATTCAACAACAACCTCAACATTGAAAAACAACAACAACCTCAAAATTGAAAAACACCAAAAAATTTAACAACAACCTCAACATTTAAAAACAACAACGACCTCAACATTGAAAAACACCAACAAATTCAACAACAACCTCAACATTGAAGAACACCAACAAATTCAACAACAACTTCAACATTGAAAAACACCCACAAATTCAACAACAACCTCAACATTGAAAAACACAACAACCTCAACATTGAAAAACACTAACAAATACAACAACAACCTCAACATTGAAAAAGAACACCATCCTCAACATTGAAAAACACCAACAAATTCAACAACAACCTCAACATTGAAAAAGAACAACAACCTCAACATTGAAAAACAACAACAACCTCAACATTGAAAAACACCAACAAATTCAAAAACAACGTCAACATTGAAAAACACAACAACCTCAACATTGAAAAACAACAACAATTACAACAGCAACCTCAACATTGAAAAAGAACAACAACCTCAACATTGAAAAACACCAACAAATTCAACAACAACCTCAACATTGAAAAAGAACAACAACCTCAACATTGAAAAACAACAACAACCTCAACATTGAAAAACACCAACAAATTCAACAACAACCTCAACATTGAAAAACAACAACAACCTCAACATTGAAAAACACCAACAAATTCAACAACAACTTCAACATTGAAAAACACCAACAAATTCAACAACCTCGAAATTGAAAAACAGCAACAAATTCAACAACAACCTCAACATTGAAAAACAACAACAACCTCAACATTGAAAAACACCAACAAATTCAACAACAACCTCAACATTAAAAAACAACAACAACCTCAACATTGAAAAACACCAACTAATTCAGCAACAACCTCAACAATGAAAAACACCAACAAATTCAACAACAGCCTCAACATTGAAAAACACCAACAAATTTAACAACAACCTCAACTTTGAAAAACGACAACAACCTCAACATGGAAAAACACCAACATATTCAACAACAACCTCAACATTGAAAAACAACAACAACCACAATATTGAAAAACACCAACAAATTCAACAACAACCTCAACATTTAAAAACAACAACAACCTCAACATTAAAAAACACCAACAAATTCAACAACAACCTCAACATTGAAAAACACAAACAAATTCAACAACAACTCAAACATTGAAAAACACCAACAAATTCAACAACAACCTCGACTTTGAAAAACAACAACAACCTCAACATTGAAAAAACACCAACAAATTCAACAACAACCTCAACATTGAAAAAGAACAACAACCTCAACATTGATAAACAACAACAACCTCAACATTGAAAAACACCAACAAATTCAACAACAACCTCAACATTGAAAAACACAACAACCTCAACATTGAAAAACAACAACAAATACAACAACAACCTCAACATTGAAAAAGAACAACAACCTCAACATTGAAAAACACCAACAAATTCAAGAACAACCTCAACATTGAAAAAGAACAGCAACCTCAACATTGAAAAACAACAACAACCTCAACATTGAAAAACACCAACAAATTCAACAACAACCTCAACATTGAAAAACAACAACAACCTCAACATTGAAAAACACCAACAAATTCAACAACAACTTCAACATTGAAAAACACCAACAAATTCAACAACAACCTCGAAATTGAAAAACAGCAACAAATTCAACAACAACCTCAACATTGAAAAACAACAACAACCTCAACATTGAAAAACACCAACAAATTCAACAACAACCTCAACATTAAAAAACAACAACAACCTCAACATTGAAAAACACCAACTAATTCAGCAACAACCTCAACAATGAAAAACACCAACAAATTCAACAACAGCCTCAACATTGAAAAACACCAACAAATTTAACAACAACCTCAACTTTGAAAAACGACAACAACCTCAACTTGGAAAAACACCAACAAATTCAACAACAACCTCAACATTGAAAAACAGCAACAACCACAATATTGAAAAACACCAACAAATTCAACAACAACCTCAACATTTAAAAACAACAACAACCTCAACATTGAAAAACACCAACAAATTCAACAACAACCTCAACATTGAAAAACAACAACAACCTCAACATTGAAAAACACCAACAAATTCACCAACAACTTCAACATTGAAAAACAGCAACAAATTCAACAACAACCTCAACATTGAAAAACACCAACAAATTCAACAACAACCTCAACATTGAAAAACTACAACAACCTCAACACTGAAAAACACCAACAAATACAACAACAACCTCAACATTGAAAAACAACAGCAACCTCAACATTGAGAAAACACCAACAAATTCAACAGCAACCTCAACATTGAAAAACAACAACAATCTCAACATTGAAAAACAACAACAACCTCAACATTGAAAAACACCAACAAATTCAACAACAACCTCAACATTGAAAAACAACAACAACCTCAACATTGAAAAACACCAACAAATTCAACAACAACTTCAACATTGAAAAACACCTACAAATTAAACAACAACCTCGAAATTGAAAAACACCAACAAATTCAACAACAACCTGAACATTGAAAAACAACAACAACCTCAACATAGAAAAACACCAACAAATTCAACAATAACCTCAACATTTAAAAACACCAACCAATTCAACAACAACCTCAACATTGAAAAACAACAACAACCTCAACATTGAAAAACACCAACAATTTCAACAACAACCTCAACATTGAAAAACAACAACAACCTGAACATTGAAAAACACCAACAAATTCAACAACAACTTCAACATTGAAAAACACCATCAAATTCAACAACGACCTCAACATTGAAAAACAACAACAACCTCAACATTGAAAAACACCAACAAATTCAACAACAACCTCAACATTGAAAAACACCAACAAATTCAACAACAACCTCAACATTTAAAAACGCCAACAAATTCAACAACAACCTCAACATTGAAAAACACCAACAAATTCAACAACAACCTCAACATTGAAAAACAACAACAACCTCAACATTGAAAAACACCAACAAATTCAACAACAAATTCAACATTGAAAAATACCTACAAATTCAACAACAACCTCGACATTGAAAAACACCAACAAATTCAACAACAACCTCCACATTGAACAACAACAACAACCTGAACATTGAAAAACACCAACAATTTCAACAACAACTTCAACATTGAAAAATACCAACAAATTCAACAACAACTCCAACATTGAAAAACACCAACAAATTCAACAACAACCTCGACATTGAAAAACAACAACAACCTCAACATTGAAAAACACCAACAAATTCAACAACAACCTCAACATTAAAAAACAACAACAATCTCAACATTGAAAAACACCAACAAATTCAACAACAACCTCAACAATGAAAAACACGAACAAATTCAACAACAACCTCAACATTGAAAAAGAACAACAACCTCAACATTGAAAAACAACAACAACCTCAACATTGAAAAACACCAACAAATTCAAAAACAACGTCAACATTGAAAAACACAACAACCTCAACATTGAAAAACAACAACAAATACAACAACAACCTCAACATTGAAAAAGAACAACAACCTCAACATTGAAAAACACCAACAAATTCAATAACAACCTCAACATTGAAAAAGAACAACAACCTCAACATTGAAAAACAACAACAACCTCAACATTGAAAAACACCAACAAATTCAACAACAACCTCAACATTGAAAAACAACAACAACCTCAACATTGAAAAACACCAACAAATTCAACAACAACTTCAACATTGAAAAACACCAACAAATTCAACAACCTCGAAATTGAAAAACAGCAACAAATTCAACAACAACCTCAACATTGAAAAACAACAACAACCTCAACATTGAAAAACACCAACAAATTCAACAACAACCTCAACATTAAAAAACAACAACAACCTCAACATTGAAAAACACCAACTAATTCAGCAACAACCTCAACAATGAAAAACACCAACAAATTCAACAACAGCCTCAACATTGAAAAACACCAACAAATTTAACAACAACCTCAACTTTGAAAAACGACAACAACCTCAACATGGAAAAACACCAACATATTCAACAACAACCTCAACATTGAAAAACAACAACAACCACAATATTGAAAAGCACCAACAAATTCAACAACAACCTCAACATTTAAAAACAACAACAACCTCAACATTAAAAAACACCAACAAATTCAACAAAAACCTCAACATTGAAAAACACAAACAAATTCAACAACAACTCAAACATTGAAAAACACCAACCAATTCAACAACAACCTCGACTTTGAAAAACAACAACAACCTCAACATTGAAAAACACCAACAAATTCAACAACAACCTCAACATTGAAAAAGAACAACAACCTCAACATTGATAAACAACAACAACCTCAACATTGAAAAACACCAACAAATTCAACAACAACCTCAACATTGAAAAACACAACAACCTCAACATTGAAAAACAACAACAAATACAACAACAACCTCAACATTGAAAAAGAACAACAACCTCAACATTGAAAAACAACAACAACCTCAACATTGAAAAACACCAACAAATTCAACAACAACCTCAACATTGAAAAACAACAACAACCTCAACATTGAAAAACACCAACAAATTCAACAACAACTTCAACATTGAAAAACACCAACAAATTCAACAACAACCTCGAAATTGAAAAACAGCAACAAATTCAACAACAACCTCAACATTGAAAAACAACAACAACCTCAACATTGAAAAACACCAACAAATTCAACAACAACCTCAACATTAAAAAACAACAACAACCTCAACATTGAAAAACACCAACTAATTCAGCAACAACCTCAACAATGAAAAACACCAACAAATTCAACAACAGCCTCAACATTGAAAAACACCAACAAATTTAACAACAACCTCAACTTTGAAAAACGACAACAACCACAACTTGGAAAAACACCAACAAATTCAACAACAACCTCAACATTGAAAAACAACAACAACCACAATATTGAAAAACACCAACAAATTCAACAACAACCTCAACATTTAAAAACAACAACAACCTCAACATTGAAAAACACCAACAAATTCAACAACAACCTCAACATTGAAAAACAACAACAACCTCAACATTGAAAAACACCAACAAATTCACCAACAACTTCAACATTGAAAAACAGCAACAAATTCAACAACAACCTCAACATTGAAAAACACCAACAAATTCAACAACAACCTCAACATTGAAAAACTACAACAACCTCAACACTGAAAAACACCAACAAATACAACAACCTCAACATTGAAAAACAACAGCAACCTCAACATTGAGAAAACACCAACAAATTCAACAGCAACCTCAACATTGAAAAACAACCACAATCTCAACATTGAAAAACAACAACAACCTCAACATTGAAAAACACCAACAAATTCAACAACAACCTCAACATTGAAATACAACAACAACCTCAACATTGAAAAACACCAACAAATTCAACAACAACTTCAACATTGAAAAACACCTACAAATTAAACAACAACCTCGAAATTGAAAAACACCAACAAATTCAACAACAACCTGAACATTGAAAAACAACAACAACCTCAACATAGAAAAACACCAACAAATTCAACAATAACCTCAACATTTAAAAACACCAACCAATTCAACAACAACCTCAACATTGAAAAACAACAACAACCTCAACATTGAAAATCACCAACAATTTCAACAACAACCTCAACATTGAAAAACAACAACAACCTGAACATTGAAAAACACCAACAAATTCAACAACAACTTCAACATTGAAAAACACCATCAAATTCAACAACGACCTCAACATTGAAAAATAACAACAACCTCAACATTGAAAAACACCAACAAATTCAACAACAACCTCAACATTGAAAAACACCAACAAATTCAACAACAACCTCAACATTTAAAAACGCCAACAAATTCAACAACAACCTCAACATTGAAAAACACCAACAAATTCAACAACAACCTCAACATTGAAAAACAACAACAACCTCAACATTGAAAAACACCAACAAATTCAACAACAAATTCAACATTGAAAAATACCTACAAATTCAACAACAACCTCGACATTGAAAAACACCAACAAGTTCAACAACAACCTCCACATTGAACAACAACAACAACCTGAACATTGAAAAACACCAACAATTTCAACAACAACTTCAACATTGAAAAATACCAACAAATTCAACAACAACTCCAACATTGAAAAACACCAACAAATTCAACAACAACCTCGACATTGAAAAACAACAACAACCTCAACATTGAAAAACACCAACAAATTCAACAACAACCTCAACATTAAAAAACAACAACAATCTCAACATTGAAAAACACCAACAAATTCAACAACAACCTCAACAATGAAAAACACGAACAAATTCAACAACAACCTCAACATTGAAAAAGAACAACAACCTCAACATTGAAAAACAACAACAACCTCAACATTGAAAAACACCAACAAATTCAAAAACAACGTAAACATTGAAAAACACAACAACCTCAACATTGAAAAACAACAACAAATACAACAACAACCTCAACATTGAAAAAGAACAACAACCTCATCATTGAAAAACACCAACAAATTCAACAACAACCTCAACATTGAAAAAGAACAACAACCTCAACATTGAAAAACAACAACAACCTCAACATTGAAAAACACCAACAAATTCAACAACAACCTCAACATTGAAAAACAACAACAACCTCAACATTGAAAAACACCAACAAATTCAACAACAACTTCAACATTGAAAAACACCAACAAATTCAACAACCTCGAAATTGAAAAACAGCAACAAATTCAACAACAACCTCAACATTGAAAAACAACAACAACCTCAACATTGAAAAACACCAACAAATTCAACAACAACCTCAACATTAAAAAACAACAACAACCTCAACATTGAAAAACACCAACTAATTCAGCAACAACCTCAACAATGAAAAACACCAACAAATTCAACAACAGCCTCAACATTGAAAAACACCAACAAATTTAACAACAACCTCAACTTTGAAAAACGACAACAACCTCAACATGGAAAAACACCAACATATTCAACAACAACCTCAACATTGAAAAACAACAACAACCACAATATTGAAAAACGCCAACAAATTCAACAACAACCTCAACATTTAAAAACAACAACAACCTCAACATTAAAAAACACCAACAAATTCAACAAAAACCTCAACATTGAAAAACACAAACAAATTCAACAACAACTCAAACATTGAAAAACACCAACCAATTCAACAACAACCTCGACTTTGAAAAACAACAACAACCTCAACATTGAAAAACACCAACAAATTCAACAACAACCTCAACATTGAAAAAGAACAACAACCTCAACATTGATAAACAACAACAACCTCAACATTGAAAAACACCAACAAATTCAACAACAACCTCAACATTGAAAAACACAACAACCTCAACATTGAAAAACAACAACAAATACAACAACAACCTCAACATTGAAAAAGAACAACAACCTCAACATTGAAAAACACCAACAAATTCAAGAACAACCTCAACATTGAAAAAGAACAACAACCTCAACATTGAAAAACAACAACAACCTCAACATTGAAAAACACCAACAAATTCAACAACAACCTCAACATTGAAAAACAACAACAACCTCAACATTGAAAAACACCAACAAATTCAACAACAACTTCAACATTGAAAAACACCAACAAATTCAACAACAACCTCGAAATTGAAAAACAGCAACAAATTCAACAACAACCTCAACATTGAAAAACAACAACAACCTCAACATTGAAAAACACCAACAAATTCAACAACAACCTCAACATTAAAAAACAACAACAACCTCAACATTGAAAAACACCAACTAATTCAGCAACAACCTCAACAATGAAAAACACCAACAAATTCAACAACAGCCTCAACATTGAAAAACACCAACAAATTTAACAACAACCTCAACTTTGAAAAACGACAACAACCACAACTTGGAAAAACACCAACAAATTCAACAACAACCTCAACATTGAAAAACAACAACAACCACAATATTGAAAAACACCAACAAATTCAACAACAACCTCAACATTTAAAAACAACAACAACCTCAACATTGAAAAACACCAACAAATTCAACAACAACCTCAACATTGAAAAACAACAACAACCTCAACATTGAAAAACACCAACAAATTCACCAACAACTTCAACATTGAAAAACAGCAACAAATTCAACAACAACCTCAACATTGAAAAACACCAACAAATTCAACAACAACCTCAACATTGAAAAACTACAACAACCTCAACACTGAAAAACACCAACAAATACAACAACAACCTCAACATTGAAAAACAACAGCAACCTCAACATTGAGAAAACACCAACAAATTCAACAGCAACCTCAACATTGAAAAACAACAACAATCTCAACATTGAAAAACAACAACAACCTCAACATTGAAAAACACCAACAAATTCAACAACAACCTCAACATTGAAAAACAACAACAACCTCAACATTGAAAAACACCAACAAATTCAACAACAACTTCAACATTGAAAAACACCTACAAATTAAACAACAACCTCGAAATTGAAAAACACCAACAAATTCAACAACAACCTGAACATTGAAAAACAACAACAACCTCAACATTGAAAAACACCAACAAATTCAACAATAACCTCAACATTTAAAAACACCAACCAATTCAACAACAACCTCAACATTGAAAAACAACAACAACCTCAACATTGAAAAACACCAACAATTGCAACAACAACCTCAACATTGAAAAACAACAACAACCTGAACATTGAAAAACACCTACAAATTCAACAACAACTTCAACATTGAAAAACACCATCAAATTCAACAACGACCTCAACATTGAAAAACAACAACAACCTCAACATTGAAAAACACCAACAAATTCAACAACAACCTCAACATTGAAAAACACCAACAAATTCAACAACAACCTCAACATTTAAAAACGCCAACAAATTCAACAACAACCTCAACATTGAAAAACACCAACAAATTCAACAACAACCTCAACATTGAAAAACAACAACAACCTCAACATTGAAAAACACCAACAAATTCAACAACAAATTCAACATTGAAAAATACCTACAAATTCAACAACAACCTCGACATTGAAAAACACCAACAAATTCAACAACAACCTCCACATTGAACAACAACAACAACCTGAACATTGAAAAACACCAACAATTTCAACAACAACTTCAACATTGAAAAATACCAACAAATTCAACAACAACTCCAACATTGAAAAACACCAACAAATTCAACAACAACCTCGACATTGAAAAACAACAACAACCTCAACATTGAAAAACACCAACAAATTCAACAACAACCTCAACATTAAAAAACAACAACAATCTCAACATTGAAAAACACCAACAAATTCAACAACAACCTCAACAATGAAAAACACGAACAAATTCAACAACAACCTCAACATTGAAAAACACCAACAAATTTAACAACAACCTCAACTTTGAAAAACAACAACAACCTCAACATGGAAAAACACCAACAAATTCAACAACAACCTCAACATTGAAAAAAAACAACAACCTCAAAATTGAAAAACACCAACAAATTCAACAACAACCCCAACATTTAAAAACAACAACAACCTCAACATTGAAAAACACCAACAAATTCAACAACAACCTCAACATTGAAGAACACCAACAAATTCAACAACAACTTCAACATTGAAAAACACCCACAAATTCAACAACAACCTCAACATTGAAAAACACAACAACCTCAACATTGAAAAACACCAACAAATACAACAACAACCTCAACATTGAAAAAGAACACCATCCTCATCATTGAAAAACACCAACAAATTCAACAACAACCTCAACATTGAAAAAGAACAACAACCTCAAAATTGAAAAACAACAACAACCTCAACATTGAAAAACACCAACAAATTCAACAACAACCTCAACATTGTAAAACACAACAACCTCAACATTGAAAAACACCAACAAATACAACAACAACCTCAACATTGAAAAAGAACAACAACCTCAACATTGAACAACACCAACAAATTCAACAACAACCTCAACATTGAAAAAGAACAACAACCTCAACATTGAAAAAGAACAACAACCTCAACATTGAAAAACACCAACAAATTCAACAACAACCTCAACATTGAAAAACAACAACAACCTCAACATTGAAAAACACCAAGAAATTCAACAACAACTTCAACATTGAAAAACACCAACAATTTCAACAACAACCTCGAAATTGAAAAACAGCAACAAATTCAACAACAACCTCAACATTGAAAAACAACAACAACCTCAACATTGAAAAACACCAACAAATTCAACAACAACCTCAACATTAAAAAACAACAACAACCTCAACATTGAAAAACACCAACTAATTCAACAACAACCTCAACAATGAAAAGCACCAACAAATTCAACAACAGCCTCAACATTGAAAAACACCAACAAATTTAACAACAACCTCAACTTTGAAAAACGACAACAACCTCAACATGGAAAAACACCAACAAATTCAACAACAACCTCAACATTGAAAAACAACAACAACCACAATATTGAAAAACACCAACAAATTCAACAACAACCTCAACATTTAAAAACAACAACAACCTCAACATTGAAAAACACCAACAAATTCAACAACAACCTCAACATTGAAAAACACAAACAAATTCAACAACAACTTCAACATTGAAAAACACCAACAAATTCAACAACAACCTCGACATTGAAAAACACCAACAAATTCAACAACAATCTCAACATTGAAAAACTACAACAACCTCAACACTGAAAAACACCAACAAATACAACAACAACCTCAACATTGAAAAACAACAGCAACCTCAACATTGAGAAAACACCAACAAATTCAACAGCAACCTCAACATTGAAAAACAACAACAATCTCAACATTGAAAAACAACAACAACCTCAACATTGAAAAACACCAACAAATTCAACAACAACCTCAACATTGAAAAACAACAACATCCTCAACATTGAAAAACACCAACAAATTCAACAACAACTTCAACATTGAAAAACACCTACAAATTAAACAAGAACCTCGAAATTGAAAAACACAAACAAATTCAACAACAACCTGAACGTTGAAAAACAACAACAACCTCAACATTGAAAAACACCAACAAATTCAACAATAACCTCAACATTTAAAAACACCAACCAATTCAACAACAACCTCAACATTGAAAAACAACAACAACCTCAACATTGAAAAACACCAACAATTTCAACAACAACCTCAACATTGAAAAACAACAACAACCTGAACATTGAAAAACACCAACAAATTTAACAACAACTTCAACATTGAAAAACACCATCAAATTCAACAACGACCTCAACATTGAAAAACAACAACAACCTCAACATTGAAAAACACCAACAAATTCAACAACAACCTCAACATTGAAAAACACCAACAAATTCAACAACAACCTCAACATTTAAAAACGCCAACAAATTCAACAACAACCTCAACATTGAAAAACACCAACAAATTCAACAACAACCTCAACATTGAAAAACAACAACAACCTCAACATTGAAAAACACCAACAAATTCAACAACAAATTCAACATTGAAAAATACCTACAAATTCAACAACAACCTCGACATTGAAAAACACCATCAAATTCAACAACAACCTCCACATTGAACAACAACAACAACCTGAACATTGAAAAACACCAACAATTTCAACAACAACTTCAACATTGAAAAATACCAACAAATTCAACAACAACCTCGACATTGAAAAACACCAAAAAATTCAACAACAACCTTCACATTGAACAACAACAACAACCTGAACATTGAAAAACACCAACAAATTCAACAACAACTTCAACATTGAAAAATACCAACAAATTCAACAACAACCTCGACATTGAAAAACACCAACAAATTCAACAACAACCTCAACATTGAAAAACTACAACAACCTCAACATTGAAAAACGACAACACATACAACAACAACCTCAACGTTGAAAAACAATAACAACCTCAACATTGAAAAACACCAACAAATTCAACAACAACCTCAACATTGAAAAACACCAACAAATTCAACAACAACCTCAAAATTGAAAAACAACAACAACATCAACATTGAAAAACAACAACAACCTCAACATTGAAAAACACCAACAAATTCAACAACAACCTCAACATTGAAAAACAACAACAACCTCAACATTGAAAAACACCAACAAATTCAACAACAACCTCAACAATGAAAAACACCAACAAATTCAACAACAACCTCAACCTTGAAAAACACCAACAAATTTAACAACAACCTCAACTTTGAAAAACAACAACAACCTAAACATGGAAAAAACCAACAAATTCAACAACAACCTCAAAATTGAAAAACTCCAACAAATTCAACAACAACCTCAACATTTAAAAACAACAACAACCACAACATTGAAAAACACCAACAAATTCAACAACAACCTCAACATTGAAGAACACCAACAAATTCAAAAACAACCTCAACATTGAAAAACAACAACAACCTCAACATTGAAAAACACCAACAAATTCAACAACAACTTCAACATTGAAAAACACCAACAAATTCAACAACAACCTCGAAATTGAAAAACAGCAACAAATTCAACAACAACCTCAACATTGAAAAACAGCAACAACCTCAACATTGAAAAACACCAACAAATTCAACAACAACCTCAACATTAAAAAACAACAACAACCTCAACATTGAAAAACACCAACAAATTTAACAACAACCTCAACTTTGAAAAACAACAACAACCTCAACATGGAAAAACACCAACAAATTCAACAACAACCTCAACATTGAAAAACAACAACAACCTCAAAATTGAAAAACACCAACGAATTCAACAACAACCTCAACATTTAAAAACAACAACAACCTCAACATTGAAAAACACCAACAAATTCAACAACAACCTCAACATTGAAAAACAACAACAACCTCAACATTGAAAAACACCAACAAATTCAACAACAACTTCAACATTGAAAAACACCTACAAATTAAACAACAACCTCGAAATTGAAAAACACCAACAAATTCAACAACAACCTGAACATTGAAAAACAACAACAACCTCAACATTGAAAAACACCAACAAATTCAACAATAACCTCAACATTTAAAAACACCAACCAATTCAACAACAACCTCAACATTGAAAAACAACAACAACCTCAACATTGAAAAACACCAACAATTTCAACAACAACCTCAACATTGAAAAACAACAACAACCTGAACATTGAAAAACACCTACAAATTCAACAACAACTTCAACATTGAAAAACACCATCAAATTCAACAACGACCTCAACATTGAAAAACAACAACAACCTCAACATTGAAAAACACCAACAAATTCAACAACAACCTCAACATTGAAAAACACCAACAAATTCAACAACAACCTCAACATTTAAAAACGCCAACAAATTCAACAACAACCTCAACATTGAAAAACACCAACAAATTCAACAACAACCTCAACATTGAAAAACAACAACAACCTCAACATTGAAAAACACCAACAAATTCAACAACAAATTCAACATTGAAAAATACCTACAAATTCAACAACAACCTCGACATTGAAAAACACCAACAAATTCAACAACAACCTCCACATTGAACAACAACAACAACCTGAACATTGAAAAACACCAACAATTTCAACAACAACTTCAACATTGAAAAATACCAACAAATTCAACAACAACTCCAACATTGAAAAACACCAACAAATTCAACAACAACCTCGACATTGAAAAACAACAACAACCTCAACATTGAAAAACACCAACAAATTCAACAACAACCTCAACATTAAAAAACAACAACAATCTCAACATTGAAAAACACCAACAAATTCAACAACAACCTCAACAATGAAAAACACGAACAAATTCAACAACAACCTCAACATTGAAAAACACCAACAAATTTAACAACAACCTCAACTTTGAAAAACAACAACAACCTCAACATGGAAAAACACCAACAAATTCAACAACAACCTCAACATTGAAAAAAAACAACAACCTCAAAATTGAAAAACACCAACAAATTCAACAACAACCCCAACATTTAAAAACAACAACAACCTCAACATTGAAAAACACCAACAAATTCAACAACAACCTCAACATTGAAGAACACCAACAAATTCAACAACAACTTCAACATTGAAAAACACCCACAAATTCAACAACAACCTCAACATTGAAAAACACAACAACCTCAACATTGAAAAACACCAACAAATACAACAACAACCTCAACATTGAAAAAGAACACCATCCTCATCATTGAAAAACACCAACAAATTCAACAACAACCTCAACATTGAAAAAGAACAACAACCTCAAAATTGAAAAACAACAACAACCTCAACATTGAAAAACACCAACAAATTCAACAACAACCTCAACATTGTAAAACACAACAACCTCAACATTGAAAAACACCAACAAATACAACAACAACCTCAACATTGAAAAAGAACAACAACCTCAACATTGAACAACACCAACAAATTCAACAACAACCTCAACATTGAAAAAGAACAACAACCTCAACATTGAAAAAGAACAACAACCTCAACATTGAAAAACACCAACAAATTCAACAACAACCTCAACATTGAAAAACAACAACAACCTCAACATTGAAAAACACCAAGAAATTCAACAACAACTTCAACATTGAAAAACACCAACAAATTCAACAACAACCTCGAAATTGAAAAACAGCAACAAATTCAACAACAACCTCAACATTGAAAAACAACAACAACCTCAACATTGAAAAACACCAACAAATTCAACAACAACCTCAACATTAAAAAACAACAACAACCTCAACATTGAAAAACACCAACTAATTCAACAACAACCTCAACAATGAAAAGGACCAACAAATTCAACAACAGCCTCAACATTGAAAAACACCAACAAATTTAACAACAACCTCAACTTTGAAAAACGACAACAACCTCAACATGGAAAAACACCAACAAATTCAACAACAACCTCAACATTGAAAAACAACAACAACCACAATATTGAAAAACACCAACAAATTCAACAACAACCTCAACATTTAAAAACAACAACAACCTCAACATTGAAAAACACCAACAAATTCAACAACAACCTCAACATTGAAAAACACAAACAAATTCAACAACAACTTCAACATTGAAAAACACCAACAAATTCAACAACAACCTCGACATTGAAAAACACCAACAAATTCAACAACAACCTCAACATTGAAAAACTACAACAACCTCAACACTGAAAAACACCAACAAATACAACAACAACCTCAACATTGAAAAACAACAGCAACCTCAACATTGAGAAAACACCAACAAATTCAACAGCAACCTCAACATTGAAAAACAACAACAATCTCAACATTGAAAAACAACAACAACCTCAACATTGAAAAACACCAACAAATTCAACAACAACCTCAACATTGAAAAACAACAACATCCTCAACATTGAAAAACACCAACAAATTCAACAACAACTTCAACATTGAAAAACACCTACAAATTAAACAAGAACCTCGAAATTGAAAAACACAAACAAATTCAACAACAACCTGAACATTGAAAAACAACAACAACCTCAACATTGAAAAACACCAACAAATTCAACAATAACCTCAACATTTAAAAACACCAACCAATTCAACAACAACCTCAACATTTAAAAACACCAACCAATTCAACAACAACCTCAACATTGAAAAACAACAACAACCTCAACATTGAAAAACACCAACAATTTCAACAACAACCTCAACATTGAAAAACAACAACAACCTGAACATTGAAAAACACCAACAAATTCAACAACAACTTCAACATTGAAAAACACCATCAAATTCAACAACGACCTCAACATTGAAAAACAACAACAACCTCAACATTGAAAAACACCAACAAATTCAACAACAACCTCAACATTGAAAAACACCAACAAATTCAACAACAACCTCAACATTTAAAAACGCCAACAAATACAACAACAACCTCAACATTGAAAAACACCAACAAATTCAACAACAACCTCAACATTGAAAAACAACAACAACCTCAACATTGAAAAACACCAACAAATTCAACAACAAATTCAACATTGAAAAATACCTACAAATTCAACAACAACCTCGACATTGAAAAACACCAACAAATTCAACAACAACCTCCACATTGAACAACAACAACAACCTGAACATTGAAAAACACCAACAATTTCAACAACAACTTCAACATTGAAAAATACCAACAAATTCAACAACAACTCCAACATTGAGAAACACCAACAAATTCAACAACAACCTCGACATTGAAAAACAACAACAACCTCAACATTGAAAAACACCAACAAATTCAACAACAACCTCAACATTAAAAAACAACAACAATCTCAACATTGAAAAACACCAACAAATTCAACAACAACCTCAACAATGAAAAACACGAACAAATTCAACAACAACCTCAACATTGAAAAAGAACAACAACCTCAACATTGAAGAACAACAACAACCTCAACATTGAAAAACACCAACAAATTCAAAAACAACGTCAACATTGAAAAACACAACAACCTCAACATTGAAAAACAACAACAAATACAACAACAACCTCAACATTGAAAAAGAACAACAACCTCAACATTGAAAAACACCAACAAATTCAATAACAACCTCAACATTGAAAAAGAACAACAACCTCAACATTGAAAAACAACAACAACCTCAACATTGAAAAACACCAACAAATTCAACAACAACCTCAACATTGAAAAACAACAACAACCTCAACATTGAAAAACACCAACAAATTCAACAACAACTTCAACATTGAAAAACACCAACAAATTCAACAACCTCGAAATTGAAAAACAGCAACAAATTCAACAACAACCTCAACATTGAAAAACAACAACAACCTCAACATTGAAAAACACCAACAAATTCAACAACAACCTCAACATTAAAAAACAACAACAACCTCAACATTGAAAAACACCAACTAATTCAGCAACAACCTCAACAATGAAAAACACCAACAAATTCAACAACAGCCTCAACATTGAAAAACACCAACAAATTTAACAACAACCTCAACTTTGAAAAACGACAACAACCTCAACATGGAAAAACACCAACATATTCAACAACAACCTCAACATTGAAAAACAACAACAACCACAATATTGAAAAACACCAACAAATTCAACAACAACCTCAACATTTAAAAACAACAACAACCTCAACATTAAAAAACACCAACAAATTCAACAAAAACCTCAACATTGAAAAACACAAACAAATTCAACAACAACTCAAACATTGAAAAACACCAACCAATTCAACAACAACCTCGACTTTGAAAAACAACAACAACCTCAACATTGAAAAACACCAACAAATTCAACAACAACCTCAACATTGAAAAAGAACAACAACCTCAACATTGATAAACAACAACAACCTCAACATTGAAAAACACCAACAAATTCAACAACAACCTCAACATTGAAAAACACAACAACCTCAACATTGAAAAACAACAACAAATACAACAACAACCTCAACATTGAAAAAGAACAACAACCTCAACATTGAAAAACAACAACAACCTCAACATTGAAAAACACCAACAAATTCAACAACAACCTCAACATTGAAAAACAACAACAACCTCAACATTGAAAAACACCAACAAATTCAACAACAACTTCAACATTGAAAAACACCAACAAATTCAACAACAACCTCGAAATTGAAAAACAGCAACAAATTCAACAACAACCTCAACATTGAAAAACAACAACAACCTCAACATTGAAAAACACCAACAAATTCAACAACAACCTCAACATTAAAAAACAACAACAACCTCAACATTGAAAAACACCAACTAATTCAGCAACAACCTCAACAATGAAAAACACCAACAAATTCAACAACAGCCTCAACATTGAAAAACACCAACAAATTTAACAACAACCTCAACTTTGAAAAACGACAACAACCACAACTTGGAAAAACACCAACAAATTCAACAACAACCTCAACATTGAAAAACAACAACAACCACAATATTGAAAAACACCAACAAATTCAACAACAACCTCAACATTTAAAAACAACAACAACCTCAACATTGAAAAACACCAACAAATTCAACAACAACCTCAACATTGAAAAACAACAACAACCTCAACATTGAAAAACACCAACAAATTCACCAACAACTTCAACATTGAAAAACAGCAACAAATTCAACAACAACCTCAACATTGAAAAACACCAACAAATTCAACAACAACCTCAACATTGAAAAACTACAACAACCTCAACACTGAAAAACACCAACAAATACAACAACCTCAACATTGAAAAACAACAGCAACCTCAACATTGAGAAAACACCAACAAATTCAACAGCAACCTCAACATTGAAAAACAACAACAATCTCAACATTGAAAAACAACAACAACCTCAACATTGAAAAACACCAACAAATTCAACAACAACCTCAACATTGAAATACAACAACAACCTCAACATTGAAAAACACCAACAAATTCAACAACAACTTCAACATTGAAAAACACCTACAAATTAAACAACAACCTCGAAATTGAAAAACACCAACAAATTCAACAACAACCTGAACATTGAAAAACAACAACAACCTCAACATAGAAAAACACCAACAAATTCAACAATAACCTCAACATTTAAAAACACCAACCAATTCAACAACAACTTCAACATTGAAAAACAACAACAACCTCAACATTGAAAATCACCAACAATTTCAACAACAACCTCAACATTGAAAAACAACAACAACCTGAACATTGAAAAACACCAACAAATTCAACAACAACTTCAACATTGAAAAACACCATCAAATTCAACAACGACCTCAACATTGAAAAATAACAACAACCTCAACATTGAAAAACACCAACAAATTCAACAACAACCTCAACATTGAAAAACACCAACAAATTCAACAACAACCTCAACATTTAAAAACGCCAACAAATTCAACAACAACCTCAACATTGAAAAACACCAACAAATTCAACAACAACCTCAACATTGAAAAACAACAACAACCTCAACATTGAAAAACACCAACAAATTCAACAACAAATTCAACATTGAAAAATACCTACAAATTCAACAACAACCTCGACATTGAAAAACACCAACAAGTTCAACAACAACCTCCACATTGAACAACAACAACAACCTGAACATTGAAAAACACCAACAATTTCAACAACAACTTCAACATTGAAAAATACCAACAAATTCAACAACAACTCCAACATTGAAAAACACCAACAAATTCAACAACAACCTCGACATTGAAAAACAACAACAACCTCAACATTGAAAAACACCAACAAATTCAACAACAACCTCAACATTAAAAAACAACAACAATCTCAACATTGAAAAACACCAACAAATTCAACAACAACCTCAACAATGAAAAACACGAACAAATTCAACAACAACCTCAACATTGAAAAAGAACAACAACCTCAACATTGAAAAACAACAACAACCTCAACATTGAAAAACACCAACAAATTCAAAAACAACGTAAACATTGAAAAACACAACAACCTCAACATTGAAAAACAACAACAAATACAACAACAACCTCAACATTGAAAAAGAACAACAACCTCATCATTGAAAAACACCAACAAAGTCAACAACAACCTCAACATTGAAAAAGAACAACAACCTCAACATTGAAAAACAACAACAACCTCAACATTGAAAAACACCAACAAATTCAACAACAACCTCAACATTGAAAAACAACAACAACCTCAACATTGAAAAACACCAACAAATTCAACAACAACTTCAACATTGAAAAACACCAACAAATTCAACAACCTCGAAATTGAAAAACAGCAACAAATTCAACAACAACCTCAACATTGAAAAACAACAACAACCTCAACATTGAAAAACACCAACAAATTCAACAACAACCTCAACATTAAAAAACAACAACAACCTCAACATTGAAAAACACCAACTAATTCAGCAACAACCTCAACAATGAAAAACACCAACAAATTCAACAACAGCCTCAACATTGAAAAACACCAACAAATTTAACAACAACCTCAACTTTGAAAAACGACAACAACCTCAACATGGAAAAACACCAACATATTCAACAACAACCTCAACATTGAAAAACAACAACAACCACAATATTGAAAAACACCAACAAATTCAACAACAACCTCAACATTTAAAAACAACAACAACCTCAACATTAAAAAACACCAACAAATTCAACAAAAACCTCAACATTGAAAAACACAAACAAATTCAACAACAACTCAAACATTGAAAAACACCAACCAATTCAACAACAACCTCGACTTTGAAAAACAACAACAACCTCAACATTGAAAAACACCAACAAATTCAACAACAACCTCAACATTGAAAAAGAACAACAACCTCAACATTGATAAACAACAACAACCTCAACATTGAAAAACACCAACAAATTCAACAACAACCTCAACATTGAAAAACACAACAACCTCAACATTGAAAAACAACAACAAATACAACAACAACCTCAACATTGAAAAAGAACAACAACCTCAACATTGAAAAACACCAACAAATTCAAGAACAACCTCAACATTGAAAAAGAACAACAACCTCAACATTGAAAAACAACAACAACCTCAACATTGAAAAACACCAACAAATTCAACAACAACCTCAACATTGAAAAACAACAACAACCTCAACATTGAAAAACACCAACAAATTCAACAACAACTTCAACATTGAAAAACACCAACAAATTCAACAACAACCTCGAAATTGAAAAACAGCAACAAATTCAACAACAACCTCAACATTGAAAAACAACAACAACCTCAACATTGAAAAACACCAACAAATTCAACAACAACCTCAACATTAAAAAACAACAACAACCTCAACATTGAAAAACACCAACTAATTCAGCAACAACCTCAACAATGAAAAACACCAACAAATTCAACAACAGCCTCAACATTGAAAAACACCAACAAATTTAACAACAACCTCAACTTTGAAAAACGACAACAACCACAACTTGGAAAAACACCAACAAATTCAACAACAACCTCAACATTGAAAAACAACAACAACCACAATATTGAAAAACACCAACAAATTCAACAACAACCTCAACATTTAAAAACAACAACAACCTCAACATTGAAAAACACCAACAAATTCAACAACAACCTCAACATTGAAAAACAACAACAACCTCAACATTGAAAAACACCAACAAATTCACCAACAACTTCAACATTGAAAAACAGCAACAAATTCAACAACAACCTCAACATTGAAAAACACCAACAAATTCAACAACAACCTCAACATTGAAAAACTACAACAACCTCAACACTGAAAAACACCAACAAATACAACAACAACCTCAACATTGAAAAACAACAGCAACCTCAACATTGAGAAAACACCAACAAATTCAACAGCAACCTCAACATTGAAAAACAACAACAATCTCAACATTGAAAAACAACAACAACCTCAACATTGAAAAACACCAACAAATTCAACAACAACCTCAACATTGAAAAACAACAACAACCTCAACATTGAAAAACACCAACAAATTCAACAACAACTTCAACATTGAAAAACACCTACAAATTAAACAACAACCTCGAAATTGAAAAACACCAACAAATTCAACAACAACCTGAACATTGAAAAACAACAACAACCTCAACATTGAAAAACACCAACAAATTCAACAATAACCTCAACATTTAAAAACACCAACCAATTCAACAACAACCTCAACATTGAAAAACAACAACAACCTCAACATTGAAAAACACCAACAATTTCAACAACAACCTCAACATTGAAAAACAACAACAACCTGAACATTGAAAAACACCTACAAATTCAACAACAACTTCAACATTGAAAAACACCATCAAATTCAACAACGACCTCAACATTGAAAAACAACAACAACCTCAACATTGAAAAACACCAACAAATTCAACAACAACCTCAACATTGAAAAACACCAACAAATTCAACAACAACCTCAACATTTAAAAACGCCAACAAATTCAACAACAACCTCAACATTGAAAAACACCAACAAATTCAACAACAACCTCAACATTGAAAAACAACAACAACCTCAACATTGAAAAACACCAACAAATTCAACAACAAATTCAACATTGAAAAATACCTACAAATTCAACAACAACCTCGACATTGAAAAACACCAACAAATTCAACAACAACCTCCACATTGAACAACAACAACAACCTGAACATTGAAAAACACCAACAATTTCAACAACAACTTCAACATTGAAAAATACCAACAAATTCAACAACAACTCCAACATTGAAAAACACCAACAAATTCAACAACAACCTCGACATTGAAAAACAACAACAACCTCAACATTGAAAAACACCAACAAATTCAACAACAACCTCAACATTAAAAAACAACAACAATCTCAACATTGAAAAACACCAACAAATTCAACAACAACCTCAACAATGAAAAACACGAACAAATTCAACAACAACCTCAACATTGAAAAACACCAACAAATTTAACAACAACCTCAACTTTGAAAAACAACAACAACCTCAACATGGAAAAACACCAACAAATTCAACAACAACCTCAACATTGAAAAAAAACAACAACCTCAAAATTGAAAAACACCAACAAATTCAACAACAACCCCAACATTTAAAAACAACAACAACCTCAACATTGAAAAACACCAACAAATTCAACAACAACCTCAACATTGAAGAACACCAACAAATTCAACAACAACTTCAACATTGAAAAACACCCACAAATTCAACAACAACCTCAACATTGAAAAACACAACAACCTCAACATTGAAAAACACCAACAAATACAACAACAACCTCAACATTGAAAAAGAACACCATCCTCATCATTGAAAAACACCAACAAATTCAACAACAACCTCAACATTGAAAAAGAACAACAACCTCAAAATTGAAAAACAACAACAACCTCAACATTGAAAAACACCAACAAATTCAACAACAACCTCAACATTGTAAAACACAACAACCTCAACATTGAAAAACACCAACAAATACAACAACAACCTCAACATTGAAAAAGAACAACAACCTCAACATTGAACAACACCAACAAATTCAACAACAACCTCAACATTGAAAAAGAACAACAACCTCAACATTGAAAAAGAACAACAACCTCAACATTGAAAAACACCAACAAATTCAACAACAACCTCAACATTGAAAAACAACAACAACCTCAACATTGAAAAACACCAAGAAATTCAACAACAACTTCAACATTGAAAAACACCAACAAATTCAACAACAACCTCGAAATTGAAAAACAGCAACAAATTCAACAACAACCTCAACATTGAAAAACAACAACAACCTCAACATTGAAAAACACCAACAAATTCAACAACAACCTCAACATTAAAAAACAACAACAACCTCAACATTGAAAAACACCAACTAATTCAACAACAACCTCAACAATGAAAAGCACCAACAAATTCAACAACAGCCTCAACATTGAAAAACACCAACAAATTTAACAACAACCTCAACTTTGAAAAACGACAACAACCTCAACATGGAAAAACACCAACAAATTCAACAACAACCTCAACATTGAAAAACAACAACAACCACAATATTGAAAAACACCAACAAATTCAACAACAACCTCAACATTTAAAAACAACAACAACCTCAACATTGAAAAACACCAACAAATTCAACAACAACCTCAACATTGAAAAACACAAACAAATTCAACAACAACTTCAACATTGAAAAACACCAACAAATTCAACAACAACCTCGACATTGAAAAACACCAACAAATTCAACAACAACCTCAACATTGAAAAACTACAACAACCTCAACACTGAAAAACACCAACAAATACAACAACAACCTCAACATTGAAAAAAAACAGCAACCTCAACATTGAGAAAACACCAACAAATTCAACAGCAACCTCAACATTGAAAAACAACAACAATCTCAACATTGAAAAACAACAACAACCTCAACATTGAAAAACACCAACAAATTCAACAACAACCTCAACATTGAAAAACAACAACATCCTCAACATTGAAAAACACCAACAAATTCAACAACAACTTCAACATTGAAAAACACCTACAAATTAAACAAGAACCTCGAAATTGAAAAACACAAACAAATTCAACAACAACCTGAACATTGAAAAACAACAACAACCTCAGCATTGAAAAACACCAACAAATTCAACAATAACCTCAACATTTAAAAACACCAACCAATTCAACAACAACCTCAACATTGAAAAACAACAACAACCTCAACATTGAAAAACACCAACAATTTCAACAACAACCTCAACATTGAAAAACAACAACAACCTGAACATTGAAAAACACCAACAAATTTAACAACAACTTCAACATTGAAAAACACCATCAAATTCAACAACGACCTCAACATTGAAAAACAACAACAACCTCAACATTGAAAAACACCAACAAATTCAACAACAACCTCAACATTGAAAAACACCAACAAATTCAACAACAACCTCAACATTTAAAAACGCCAACAAATTCAACAACAACCTCAACATTGAAAAACACCAACAAATTCAACAACAACCTCAACATTGAAAAACAACAACAACCTCAACATTGAAAAACACCAACAAATTCAACAACAAATTCAACATTGAAAAATACCTACAAATTCAACAACAACCTCGACATTGAAAAACACCATCAAATTCAACAACAACCTCCACATTGAACAACAACAACAACCTGAACATTGAAAAACACCAACAATTTCAACAACAACTTCAACATTGAAAAATACCAACAAATTCAACAACAACCTCGACATTGAAAAACACCAAAAAATTCAACAACAACCTTCACATTGAACAACAACAACAACCTGAACATTGAAAAACACCAACAAATTCAACAACAACTTCAACATTGAAAAATACCAACAAATTCAACAACAACCTCGACATTGAAAAACACCAACAAATTCAACAACAACCTCAACATTGAAAAACTACAACAACCTCAACATTGAAAAACGACAACACATACAACAACAACCTCAACGTTGAAAAACAATAACAACCTCAACATTGAAAAACACCAACAAATTCAACAACAACCTCAACATTGAAAAACACCAACAAATTCAACAACAACCTCAAAATTGAAAAACAACAACAACATCAACATTGAAAAACAACAACAACCTCAACATTGAAAAACACCAACAAATTCAACAACAACCTCAACATTGAAAAACAACAACAACCTCAACATTGAAAAACACCAACAAATTCAACAACAACCTCAACAATGAAAAACACCAACAAATTCAACAACAACCTCAACCTTGAAAAACACCAACAAATTTAACAACAACCTCAACTTTGAAAAACAACAACAACCTAAACATGGAAAAAACCAACAAATTCAACAACAACCTCAAAATTGAAAAACTCCAACAAATTCAACAACAACCTCAACATTTAAAAACAACAACAACCACAACATTGAAAAACACCAACAAATTCAACAACAACCTCAACATTGAAGAACACCAACAAATTCAAAAACAACCTCAACATTGAAAAACAACAACAACCTCAACATTGAAAAACACCAACAAATTCAACAACAACTTCAACATTGAAAAACACCAACAAATTCAACAACAACCTCGAAATTGAAAAACAGCAACAAATTCAACAACAACCTCAACATTGAAAAACAGCAACAACCTCAACATTGAAAAACACCAACAAATTCAACAACAACCTCAACATTAAAAAACAACAACAACCTCAACATTGAAAAACACCAACAAATTTAACAACAACCTCAACTTTGAAAAACAACAACAACCTCAACATGGAAAAACACCAACAAATTCAACAACAACCTCAACATTGAAAAACAACAACAACCTCAAAATTGAAAAACACCAACGAATTCAACAACAACCTCAACATTTAAAAACAACAACAACCTCAACATTGAAAAACACCAACAAATTCAACAACAACCTCAACATTGAAAAACAACAACAACCTCAACATTGAAAAACACCAACAAATTCAACAACAACTTCAACATTGAAAAACACCTACAAATTAAACAACAACCTCGAAATTGAAAAACACCAACAAATTCAACAACAACCTGAACATTGAAAAACAACAACAACCTCAACATTGAAAAACACCAACAAATTCAACAATAACCTCAACATTTAAAAACACCAACCAATTCAACAACAACCTCAACATTGAAAAACAACAACAACCTCAACATTGAAAAACACCAACAATTTCAACAACAACCTCAACATTGAAAAACAACAACAACCTGAACATTGAAAAACACCTACAAATTCAACAACAACTTCAACATTGAAAAACACCATCAAATTCAACAACGACCTCAACATTGAAAAACAACAACAACCTCAACATTGAAAAACACCAACAAATTCAACAACAACCTCAACATTGAAAAACACCAACAAATTCAACAACAACCTCAACATTTAAAAACGCCAACAAATTCAACAACAACCTCAACATTGAAAAACACCAACAAATTCAACAACAACCTCAACATTGAAAAACAACAACAACCTCAACATTGAAAAATACCTACAAATTCAACAACAACCTCGACATTGAAAAACACCAACAAATTCAACAACAACCTCCACATTGAACAACAACAACAACCTGAACATTGAAAAACACCAACAATTTCAACAACAACTTCAACATTGAAAAATACCAACAAATTCAACAACAACTCCAACATTGAAAAACACCAACAAATTCAACAACAACCTCGACATTGAAAAACAACAACAACCTCAACATTGAAAAACACCAACAAATTCAACAACAACCTCAACATTAAAAAACAACAACAATCTCAACATTGAAAAACACCAACAAATTCAACAACAACCTCAACAATGAAAAACACGAACAAATTCAACAACAACCTCAACATTGAAAAACACCAACAAATTTAACAACAACCTCAACTTTGAAAAACAACAACAACCTCAACATGGAAAAACACCAACAAATTCAACAACAACCTCAACATTGAAAAAAAACAACAACCTCAAAATTGAAAAACACCAACAAATTCAACAACAACCCCAACATTTAAAAACAACAACAACCTCAACATTGAAAAACACCAACAAATTCAACAACAACCTCAACATTGAAGAACACCAACAAATTCAACAACAACTTCAACATTGAAAAACACCCACAAATTCAACAACAACCTCAACATTGAAAAACACAACAACCTCAACATTGAAAAACACCAACAAATACAACAACAACCTCAACATTGAAAAAGAACACCATCCTCATCATTGAAAAACACCAACAAATTCAACAACAACCTCAACATTGAAAAAGAACAACAACCTCAAAATTGAAAAACAACAACAACCTCAACATTGAAAAACACCAACAAATTCAACAACAACCTCAACATTGTAAAACACAACAACCTCAACACTGAAAAACACCAACAAATACAACAACAACCTCAACATTGAAAAACAACAGCAACCTCAACATTGAGAAAACACCAACAAATTCAACAGCAACCTCAACATTGAAAAACAACAACAATCTCAACATTGAAAAACAACAACAACCTCAACATTGAAAAACACCAACAAATTCAACAACAACCTCAACATTGAAAAACAACAACATCCTCAACATTGAAAAACACCAACAAATTCAACAACAACTTCAACATTGAAAAACACCTACAAATTAAACAAGAACCTCGAAATTGAAAAACACAAACAAATTCAACAACAACCTGAACATTGAAAAACAACAACAACCTCAACATTGAAAAACACCAACAAATTCAACAATAACCTCAACATTTAAAAACACCAACCAATTCAACAACAACCTCAACATTGAAAAACAACAACAACCTCAACATTGAAAAACACCAACAATTTCAACAACAACCTCAACATTGAAAAACAACAACAACCTGAACATTGAAAAACACCAACAAATTCAACAACAACTTCAACATTGAAAAACACCATCAAATTCAACAACGACCTCAACATTGAAAAACAACAACAACCTCAACATTGAAAAACACCAACAAATTCAACAACAACCTCAACATTGAAAAACACCAACAAATTCAACAACAACCTCAACATTTAAAAACGCCAACAAATTCAACAACAACCTCAACATTGAAAAACACCAACAAATTCAACAACAACCTCAACATTGAAAAACAACAACAACCTCAACATTGAAAAACACCAACAAATTCAACAACAAATTCAACATTGAAAAATACCTACAAATTCAACAACAACCTCGACATTGAAAAACACCATCAAATTCAACAACAACCTCCACATTGAACAACAACAACAACCTGAACATTGAAAAACACCAACAATTTCAACAACAACTTCAACATTGAAAAATACCAACAAATTCAACAACAACCTCGACATTGAAAAACACCAAAAAATTCAACAACAACCTTCACATTGAACAACAACAACAACCTGAACATTGAAAAACACCAACAAATTCAACAACAACTTCAACATTGAAAAATACCAACAAATTCAACAACAACCTCGACATTGAAAAACACCAACAAATTCAACAACAACCTCAACATTGAAAAACTACAACAACCTCAACATTGAAAAACGACAACACATACAACAACAACCTCAACGTTGAAAAACAACAACAACCTCAACATTGAAAAACACCAAAAAATTCAACAACAACCTCAACATTGAAAAACACCAACAAATTCAACAACAACCTCAAAATTGAAAAACAACAACAACATCAACATTGAAAAACAACAACAACCTCAACATTGAAAAACACCAACAAATTCAACAACAACCTCAACATTGAAAAACAACAACAACCTCAACATTGAAAAACACCAACAAATTCAACAACAACGTCAACCTTGAAAAACACCAACAAATTTAACAACAACCTCAACTTTGAAAAACAACAACAACCTCAACATGGAAAAAACCAACAAATTCAACAACAACCTCAAAATTGAAAAACTCCAACAAATTCAACAACAACCTCAACATTTAAAAACAACAACAACCACAACATTGAAAAACACCAACAAATTCAACAACAACCTCAACATTGAAGAACACCAACAAATTCAACAACAACCTCAACATTGAAAAACAACAACAACCTCAACATTGAAAAACACCAACAAATTCAACAACAACTTCAACATTGAAAAACACCAACAAATTCAACAACAACCTCGAAATTGAAAAACAGCAACAAATTCAACAACAACCTCAACATTGAAAAACAGCAACAACCTCAACATTGAAAAACACCAACAAATTCAACAACAACCTCAACATTAAAAAACAACAACAACCTCAACATTGAAAAACACCAACAAATTTAACAACAACCTCAACTTTGAAAAACAACAACAACCTCAACATGGAAAAACACCAACAAATTCAACAACAACCTCAACATTGAAAAACAACAACAACCTCAACATTGAAAAACACCAACAAATTCAACAACAACCTCAACATTGTAAAACACAACAACCTCAACATTGAAAAACACCAACAAATACAACAACAACCTCAACATTGAAAAAGAACAACAACCTCAACATTGAACAACACCAACAAATTCAACAACAACCTCAACATTGAAAAAGAACAACAACCTCAACATTGAAAAAGAACAACAACCTCAACATTGAAAAACACCAACAAATTCAACAACAACCTCAACATTGAAAAACAACAACAACCTCAACATTGAAAAACACCAAGAAATTCAACAACAACTTCAACATTGAAAAACACCAACAAATTCAACAACAACCTCGAAATTGAAAAACAGCAACAAATTCAACAACAACCTCAACATTGAAAAACAACAACAACCTCAACATTGAAAAACACCAACAAATTCAACAACAACCTCAACATTAAAAAACAACAACAACCTCAACATTGAAAAACACCAACTAATTCAACAACAACCTCAACAATGAAAAGGACCAACAAATTCAACAACAGCCTCAACATTGAAAAACACCAACAAATTTAACAACAACCTCAACTTTGAAAAACGACAACAACCTCAACATGGAAAAACACCAACAAATTCAACAACAACCTCAACATTGAAAAACAACAACAACCACAATATTGAAAAACACCAACAAATTCAACAACAACCTCAACATTTAAAAACAACAACAACCTGAACATTGAAAAACACCAACAAATTCAACAACAACTTCAACATTGAAAAATACCAACAAATTCAACAACAACCTCGACATTGAAAAACACCAACAAATTCAACAACAACCTCAACATTGAAAAACTACAACAACCTCAACATTGAAAAACGACAACACATACAACAACAACCTCAACGTTGAAAAACAACAACAACCTCAACATTGAAAAACACCAAAAAATTCAACAACAACCTCAACATTGAAAAACACCAACAAATTCAACAACAACCTCAAAATTGAAAAACAACAACAACATCAACATTGAAAAACAACAACAACCTCAACATTGAAAAACACCAACAAATTCAACAACAACCTCAACATTGAAAAACAACAACAACCTCAACATTGAAAAACACCAACAAATTCAACAACAACGTCAACCTTGAAAAACACCAACAAATTTAACAACAACCTCAACTTTGAAAAACAACAACAACCTCAACATGGAAAAAACCAACAAATTCAACAACAACCTCAAAATTGAAAAACTCCAACAAATTCAACAACAACCTCAACATTTAAAAACAACAACAACCACAACATTGAAAAACACCAACAAATTCAACAACAACCTCAACATTGAAGAACACCAACAAATTCAACAACAACCTCAACATTGAAAAACAACAACAACCTCAACATTGAAAAACACCAACAAATTCAACAACAACTTCAACATTGAAAAACACCAACAAATTCAACAACAACCTCGAAATTGAAAAACAGCAACAAATTCAACAACAACCTCAACATTGAAAAACAGCAACAACCTCAACATTGAAAAACACCAACAAATTCAACAACAACCTCAACATTAAAAAACAACAACAACCTCAACATTGAAAAACACCAACAAATTTAACAACAACCTCAACTTTGAAAAACAACAACAACCTCAACATGGAAAAACACCAACAAATTCAACAACAACCTCAACATTGAAAAACAACAACAACCTCAACATTGAAAAACACCAACAAATTCAACAACAACCTCAACATTGTAAAACACAACAACCTCAACATTGAAAAACACCAACAAATACAACAACAACCTCAACATTGAAAAAGAACAACAACCTCAACATTGAACAACACCAACAAATTCAACAACAACCTCAACATTGAAAAAGAACAACAACCTCAACATTGAAAAAGAACAACAACCTCAACATTGAAAAACACCAACAAATTCAACAACAACCTCAACATTGAAAAACAACAACAACCTCAACATTGAAAAACACCAAGAAATTCAACAACAACTTCAACATTGAAAAACACCAACAAATTCAACAACAACCTCGAAATTGAAAAACAGCAACAAATTCAACAACAACCTCAACATTGAAAAACAACAACAACCTCAACATTGAAAAACACCAACAAATTCAACAACAACCTCAACATTAAAAAACAACAACAACCTCAACATTGAAAAACACCAACTAATTCAACAACAACCTCAACAATGAAAAGGACCAACAAATTCAACAACAGCCTCAATATTGAAAAACACCAACAAATTTAACAACAACCTCAACTTTGAAAAACGACAACAACCTCAACATGGAAAAACACCAACAAATTCAACAACAACCTCAACATTGAAAAACAACAACAACCACAATATTGAAAAACACCAACAAATTCAACAACAACCTCAACATTTAAAAACAACAACAACCTCAACATTGAAAAACACCAACAAATTCAACAACAACCTCAACATTGAAAAACACAAACAAATTCAACAACAACTTCAACATTGAAAAACACCAACAAATTCAACAACAACCTCGACATTGAAAAACACCAACAAATTCAACAACAACCTCAACATTGAAAAACTACAACAACCTCAACACTGAAAAACACCAACAAATACAACAACAACCTCAACATTGAAAAACAACAGCAACCTCAACATTGAGAAAACACCAACAAATTCAACAGCAACCTCAACATTGAAAAACAACAACAATCTCAACATTGAAAAACAACAACAACCTCAACATTGAAAAACACCAACAAATTCAACAACAACCTCAACATTGAAAAACAACAACATCCTCAACATTGAAAAACACCAACAAATTCAACAACAACTTCAACATTGAAAAACACCTACAAATTAAACAAGAACCTCGAAATTGAAAAACACAAACAAATTCAACAACAACCTGAACATTGAAAAACAACAACAACCTCAACATTGAAAAACACCAACAAATTCAACAATAACCTCAACATTTAAAAACACCAACCAATTCAACAACAACCTCAACATTGAAAAACAACAACAACCTCAACATTGAAAAACACCAACAATTTCAACAACAACCTCAACATTGAAAAACAACAACAACCTGAACATTGAAAAACACCAACAAATTCAACAACAACTTCAACATTGAAAAACACCATCAAATTCAACAACGACCTCAACATTGAAAAACAACAACAACCTCAACATTGAAAAACACCAACAAATTCAACAACAACCTCAACATTGAAAAACACCAACAAATTCAACAACAACCTCAACATTTAAAAACGCCAACAAATTCAACAACAACCTCAACATTGAAAAACACCAACAAATTCAACAACAACCTCAACATTGAAAAACAACAACAACCTCAACATTGAAAAACACCAACAAATTCAACAACAAATTCAACATTGAAAAATACCTACAAATTCAACAACAACCTCGACATTGAAAAACACCATCAAATTCAACAACAACCTCCACATTGAACAACAACAACAACCTGAACATTGAAAAACACCAACAATTTCAACAACAACTTCAACATTGAAAAATACCAACAAATTCAACAACAACCTCGACATTGAAAAACACCAAAAAATTCAACAACAACCTTCACATTGAACAACAACAACAACCTGAACATTGAAAAACACCAACAAATTCAACAACAACTTCAACATTGAAAAATACCAACAAATTCAACAACAACCTCGACATTGAAAAACACCAACAAATTCAACAACAACCTCAACATTGAAAAACTACAACAACCTCAACATTGAAAAACGACAACACATACAACAACAACCTCAACGTTGAAAAACAACAACAACCTCAACATTGAAAAACACCAAAAAATTCAACAACAACCTCAACATTGAAAAACACCAACAAATTCAACAACAACCTCAAAATTGAAAAACAACAACAACATCAACATTGAAAAACAACAACAACCTCAACATTGAAAAACACCAACAAATTCAACAACAACCTCAACATTGAAAAACAACAACAACCTCAACATTGAAAAACACCAACAAATTCAACAACAACGTCAACCTTGAAAAACACCAACAAATTTAACAACAACCTCAACTTTGAAAAACAACAACAACCTCAACATGGAAAAAACCAACAAATTCAACAACAACCTCAAAATTGAAAAACTCCAACAAATTCAACAACAACCTCAACATTTAAAAACAACAACAACCACAACATTGAAAAACACCAACAAATTCAACAACAACCTCAACATTGAAGAACACCAACAAATTCAACAACAACCTCAACATTGAAAAACAACAACAACCTCAACATTGAAAAACACCAACAAATTCAACAACAACTTCAACATTGAAAAACACCAACAAATTCAACAACAACCTCGAAATTGAAAAACAGCAACAAATTCAACAACAACCTCAACATTGAAAAACAGCAACAACCTCAACATTGAAAAACACCAACAAATTCAACAACAACCTCAACATTAAAAAACAACAACAACCTCAACATTGAAAAACACCAACAAATTTAACAACAACCTCAACTTTGAAAAACAACAACAACCTCAACATGGAAAAACACCAACAAATTCAACAACAACCTCAACATTGAAAAACAACAACAACCTCAAAATTGAAAAACACCAACGAATTCAACAACAACCTCAACATTTAAAAACAACAACAACCTCAACATTGAAAAACACCAACAAATTCAACAACAACCTCAACATTGAAAATCACAAACAAATTCAACAACAACTTCAACATTGAAAAACACCAACAAATTCAACAACAACCTCGACTTTGAAAAACACCAACAAATTCAACAACAACCTCAACATTGAGAAACTACAACAACCTCAAAATTGAAAAACACCAACAAATACAACAACAACCTCAACATTGAAAAACAATAACAACCTCAACATTGAGAAAACAACAACAAATTCAACAACAACCTTCAACATTGAAAAACACCAACAAATTCAACAACAACCTCAACATTGAAAAACAACAACAACCTCAACATTGAAAAACAAAAACAACCTCAACATTGAAAAACACCAACAAATTCAACAACAACCTCAACATTGAAAAACAACAACAACCTCAACATTGAAAAACAGCAACAAATTCAACAACAACTTCAAAATTGAAAAACACCAACAAATTCAACAACAACTTCAACATTGAAAATCACCAACAAATTCAACAACAACCTCGACATTGAAAAACACCAACAAATTCAACAACAACCTCAACATTGAAAAACACAACAACCTCAACATTGAAAAACACCAACAAATACAACAACAACCTCAACATTGAAAACGAACAACAACCTCAACATTGAAAAACACCAACAAATTCAACAACAACCTCAACATTGAAAAACAACAACCTCAACATTGAAAAACAGCAACAACCTCAACATTGAAAAACGCCAACAAATTCAACAACAACCTCAACATTGAAAAACAACAACAACCTCAACATTGAAAAACAGCAACAACCTCAACATTGAAAAACACCAACAAATTCAACAACAACCTCGAAATTGAAAAACAGCAACAAATTCAACAACAACCTCAACATTAAAAAACACCAACAACCTGAACATTGAAAAACACCAACAAATTCAACAACAACCTCAACAATGAAAAACACCAACAAATTCAACAACAACCTCAACATTGAAAAACACCAACAAATTTAACAACAACCTCAACTTTGAAAAACAACAACAACCTCAACATGGAAAAACACCAACAAATTCAACAACAACCTCAACATTGAAAAACAACAACAACCTCAAAATTGAAAAACACCAACAAATTCAACAACAACCTCAACATTTAAAAACAACAACAACCTCAGCATTGAAAAACACCAACAAATTCAACAACAACCTCAACATTGAAAATCACAAACAAATTCAACAACAACTTCAACATTGAAAAACACCAACAAATTCAACAACAACCTCGACATTGAAAAACACCAACAAATTCAACAACAACCTCAACATTGAAAAACTACAACAACCTCAAAATTGAAAAACACCAACAAATACAACAACAACCTCAACATTGAAAAACAACAACAACCTCAACATTGAAAAACAACAACAACCTCAACATTGAAAAACACCAACAAATTCAACAACAACCTCAACATTGAAAAACAACAACAACCTCAACATTGAAAAACAGCAACAAATTCAACAACAACTTCAAAATTGAAAAACACCAACAAATTCAACAACAACCTCGAAATTGAAAAACACCAACAAATTCAACAACAACCTCAACATTGAAAAACAACAACAACCTCAACAATGAAAAACACCAACAAATTCAACAACAACCTCAGCATTGAAAAACAACAACAACCTCAACATTGAAAAACACCAACAAATTCAACAATAACCTCAACATTTAAAAACACCAACAAATTCAACAACAACCTCAACATTGAAAAACGACAACAACCTCAACATTGAAAAACACCAACAAATTCAACAACAACCTCAACATTGAAAAACAACAACAACCTCAACATTGATAAATACCAACAAATTCAACAACAACTTCAACATTGAAAAACATCAACAAATTCAACAACAACCTCGACATTGAAAAACACATCAAATTCAACAACGACCTCAACATTGAAAAACACGAACAAATTCAACAACAACCTCAACATTGAAAAACAACAACAACCTCAACATTGAAAAACACCAACAAATTCAACAACAAATTCAACTTTGAAAATTACCAACAAATTCAACAACAACCTCGACATTGAAAAACACCAACAAATTCAACAACAACCTCCACATTGAACAACAACAACAACCTGAACATTGAAAAACACCAACAATTTCAACAACAACTTCAACATTGAAAAACACCAACAAATTCAACAACAACCTCGACATTGAAAAACACCAACAAATTCAACAACAACCTCAACATTGAAAAACTACAACAACCTGAACATTGAAAAACGCCAACACATACAACAACAACCTCAACGTTGAAAAACAACAACAACCTCAACATTGAAAAACACCAACAAATTCAACAATAACCTCAACATTTAAAAACACCAACAAATTCAACAACAACCTCAACATTGAAAAACACCAACAAATTCAACAACAACCTCAACATTGAAAAACACCAACAAATTCAACAACAACCTCAACATTGAAAAACAACAACAACCTCAACATTGAAAAACAGCAACAAATTCAACAACAACTTCAAAATTGAAAAACACCAACAAATTCAACAACAACTTCAACATTGAAAATCACCAACAAATTCAACAACAACCTCGACATTGAAAAACACCAACAAATTCAACAACAACCTCAACATTGAAAAACACAACAACCTCAACATTGAAAAACACCAACAAATACAACAACAACCTCAACATTGAAAACGAACAACAACCTCAACATTGAAAAACACCAACAAATTCAACAACAACCTCAACATTGAAAAACAACAACAACCTCAACATTGAAAAACAGCAACAACCTCAACATTGAAAAACGCCAACAAATTCAACAACAACCTCAACATTGAAAACGAACAACAACCTCAACATTGAAAAACACCAACAAATTCAACAACAACCTCAACATTGAAAAACAACAACAACCTCAACATTGATTAACAGCAACAACCTCAACATTGAAAAACACCAACAAATTCAACAACAACCTCGAAATTGAAAAACAGCAACAAATTCAACAACAGCCTCAACATTAAAAAACAACAACAACCTGAACATTGAAAAACACCAACAAATTCAACAACAACCTCAACAATGAAAAACACCAACAAATTCAACAACAACCTCAACATTGAAAAACACCAACAAATTTAACAACAACCTCAACTTTGAAAAACAACAACAACCTCAACATCGAAAAACACCAACAAATTCAACAACAACCTCAGCATTGAAAAACAACAACAACCTCAAAATTGAAAAACACCAACAAATTCAACAACAACCTCAACATTTAAAAACAACAACAACCTCAGCATTGAAAAACACCAACAAATTCAACAACAACCTCAACATTGAAAATCACAAACAAATTCAACAACAACTTCAACATTGAAAAACAACAACAAATTCAACAACAACCTCGACATTGAAAAACACCAACAAATTCAACAACAACCTCAACATTGAAAAACTACAAAAACCTCAAAATTGAAAAACACCAACAAATACAACAACAACCTCAACATTGAAAAACAACAACAACCTCAACATTGAGAAAACACCAACAAATTCAACAACAACCTTCAACATTGAAAAACACCAACAAATTCAACAACAACCTCAACATTGAAAAGCAGCAACAACCTCAACATTGAAAAACAACAACCTCAACATTGAAAAACACCAACAAATTCAACAACAACCTCAACATTGAAAAACAACAACAACCTCAACATTGAAAAACAGCAACAAATTCAACAACAACATCAAAATTGAAAAACACCAACAAATTCAACAACAACCTCGAAATTGAAAAACACCAACAAATTCAACAACAACCTCAACATTGAAAAACAACAACAACCTCAACAATGAAAAACACCAACAAATTCAACAACAACCTCAACATTGAAAAACAACAACAACCTCAACATTGAAAAACACCAACAAATTCAACAATAACCTCAACATTTAAAAACACCAACAAATTCAACAACAACCTCAACATTGAAAAGCGACAACAACCTCAACATTGAAAATCACAAACAAATTCAACAACAACTTCAACATTGAAAAACACCAACAAATTCAACAACAACCTCGACTTTGAAAAACACCAACAAATTCAACAACAACCTCAACATTGAAAAACTACAACAACCTCAACATTGAAAAACACCAACAAATACAACAACAACCTCAACATTGAAAAACAACAACAACCTCAACATTGAGAAAACAACAACAAATTCAACAACAACCTTCAACATTGAAAAACACCAACAAATTCAACAACAACCTCAACATTGAAAAACAACAACAACCTCAGCATTGAAAAACAACAACAACCTCAACATTGAAAAACACTAACAAATTCAACAACAACCTCAACATTGAAAAACAACAACAACCTCAACATTGAAAAACAGCAACAAATTCAACAACAACTTCAAAATTGAAAAACACCAACAAATTCAACAACAACTTCAACATTGAAAATCACCAACAAATTCAACAACAACCTCGACATTGAAAAACACCAACAAATTCAACAACAACCTCAACATTGAAAAACACAACAACCTCAACATTGAAAAACACCAACAAATACAACAACAACCTCAACATTGAAAACGAACAACAACCTCAACATTGAAAAACACCAACAAATTCAACAACAACCTCAACATTGAAAAACAACAACAACCTCAACATTGAAAAACAGCAACAACCTCAACATTGAAAAACGCCAACAAATTCAACAACAACCTCAACATTGAAAAACAACAACAACCTCAACATTGAAAAACAGCAACAACCTCAACATTGAAAAACACCAACAAATTCAACAACAACCTCGAAATTGAAAAACAGCAACAAATTCAACAACAACCTCAACATTAAAAAACAACAACAACCTGAACATTGAAAAACACCAACAAATTCAACAACAACCTCAACAATGAAAAACACCAACAAATTCAACAACAACCTCAACATTGAAAAACACCAACAAATTTAACAACAACCTCAACTTTGAAAAACAACAACAACCTCAACATGGAAAAACACCAACAAATTCAACAACAACCTCAACATTGAAAAACAACAACAACCTCAAAATTGAAAAACACCGACAAATTCAACAACAACCTCAACATTTAAAAACAACAACAACCTCAGCATTGAAAAACACCAACAAATTCAACAACAACCTCAACATTGAAAATCACAAACAAATTCAACAACAACTTCAACATTGAAAAACACCAACAAATTCAACAACAACCTCGACATTGAAAAACACCAACAAATTCAACAACAACCTCAACATTGAAAAACTACAACAACCTCAAAATTGAAAAACACCAACAAATACAACAACAACCTCAACATTGAAAAACAACAACAACCTCAACATTGAGAAAACACCTACAAATTCAACAACAACCTTCAACATTGAAAAACACCAACAAATTCAACAACAACCTCAACATTGAAAAGCAGCAACAACCTCAACATTGAAAAACAACAACAACCTCAACATTGAAAAACACCAACAAATTCAACAACAACCTCAACATTGAAAAACAACAACAACCTCAACATTGAAAAACAGCAACAAATTCAACAACAACTTCAAAATTGAAAAAAACCAACAAATTCAACAACAACCTCGAAATTGAAAAACACCAACAAATTCAACAACAACCTCAACATTGAAAAACTACAACAACCTCAACAATGAAAAACACCAACAAATTCAACAACAACCTCAACATTGAAAAACAACAACAACCTCAACATTGAAAAACACCAACAAATTCAACAATAACCTCAACATTTAAAAACACCAACAAATTCAACAACAACCTCAACATTGAAAAACGACAACAACCTCAACATTGAAAAACACCAACAAATTCAACAACATCCTCAACATTGAAAAACAACAACAACCTCAACATTGAAAAACACCAACAAATTCAACAACAACCTCGACATTGAAAAACACCATCAAATTCAACAACGACCTCAACATTGAAAAACACGAACAAATTCAACAACAACCTCAACATTGAAAAACAACAACAACCTCAACATTGAAAAACACCAACAAATTCAACAACAAATTCAACATTGAACAACAACAACAACCTGAACATTGAAAAACACCAACAATTTCAACAACAACTTCAACATTGAAAAACACCAACAAATTCAACAACAACCTCGACATTGAAAAACACCAACAAATTCAACAACAACCTCAACATTGAAAAACTACAACAACCTCAACATTGAAAAACGCCAACACATACAACAACAACCTCAACGTTGAAAAACAACAACAACCTCAACATTGAAAAACACCAACAAATTCAACAATAACCTCAACATTTAAAAACACCAACAAATTCAACAACAACCTCAACATTGAAAAACACCAACAAATTCAACAACAACCTCAACATTGAAAAACACCAACAAATTCAACAACAACCTCAACATTGAAAAACAACAACAACCTCAACATTGAAAAACAGCAACAAATTCAACAACAACTTCAAAATTGAAAAACACCAACAAATTCAACAACAACTTCAACATTGAAAAACACCAACAAATTCAACAACAACCTCAACATTGAAAAACACAACAACCTCAACATTGAAAAACACCAACAAATACAACAACAACCTCAACATTGAAAACGAACAACAACCTCAACATTGAAAAACACCAACAAATTCAACAACAACCTCAACATTGAAAAACAACAACAACCTCAACATTGAAAAACAGCAACAACCTCAACATTGAAAAACGCCAACAAATTCAACAACAACCTCAACATTGAAAACGAACAACAACCTCAACATTGAAAAACACCAACAAATTCAACAACAACCTCAACATTGAAAAACAACAACAACCTCAACATTGATTAACAGCAACAACCTCAACATTGAAAAACACCAACAAATTCAACAACAACCTCGAAATTGAAAAACAGCAACAAATTCAACAACAACCTGAACATTAAAAAACAACAAGAACCTGAACATTGAAAAACACCAACAAATTCAACAACAACCTCAACAATGAAAAACACCAACAAATTCAACAACAACCTCAACATTGAAAAACACCAACAAATTTAACAACAACCTCAACTTTGAAAAACAACAACAACCTCAACATGGAAAAACGCCAACAAATTCAACAACAACCTCAACATTGAAAAACAACAACAACCTCAAAATTGAAAAACACCAACAAATTCAACAACAACCTCAACATTTAAAAACAACAACAACCTCAGCATTGAAAAACACCAACAAATTCAACAACAACCTCAACATTGAAAATCACAAACAAATTCAACAACAACTTCAACATTGAAAAACACCAACAAATTCAACAACAACCTCGACATTGAAAAACACCAACAAATTCAACAACAACCTCAACATTGAAAAACTACAACAACCTCAAAATTGAAAAACACCAACAAATACAACAACAACCTCAACATTGAAAAATAACAACAACCTCAACATTGAGAAAACACCAACAAATTCAACAACAACCTTCAACATTGAAAAACACCAACAAATTCAACAACAACCTCAACATTGAAAAGCAGCAACAACCTCAACATTGAAAAACAACAACAACCTCAACATTGAAAAACACCAACAAATTCAACAACAACCTCAACATTGAAAAACAACAACAACCTCAACATTGAAAAACAGCAACAAATTCAACAACAACTTCAAAATTGAAAAACACCAACAAATTCAACAACAACCTCGAAATTGAAAAACACCAACAAATTCAACAACAACCTCAACATTGAAAAACAACAACAACCTCAACAATGAAAAACACCAACAAATTCAACAACAACCTCAACATTGAAAAACAACAACAACCTCAACATTGAAAAACACCAACAAATTCAACAATAACCTCAACATTTAAAAACACCAACAAATTCAACAACAACATCGACATTGAAAAACACCATCAAATTCAACAACAACCTCAACAATGAAAAATACCAACAAATTCAACAACAACCTCAACATTGAAAAACAACAACAACCTCAACATTGAAAAACACCAACAAATTCAACAACAAATTCAACATTGAAAATTACCAACAAATTCAACAACAACCTCGACATTGAAAAACACCAACAAATTCAACAACAACCTCCACATTGAACAACAACAACAACCTGAACATTGAAAAACACCAACAATTTCAACAACAACTTCAACATTGAAAAACACCAACATATTCAACAACAACCTCGACATTGAAAAACACCAACAAATTCAACAACAACCTCAACATTGAAAAACTACAACAACCTCAACATTGAAAAACGCCAACACATACAACAACAACCTCAACGTTGAAAAACAACAACAACCTCAACATTGAAAAACACCAACAAATTCAACAATACCCTCAACATTTAAAAACACCAACAAATTCAACAACAACCTCAACATTGAAAAACACCAACAAATTCAACAACAACCTCAACATTGAAAAACACCAACAAATTCAACAACAACCTCAACATTGAAAAACAACAACAACCTCAACATTGAAAAACAGCAACAAATTCAACAACAACTTCAAAATTGAAAAACACCAACAAATTCAACAACAACTTCAACATTGAAAATCACCAACAAATTCAACAACAACCTCGACATTGAAAAACACCAACAAATTCAACAACAACCTCAACATTGAAAAACACAACAACCTCAACATTGAAAAACACCAACAAATACAACAACAACCTCAACATTGAAAACGAACAACAACCTCAACATTGAAAAACACCGACAAATTCAACAACAACCTCAACATTGAAAAACAACAACAACCTCAACATTGAAAAACAGCAACAACCTCAACATTGAAAAACGCCAACAAATTCAACAACAACCTCAACATTGAAAACGAACAACAACCTCAACATTGAAAAACACCAACAAATTCAACAACAACCTCAACATTGAAAAACAACAACAACCTCAACATTGATTAACAGCAACAACCTCAACATTGAAAAACACCAACAAATTCAACAACAACCTCGAAATTGAAAAACAGCAACAAATTCAACAACAACCTGAACATTAAAAAACAACAACAACCTGAACATTGAAAAACACCAACAAATTCAACAACAACCTCAACAATGAAAAACACCAACAAATTCAACAACAACCTCAACATTGAAAAACACCAACAAATTTAACAACAACCTCAACTTTGAAAAACAACAACAACCTCAACATGGAAAAACACCAACAAATTCAACAACAACCTCAACATTGAAAAACAACAACAACCTCAAAATTGAAAAACACCAACAAATTCAACAACAACCTCAACATTTAAAAACAACAACAACCTCAGCATTGAAAAACACCAACAAATTCAACAACAACCTCAACATTGAAAATCACAAACAAATTCAACAACAACTTCAACATTGAAAAACACCAACAAATTCAACAACAACCTCGACATTGAAAAACACCAACAAATTCAACAACAACCTCAACATTGAAAAACTACAACAACCTCAAAATTGAAAAACACCAACAAATACAACAACAACCTCAACATTGAAAAACAACAACAACCTCAACATTGAGAAAACACCAACAAATTCAACAACAACCTTCAACATTGAAAAACACCAACAAATTCAACAACAACCTCAACATTGAAAAGCAGCAACAACCTCAACATTGAAAAACAACAACAACCTCAACATTGAAAAACACCAACAAATTCAACAACAACCTCAACATTGAAAAACAACAACAACCTCAACATTGAAAAACGGCAACAAATTCAACAACAACTTCAAAATTGAAAAACACCAACAAATTCAACAACAACCTCGAAATTGAAAAACACCAACAAATTCAACAACAACCTCAACATTGAAAAACAACAACAACCTCAACAATGAAAAACACCAACAAATTCAACAACAACCTCAACATTGAAAAACAACAACAACCTCAACATTGAAAAACACCAACAAATTCAACAATAACCTCAACATTTAAAAACACCAACAAATTCAACAACAACATCGACATTGAAAAACACCATCAAATTCAACAACGACCTCAACATTGAAAAACACGAACAAATTTAACAACAACCTCAACATTGAAAAACAACAACAACCTCAACATTGAAAAACACCAACAAATTCAACAAAAAATTCAACATTGAAAATTACCAACAAATTCAACAACAACCTCGACATTGAAAAACACCAACAAATTCAACAACAACCTCCATATTGAACAACAACAACAACCTGAACATTGAAAAACACCAACAATTTCAACAACAACTTCAACATTGAAAAACACCAACAAATTCAACAACAACCTCGACATTGAAAAACACCAACAAATTCAACAACAACCTCAACATTGAAAAACTACAACAACCTCAACATTGAAAAACGCCAACACATACAACAACAACCTCAACGTTGAAAAACAACAACAACCTCAACATTGAAAAACACCAACAAATTCAACAATAACCTCAACATTTAAAAACACCAACAAATTCAACAACAACCTCAACATTGAAAAACACCAACAAATTCAACAACAACCTCAACATTGAAAAACACCAACAAATTCAACAACAACCTCAACATTGAAAAACAACAACAACCTCAACATTGAAAAACAGCAACAAATTCAACAACAACTTCAAAATTGAAAAGCACCAACAAATTCAACAACAACTTCAACATTGAAAATCACCAACAAATTCAACAACAACCTCGACATTGAAAAACACCAACAAATTCAACAACAACCTCAACATTGAAAAACACAACAACCTCAACATTGAAAAACGCCAACAAATACAACAACAACCTCAACATTGAAAACGAACAACAACCTCAACATTGAAAAACACCAACAAATTCAACAACAACCTCAACATTGAAAAACAACAACAACCTCAACATTGAAAAACAGCAACAACCTCAACATTGAAAAACGCCAACAAATTCAACAACAACCTCAACATTGAAAACGAACAACAACCTCTACATTGAAAAACACCAACAAATTCAACAACAACCTCAACATTGAAAAACAACAACAACCTCAACATTGAAAAACAGCAACAACCTCAACATTGAAAAACACCAACAAATTCAACAACAACCTCGAAATTGAAAAACAGCAACAAATTCAACAACAACCTCAACATTAAAAAACAACAACAACCTGAACATTGAAATACACCAACAAATTCAACAACAACCTCAACAATGAAAAACACCAACAAATTCAACAACAACCTCAACATTGAAAAACACCAACAAATTTAACAACAACCTCAACTTTGAAAAACAACAACAACCTCAACATGGAAAAACACCAACAAATTCAACAACAACCTCAACATTGAAAAACAACAACAACCTCAAAATTGAAAAACACCAACAAATTCAACAACAACCTCAACATTTAAAAACAACAACAACCTCAGCATTGAAAAACACCAACAAATTCAACAACAACCTCAACATTGAAAATCACAAACAAATTCAACAACAACTTCAACATTGAAAAACACCAACAAATTCAACAACAACCTCAACATTGAAAAACTACAACAACCTCAAAATTGAAAAACACCAACAAATACAACAACAACCTCAACATTGAAAAACAACAACAACCTCAACATTGAGAAAACACCAACAAATTCAACAACAACCTTCAACATTGAAAAACACCAACAAATTCAACAACAACCTCAACATTGAAAAGCAGCAACAACCTCAACATTGAAAAACAACAACAACTTCAACATTGAAAAACACCAACAAATTCAACAACAACCTCAACATTGAAAAACAACAACAACCTCAACATTGAAAAACAGCAACAATTTCAACAACAACTTCAAAATTGAAAAACACCAACAAATTCAACAACAACCTCGAAATTGAAAAACACCAACAAATACAACAACAACCTCAACATTGAAAAACAACAACAACCTCAACAATGAAAAACACCAACAAATTCAACAACAACCTCAACATTGAAAAACAACAACAACCTCAACATTGAAAAACACCAACAAATTCAACAATAACCTCAACATTTAAAAACACCAACAAATTCAACAACAACCTCAACATTGAAAAACGACAACAACCTGAACATTGAAAAACACCAACAAATTCAACAACAACCTCAACATTGAAAAACAACAACAACCTCAACATTGATAAATACCAACAAATTCAACAACAACTTCAACATTGAAAAACACCAACAAATTCAACAACAACCTCGACATTGAAAAACACCATCAAATTCAACAACGACCTCAACATTGAAAAACACGAACAAATTCAACAACAACCTCAACATTGAAAAACAACAACAACCTCAACATTGAAAAACACCAACAAATTCAACAACAAATTCGACATTGAACATTACCAACAAATTCAACAACAACCTCGACATTGAAAAACACCAACAAATTCAACAACAACCTCCACATTGAACAACAACAACAACCTGAACATTGAAAAACACCAACAATTTCAACAACAACTTCAACATTGAAAAGCACCAACAAATTCAACAACAACCTCGACATTGAAAAACACCAACAAATTCAACAACAACCTCAACATTGAAAAACTACAACAACCTCAACATTGAAAAACGCCAACACATACAACAACAACCTCAACTTTGAAAAACAACAACAACCTCAACATTGAAAAACACCAACAAATTCAACAATAACCTCAACATTTAAAAACACCAACAAATTCAACAACAACCTCAACATTGAAAAACACCAACAAATTCAACAACAACCTCAACATTGAAAAACAACAACAACCTCAACATTGAAAAACACCAACAAATTCAACAACAACCTCAACAATGAAAAACGCCAACAAATTCAACAACAACCTCAACATTGAAAAACACCAACAAATTTAACAACAACCTCAACTTTGAAAAACAACAACAACCTCAACATGGAAAAAACGAACAAATTCAACAACAACCTCAACATTGAAAAACAACAACAACCTCAAAATTGAAAAACACCAACAAATTCAACAACAACCTCAACATTTAAAAACAACAACAACCTCAACATTGAAAAACACCAACAAATTCAATAACAACCTCAACATTGAAAAACACCAACAAATTCAACAACAACTTCAACATTGAAAATCCCCAACAAATTCAACAACAACCTCGACATTGAAAAACACCAACAAATTCAACAACAACCTCAACATTGAAAAACTACAACAACCTCAACATTGAAAAACACCAACAAATACAACAACAACCTCAACATTGAAAACGAACAACAACCTCAACATTGAAAAACACCAACAAATTCAACAACAACCTCAACAACAACCTCAACATTGAAAAACAACAACAACCTCAACATTGAAAAACACCAACAAATTCAACAACAACCTCAACATTGAAAAACAACAACAACCTGAACATTGAAAAACACCAACAAATTCAACAACAACTTCAAGATTGAAAAACACCAACAAATTCAACAACAACCTCGACATTGAAAAACACCAACAAATTCAACAACAACCTCAACATTGAAAAACTACAACAACCTCAACATTGAAAAACACTAACACATACAACAACAACCTCAACGTTGAAAAACAACAACAACCTCAACATTGAAAAACACCAACAAATTCAATAACAACCTCAACATTGAAAAACACCAACAAATTCAACAACAACCTCAAAATTGAAAAACAACAACAACTTCAAAATTGAAAAACAACAACAACCTCAACATTGAAAAACACCAACAAATTCAACAACAACCTCAACATTGAAAAACAACAACAACCTCAACATTGAAAAACACCAACAAATTCAACAACAACCTCAACAATGAAAAACACCAACAAATTCAACAACAACCTCAACATTGAAAAACACAAACAAATTTAACAACAACCTCAACATGGAAAAAACCAACAAATTCAACAACAACCTCAACATTGAAAAACAACAACAATCTCAAAATTGAAAAACACCAACAAATTCAACAACAACCTCAACATTTAAAAACAACAACAACCTCAACATTGAAAAACACCAACAAATTCAACAACAACCTCAACATTGAAAAACACCAACAAATTCAACAACAACTTCAACATTGAAAATCACCAACAAATTCAACAACAACCTCGACATTGAAAAACACCAACAAATTCAACAACAACCTCAACATTGAAAAACTACAACAACCTCAACATTGAAAAACACCAACAAATACAACAACAACCTCAACATTGAAAACGAACAACAACCTCAACATTGAAAAACACCAACAAATTCAATAGCAACCTCAACATTGAAAAACAACAACAACCTCAACATTGAAAAACAACAACAACCTCAACATTGAAAAACACCAAAAATTCAACAACAACCTCAACATTGAAAAACAACAACAACCTCAACATTGAAAAACACCAACAAATTCAACAACAACTTCAACATTGAAAAACACCAACAAATTCAACAACAACCTCAACATTGAAAAACACCAACAAATTCAACAACAACCTCAACATTGAAAAACACCAACAAATTCAACAACAACCTCAACATTGAAAAACAACAACAACCTCAACATTGAAAAACAGCAACAAATTCAACAACAACTTCAAAATTGAAAAACACCAACAAATTCAACAACAACTTCAACATTGAAAATCACCAACAAATTCAACAACAACCTCGACATTGAAAAACACCAACAAATTCAACAACAACCTCAACATTGAAAAACACCAACAAATTCAACAACAACCTCAACATTGAAAAACAACAACAACCTCAACATTGAAAAACAGCAACAAATTCAACAACAACTTCAAAATTGAAAAACACCAACAAATTCAACAACAACTTCAACATTGAAAATCACCAACAAATTCAACAACAACCTCGACATTGAAAAACACCAACAAATTCAACAACAACCTCAACATTGAAAAACACAACATCCTCAACATTGAAAAACACCAACAAATACAACAACAACCTCAACATTGAAAACGAACAACAACCTCAACATTGAAAAACACCAACAAATTCAACAACAACCTCAACATTGAAAAACAACAACAACCTCAACATTGAAAAACAGCAACAACCTCAACATTGAAAAACGCCAACAAATTCAACAACAACCTCAACATTGAAAACGAACAACAACCTCAACATTGAAAAACACCAACAAATTCAACAACAACCTCAACATTGAAAAACAACAACAACCTCAACATTGATTAACAGCAACAACCTCAACATTGAAAAACACCAACAAATTCAACAACAACCTCGAAATTGAAAAACAGCAACAAATTCAACAACAACCTCAACATTAAAAAACAACAACCTGAACATTGAAAAACACCAACAAATTCAACAACAACCTCAACAATGAAAAACACCAACAAATTCAACAACAACCTCAACATTGAAAAACACCAACAAATTTAACAACAACCTCAACTTTGAAAAACAACAACAACCTCAACATGGAAAAACACCAACAAATTCAACAACAACCTCAACATTGAAAAACAACAACAACCTCAAAATTGAAAAACACCAACAAATTCAACAACAACCTCAACATTTAAAAACAACAACAACCTCAGCATTGAAAAACACCAACAAATTCAACAACAACCTCAACATTGAAAATCACAAACAAATTCAACAACAACTTCAACATTGAAAAACACCAACAAATTCAACAACAACCTCGACATTGAAAAACACCAACAAATTCAACAACAACCTCAACATTGAAAGACTACAACAACCTCAAAATTGAAAAACACCAACAAATACAACAACAACCTCAACATTGAAAAACAACAACAATCTCAACATTGAGAAAACACCAACAAATTCAACAACAACCTTCAACATTGAAAAACACCAACAAATTCAACAACAACCTCAACATTGAAAAGCAGCAACAACCTCAACATTGAAAAACAACAACCTCAACATTGAAAAACACCAACAAATTCAAAAACAACCTCAACATTGAAAAACAACAACAACCTCAACATTGAAAAACAGCAACAAATTCAACAACAACATCAAAATTGAAAAACACCAACAAATTCAACAACAACCTCGAAATTGAAAAACACCAACAAATTCAACAACAACCTCAACATTGAAAAACAACAACAACCTCAACAATGAAAAACACCAACAAATTCAACAACAACCTCAACATTGAAAAACAACAACAACCTCAACATTGAAAAACACCAACAAATTCAACAATAACCTCAACATTTAAAAACACCAACAAATTCAACAACAACCTCAACATTGAAAAGCGACAACAACCTCAACATTGAAAATCACAAACAAATTCAACAACAACTTCAACATTGAAAAACACCAACAAATTCAACAACAACCTCGACTTTGAAAAACACCAACAAATTCAACAACAACCTCAACATTGAAAAACTACAACAACGTCAAAATTGAAAAACACCAACAAATACAACAACAACCTCAACATTGAAAAACAACAACAACCTCAACATTGAGAAAACAACAACAAATTCAACAACAACCTTCAACATTGAAAAACACCAACAAATTCAACAACAACCTCAACATTGAAAAACAACAACAACCTCAACATTGAAAAACAACAACAACCTCAACATTGAAAAACAGCAACAAATTCAACAACAACTTCAAAATTGAAAAACACCAACAAATTCAACAACAACTTCAACATTGAAAATCACCAACAAATTCAACAACAACCTCGACATTGAAAAACACAACAACCTCAACATTGAAAAACACCAACAAATACAACAACAACCTCAACATTGAAAACGAACAACAACCTCAACATTGAAAAACACCAACAAATTCAACAACAACCTCAACATTGAAAAACAACAACAACCTCAACATTGAAAAACAGCAACAACCTCAACATTGAAAAACGCCAACAAATTCAACAACAACCTCAACATTGAAAAACAACAACAACCTCAACATTGAAAAACAGCAACAACCTCAACATTGAAAAACACCAACAAATTCAACAACAACCTCGAAATTGAAAAACAGCAACAAATTCAACAACAACCTCAACATTAAAAAACAACAACAACCTGAACATTGAAAAACACCAACAAATTCAACAACAACCTCAACAATGAAAAACACCAACAAATTCAACAACAACCTCAACATTGAAAAACACCAACAAATTTAACAACAACCTCAACTTTGAAAAACAACAACAACCTCAACATGGAAAAACACCAACAAATTCAACAACAACCTCAACATTGAAAAACAACAACAACCTCAAAATTGAAAAACACCAACAAATTCAACAACAACCTCAACATTTAAAAACAACAACAACCTCAGCATTGAAAAACACCAACAAATTCAACAACAACCTCAACATTGAAAATCACAAACAAATTCAACAACAACTTCAACATTGAAAAACACCAACAAATTCAACAACAACCTCGACATTGAAAAACACCAACAAATTCAACAACAACCTCAACATTGAAAAACTACAACAACCTCAAAATTGAAAAACACCAACAAATACAACAACAACCTCAACATTGAAAAACAACAACAACCTCAACATTGAGAAAACACCAACAAATTCAACAACAACCTTCAACATTGAAAAACACCAACAAATTCAACAACAACCTCAACATTGAAAAGCAGCAACAACCTCAACATTGAAAAACAACAACAACCTCAACATTGAAAAACACCAACAAATTCAACAACAACCTCAACATTGAAAAACAACAACAACCTCAACATTGAAAAACAGCAACAAATTCAACAACAACTTCAAAATTGAAAAACACCAACAAATTCAACAACAACCTCGAAATTGAAAAACACCAACAAATTCAACAACAACCTCAACATTGAAAAACAACAACAACCTCAACAATGAAAAACACCAACAAATTCAACAACAACCTCAACATTGAAAAACAACAACAACCTCAACATTGAAAAACACCAACAAATTCAACAATAACCTCAACATTTAAAAACACCAACAAATTCAACAACAACCTCAACATTGAAAAACGACAACAACCTCAACATTGAAAAACAGCAACAACCTCAACATTGAAAAACGCCAACAAATTCAACAACAACCTCAACATTGAAAAACAACAACAACCTCAACATTGAAAAACAACAACAACCTCAACATTGAAAAACGCCAACAAATTCAACAACAACCTCGAAATTGAAAAACAGCAACAAATTCAACAACAACCTCAACATTAAAAAACAACAACAACCTGAACATTGAAAAACACCAACAAATTCAACAACAACCTCAACAATGAAAAACACCAACAAATTCAACAACAACCTCAACATTGAAAAACACCAACAAATTTAACAACAACCTCAACTTTGAAAAACAACAACAACCTCAACATGGAAAAACACCAACAAATTCAACAACAACCTCAACATTGAAAAACAACAACAACCTCAAAATTGAAAAACACCAACAAATTCAACAACAACCTCAACATTTAAAAACAACAACAACCTCAGCATTGAAAAACACCAACAAATTCAACAACAACCTCAACATTGAAAATCACAAACAAATTCAACAACAACTTCAACATTGAAAAACACCAACAAATTCAACAACAACCTCGACATTGAAAAACACCAACAAATTCAACAACAACCTCAACATTGAAAAACTACAACAACCTCAAAATTGAAAAACACCAACAAATACAACAACAACCTCAACATTGAAAAACAACAACAACCTCAACATTGAGAAAACACCAACAAATTCAACAACAACCTTCAACATTGAAAAACACCAACAAATTCAACAACAACCTCAACATTGAAAAGCAGCAACAACCTCAACATTGAAAAACAACAACAACCTCAACATTGAAAAACACCAACAAATTCAACAACAACCTCAACATTGAAAAACAACAACAACCTCAACATTGAAAAACAGCAACAAATTCAACAACAACTTCAAAATTGAAAAACACCAACAAATTCAACAACAACCTCGAAATTGAAAAACACCAACAAATTCAACAACAACCTCAACATTGAAAAACAACAACAACCTCAACAATGAAAAACACCAACAAATTCAACAACAACCTCAACATTGAAAAACAACAACAACCTCAACATTGAAAAACACCAACAAATTCAACAATAACCTCAACATTTAAAAACACCAACAAATTCAACAACAACCTCAACATTGAAAAACGACAACAACCTCAACATTGAAAAACACCAACAAATTCAACAACATCCTCAACATTGAAAAACAACAACAACCTCAACATTGAAAAACACCAACAAATTCAACAACAACCTCGACATTGAAAAACACCATCAAATTCAACAACGACCTCAACATTGAAAAACACTAACAAATTCAACAACAACCTCAACATTGAAAAACAACAACAACCTCAACATTGAAAAACACCAACAAATTCAACAACAAATTCAACATTGAAAATTACCAACAAATTCAACAACAACCTCGACATTGAAAAACACCAACAAATTTAACAACAACCTCAACTTTGAAAAACAACAACAACCTCAACATGGAAAAACACCAACAAATTCAACAACAACCTCAACATTGAAAAACAACAACAACCTCAAAATTGAAAAACACCAACAAATTCAACAACAACCTCAACATTTAAAAACAACAACAACCTCAGCATTGAAAAACACCAACAAATTCAACAACAACCTCAACATTGAAAATCACAAACAAATTCAACAACAACTTCAACATTGAAAAACACCAACAAATTCAACAACAACCTCGACATTGAAAAACACCAACAAATTCAACAACAACCTCAACATTGAAAAACTACAACAACCTCAAAATTGAAAAACACCAACAAATACAACAACAACCTCAACATTGAAAAACAACAACAACCTCAACATTGAGAAAACACCAACAAATTCAACAACAACCTTCAACATTGAAAAACACCAACAAATTCAACAACAACCTCAACATTGAAAAGCAGCAACAACCTCAACATTGAAAAACAACAACAACTTCAACATTGAAAAACACCAACAAATTCAACAACAACCTCAACATTGAAAAACAACAACAACCTCAACATTGAAAAACAGCAACAATTTCAACAACAACTTCAAAATTGAAAAACACCAACAAATTCAACAACAACCTCGAAATTGAAAAACACCAACAAATTCAACAACAACCTCAACATTGAAAAACAACAACAACCTCAACAATGAAAAACACCAACAAATTCAACAACAACCTCAACATTGAAAAACAACAACAACCTCAACATTGAAAAACACCAACAAATTCAACAATAACCTCAACATTTAAAAACACCAACAAATTCAACAACAACCTCAACATTGAAAAACGACAACAACCTCAACATTGAAAAACACCAACAAATTCAACAACAACCTCAACATTGAAAAACAACAACAACCTCAACATTGATAAATACCAACAAATTCAACAACAACTTCAACATTGAAAAACACCAACAAATTCAACAACAACCTCGACATTGAAAAACACCATCAAATTCAACAACGACCTCAACATTGAAAAACACGAACAAATTCAACAACAACCTCAACATTGAAAAACAACAACAACCTCAACATTGAAAAACACCAACAAATTCAACAACAAATTCAACATTGAACATTACCAACAAATTCAACAACAACCTCGACATTGAAAAACACCAGCAAATTCAACAACAACCTCCACATTGAACAACAACAACAACCTGAACATTGAAAAACACCAACAATTTCAACAACAACTTCAACATTGAAAAACACCAACAATTTCAACAACAACCTCGACATTGAAAAACACCAACAAATTCAACAACAACCTCAACATTGAAAAACTACAACAACCTCAACATTGAAAAACGCCAACACATACAACAACAACCTCAACTTTGAAAAACAACAACAACCTCAACATTGAAAAACACCAACAAATTCAACAATAACCTCAACATTTAAAAACACCAACAAATTCAACAACAACCTCAACATTGAAAAACACCAGCAAATTCAACAACAACCTCAACATTGAATAACAACAACAACCTCAACATTGAAAAACACCAACAAATTCAACAACAACCTCAACAATGAAAAACGCCAACAAATTCAACAACAACCTCAACATTGAAAAACACCAACAAATTTAACAACAACCTCAACTTTGAAAAACAACAACAACCTCAACATGGAAAAAACGAACAAATTCAACAACAACCTCAACATTGAAAAACAACAACAACCTCAAAATTGAAAAACACCAACAAATTCAACAACAACCTCAACATTTAAAAACAACAACAACCTCAACATTTAAAAACACCAACAAATTCAATAACAACCTCAACATTGAAAAACACCAACAAATTCAACAACAACTTCAACATTGAAAATCCCCAACAAATTCAACAACAACCTCGACATTGAAAAACACCAACAAATTCAACAACAACCTCAACATTGAAAAACTACAACAACCTCAACATTGAAAAACACCAACAAATACAACAACAACCTCAACATTGAAAACGAACAACAACCTCAACATTGAAAAACACCAACAAATTCAACAACAACCTCAACATTGAAAAACAACAACAACCTCAACATTGAAAAACAACAACAACCTCAACATTGAAAAACACCAACAAATTCAACAACAACCTCAACATTGAAAAACAACAACAACCTGAACATTGAAAAACACCAACAAATTCAACAACAACTTCAAGATTGAAAAACACCAACAAATTCAACAACAACCTCGACATTGAAAAACACCAACAAACTCAACAACAACCTCAACATTGAAAAACTACAACAACCTCAACATTGAAAAACACTAACACATACAACAACAACCTCAACGTTGAAAAACAACAACAACCTCAACATTGAAAAACACCAACAAATTCAATAACAACCTCAACATTGAAAAACACCAACAAATTCAACAACAACCTCAAAATTGAAAAACAACAACAACTTCAAAATTGAAAAACAACAACAACCTCAAATTGAAAAACACCAACAAATTCAACAACAACCTCAACATTGAAAAACAACAACAACCTCAACATTGAAAAACACCAACAAATTCAACAACAACCTCAACAATGAAAAACACCAACAAATTCAACAACAACCTCAACATTGAAAAACACAAACAAATTTAACAACAACCTCAACATGGAAAAAACCAACAAATTCAACAAAAACCTCAACATTGAAAAACAACAACAATCTCAAAATTGAAAAACACCAACAAATTCAACAACAACCTCAACATTTAAAAACAACAACAACCTCAACATTGAAAAACACCAACAAATTCAACAACAACCTCAACATTGAAAAACACCAACAAATTCAACAACAACTTCAACATTGAAAATCACCAACAAATTCAACAACAACCTCGACATTGAAAAACACCAACAAATTCAACAACAAACTCAAGATTGAAAAACTACAACAACCTCAACATTGAAAAACACCAACAAATACAACAACAACCTCAACATTGAAAACGAACAACAACCTCAACATTGAAAAACACCAACAAATTCAATAGCAACCTCAACATTGAAAAACAACAACAACCTCAACATTGAAAAACAACAACAACCTCAACATTGAAAAACACCAAAAATTCAACAACAACCTCAACATTGAAAAACAACAACAACCTCAACATTGAAAAACACCAACAAATTCAACAACAACTTCAACATTGAAAAACACCAACAAATTCAACAACAACCTCAACATTGAAAAACACCAACAAATTCAACAACAACCTCAACATTGAAAAACACCAACAAATTCAACAACAACCTCAACATTGAAAAACAACAACAACCTCAACATTGAAAAACAGCAACAAATTCAACAACAACTTCAAAATTGAAAAACACCAACAAATTCAACAACAACTTCAACATTGAAAATCACCAACAAATTCAACAACAACCTCGACATTGAAAAACACCAACAAATTCAACAACAACCTCAACATTGAAAAACACAACAACCTCAACATTGAAAAACACCAACAAATACAACAACAACCTCAACATTGAAAACGAACAACAACCTCAACATTGAAAAACACCAACAAATTCAACAACAACCTCAACATTGAAAAACAACAACAACCTCAACATTGAAAAACAGCAACAACCTCAACATTGAAAAACGCCAACAAATTCAACAACAACCTCAACATTGAAAACGAACAACAACCTCAACATTGAAAAACACCAACAAATTCAACAACAACCTCAACATTGAAAAACAACAACAACCTCAACATTGATTAACAGCAACAACCTCAACATTGAAAAACACCAACAAATTCAACAACAACCTCGAAATTGAAAAACAGCAACAAATTCAACAACAACCTCAACATTAAAAAACAACAACAACCTGAACATTGAAAAACACCAACAAATTCAACAACAACCTCAACAATGAAAAACACCAACAAATTCAACAACAACCTCAACATTGAAAAACACCAACAAATTTAACAACAACCTCAACTTTGAAAAACAACAACAACCTCAACATGGAAAAACACCAACAAATTCAACAACAACCTCAACATTGAAAAACAACAACAACCTCAAAATTGAAAAACACCAACAAATTCAACAACAACCTCAACATTTAAAAACAACAACAACCTCAGCATTGAAAAACACCAACAAATTCAACAACAACCTCAACATTGAAAATCACAAACAAATTCAACAACAACTTCAACATTGAAAAACACCAACAAATTCAACAACAACCTCGACATTGAAAAACACCAACAAATTCAACAACAACCTCAACATTGAAAAACTACAACAACCTCAAAATTGAAAAACACCAACAAATACAACAACAACCTCAACATTGAAAAACAACAACAACCTCAACATTGAGAAAACACCATCAAATTCAACAACAACCTTCAACATTGAAAAACACCAACAAATTCAACAACAACCTCAACATTGAAAAGCAGCAACAACCTCAACATTGAAAAACAACAACCTCAACATTGAAAAACACCAACAAATTCAAAAACAACCTCAACATTGAAAAACAACAACAACCTCAACATTGAAAAACAGCAACAAATTCAACAACAACATCAAAATTGAAAAACACCAACAAATTCAACAACAACCTCGAAATTGAAAAACACCAACAAATTCAACAACAACCTCAACATTGAAAAAAAACAACAACCTCAACAATGAAAAACACCTAAAAATTCAACAACAACCTCAACATTGAAAAACAACAACAACCTCAACATTGAAAAACACCAACAAATTCAACAATAACCTCAACATTTAAAAACACCAACAAATTCAACAACAACCTCAACATTGAAAAGCGACAACAACCTCAACATTGAAAATCACAAACAAATTCAACAACAACTTCAACATTGAAAAACACCAACAAATTCAACAACAACCTCGACTTTGAAAAACACCAACAAATTCAACAACAACCTCAACATTGAAAAACTACAACAACCTCAAAATTGAAAAACACCAACAAATACAACAACAACCTCAACATTGAAAAACAACAACAACCTCAACATTGAGAAAACAACAACAAATTCAACAACAACCTTCAACATTGAAAAACACCAACAAATTCAACAACAACCTCAACATTGAAAAACAACAACAACCTCAACATTGAAAAACAACAACAACCTCAACATTGAAAAACACTAACAAATTCAACAACAACCTCAACATTGAAAAACAACAACAACCTCAACATTGAAAAACAGCAACAAATTCAACAACAACTTCAAAATTGAAAAACACCAACAAATTCAACAACAACTTCAACATTGAAAATCACCAACAAATTCAACAACAACCTCGACATTGAAAAACACCAACAAATTCAACAACAACCTCAACATTGAAAAACACAACAACCTCAACATTGAAAAACACCAACAAATACAACAACAACCTCAACATTGAAAACGAACAACAACCTCAACATTGAAAAACACCAACAAATTCAACAACAACCTCAACATTGAAAAACAACAACAACCTCAACATTGAAAAACAGCAACAACCTCAACATTGAAAAACGCCAACAAATTCAACAACAACCTCAACATTGAAAAACTACAACAACCTCAACATTGAAAAACAGCAACAACCTCAACATTGAAAAACACCAACAAATTCAACAACAACCTCGAAATTGAAAAACAGCAACAAATTCAACAACATCCTCAACATTAAAAAACAACAACAACCTGAACATTGAAAAACACCAACAAATTCAACAACAACCTCAACAATGAAAAACACCAACAAATTCAACAACAACCTCAACATTGAAAAACACCAACAAATTTAACAACAACCTCAACTTTGAAAAACAACAACAACCTCAACATGGAAAAACACCAACAAATTCAACAACAACCTCAACATTGAAAAGCAACAACAACCTCAAAATTGAAAAACACCAACAAATTCAACAACAACCTCAACATTTAAAAACAACAACAACCTCAGCATTGAAAAACACCAACAAATTCAACAACAACCTCAACATTGAAAATCACAAACAAATTCAACAACAACTTCAACATTGAAAAACACCAACAAATTCAACAACAACCTCGACATTGAAAAACACCAACAAATTCAACAACAACCTCAACATTGAAAAACTACAACAACCTCAAAATTGAAAAACACCAACAAATACAACAACAACCTCAACATTGAAAAACAACAACAACCTCAACATTGAGAAAACACCAACAAATTCAACAACAACCTTCAACATTGAAAAACACCAACAAATTCAACAACAACCTCAACATTGAAAAGCAGCAACAACCTCAACATTGAAAAACAACAATAACCTCAACATTGAAAAACACCAACAAATTCAACAACAACCTCAACATTGAAAAACAACAACAACCTCAACATTGAAAAACAGCAACAAATTCAACAACAACTTCAAAATTGAAAAACACCAACAAATTCAACAACAACCTCGAAATTGAAAAACACCAACAAATTCAACAACAACCTCAACATTGAAAAACAACAACAACCTCAACAATGAAAAACACCAACAAATTCAACAACAACCTCAACATTGAAAAACAACAACAACCTCAACATTGAAAAACACCAACAAATTCAACAATAACCTCAACATTTAAAAACACCAACAAATTCAACAACAACCTCAACATTGAAAAACGACAACAACCTCAACATTGAAAAACACCAACAAATTCAACAACATCCTCAACTTTGAAAAACAATAACAACCTCAACATTGAAAAACACCAACAAATTCAACAACAACCTCGACATTGAAAAACACCATCAAATTCAACAACGACCTCAACATTGAAAAACACGAACAAATTCAACAACAACCTCAACATTGAAAAACAACAACAACCTCAACATTGAAAAACACCAACAAATTCAACAACAAATTCAACATTGAAAATTACCAACAAATTCAACAACAACCTCGACATTGAAAAACACCAACAAATTCAACAACAACCTCCACATTGAACAACAACAACAACCTGAACATTGAAAAACACCAACAATTTCAACAACAACTTCAACATTGAAAAACACCAACAAATTCAACAACAACCTCGACATTGAAAAACACCAACAAATTCAACAACAACCTCAACATTGAAAAACTACAACAACCTCAACATTGAAAAACGCCAACACATACAACAACAACCTCAACGTTGAAAAACAACAACAACCTCAACATTGAAAAACACCAACAAATTCAACAATAACCTCAACATTTAAAAACACCAACAAATTCAACAACAACCTCAACATTGAAAAACACCAACAAATTCAACAACAACCTCAACATTGAAAAACACCAACAAATTCAACAACAACCTCAACATTGAAAAACAACAACAACCTCAACATTGAAAAACAGCAACAAATTCAACAACAACTTCAAAATTGAGAAACACCAACAAATTCAACAACAACTTCAACATTGAAAATCACCAACAAATTCAACAACAACCTCGACATTGAAAAACACCAACAAATTCAACAACAACCTCAACATTGAAAAACACAACAACCTCAACATTGAAAAACACCAACAAATACAACAACAACCTCAACATTGAAAACGAACAACAACCTCAACATTGAAAAACACCAACAAATTCAACAACAACCTCAACATTGAAAAACAACAACAACCTCAACATTGAAAAACAGCAACAACCTCAACATTGAAAAACGCCAACAAATTCAACAACAACCTCAACATTGAAAACGAACAACAACCTCAACATTGAAAAACACCAACAAATTCAACAACAACCTCAACATTGAAAAACAACAACAACCTCAACATTGATTAACAGCAACAACCTCAACATTGAAAAACACCAACAAATTCAACAACAACCTCGAAATTGAAAAACAGCAACAAATTCAACAACAACCTGAACATTAAAAAACAACAACAACCTGAACATTGAAAAACACCAACAAATTCAACAACAACCTCAACAATGAAAAACACCAACAAATTCAACAACAACCTCAACATTGAAAAACACCAACAAATTTAACAACAACCTCAACTTTGAAAAACAACAACAACCTCAACATGGAAAAACACCAACAAATTCAACAACAACCTCAACATTGAAAAACAACAACAACCTCAAAATTGAAAAACACCAACAAATTCAACAACAACCTCAACATTTAAAAACAACAACAACCTCAGCATTGAAAAACACCAACAAATTCAACAACAACCTCAACATTGAAAATCACAAACAAATTCAACAACAACTTCAACATTGAAAAACACCAACAAATTCAACAACAACCTCGACATTGAAAAACACCAACAAATTCAACAACAACCTCAACATTGAAAAACTACAACAACCTCAAAATTGAAAAACACCAACAAATACAACAACAACCTCAACATTGAAAAACAACAACAACCTCAACATTGAGAAAACACCAACAAATTCAACAACAACCTTCAACATTGAAAAACACCAACAAATTCAACAACAACCTCAACATTGAAAAGCAGCAACAACCTCAACATTGAAAAACAACAACAACCTCAACATTGAAAAACACCAACAAATTCAACAACAACCTCAACATTGAAAAACAACAACAACCTCAACATTGAAAAACAGCAACAAATTCAACAACAACTTCAAAATTGAAAAACACCAACAAATTCAACAACAACCTCGAAATTGAAAAACACCAACAAATTCAACAACAACCTCAACATTGAAAAACAACAACAACCTCAACAATGAAAAACACCAACAAATTCAACAACAACCTCAACATTGAAAAACAACAACAACCTCAACATTGAAAAACACCAACAAATTCAACAATAACCTCAACATTTAAAAACACCAACAAATTCAACAACAACCTCAACATTGAAAAGCGACAACAACCTCAACATTGAAAAACACCAACAAATTCAACAACAACCTCAACATTGAAAAACGACAACAACCTCAACATTGAAAAACACCAACAAATTCAACAACAACCTCAACATTGAAAAACAACAACAACCTCAACATTGATAAATACCAACAAATTCAACAACAACTTCAACATTGAAAAACACCAACAAATTCAACAACAACATCGACATTGAAAAACACCATCAAATTCAACAACGACCTCAACATTGAAAAACACGAACAAATTCAACAACAACCTCAACATTGAAAAACAACAACAACCTCAACATTGAAAAACACCAACAAATTCAACAAAAAATTCAACATTGAAAATTACCAACAAATTCAACAACAACCTCGACATTGAAAAACACCAACAAATTCAACAACAACCTCCATATTGAACAACAACAACAACCTGAACATTGAAAAACACCAACAATTTCAACAACAACTTCAACATTGAAAAACACCAACAAATTCAACAACAACCTCGACATTGAAAAACACCAACAAATTCAACAACAACCTCAACATTGAAAAACTACAACAACCTCAACATTGAAAAACGCCAACACATACAACAACAACCTCAACGTTGAAAAACAACAACAACCTCAACATTGAAAAACACCAACAAATTCAACAATAACCTCAACATTTAAAAACACCAACAAATTCAACAACAACCTCAACATTGAAAAACACCAACAAATTCAACATCAACCTCAACATTGAAAAACACCAACAAATTCAACAACAACCTCAACATTGAAAAACAACAACAACCTCAACATTGAAAAACAGCAACAAATTCAACAACAACTTCAAAATTGAAAAACACCAACAAATTCAACAACAACTTCAACATTGAAAATCACCAACAAATTCAACAACAACCTCGACATTGAAAAACACCAACAAATTCAACAACAACCTCAACATTGAAAAACACAACAACCTCAACATTGAAAAACACCAACAAATACAACAACAACCTCAACATTGAAAACGAACAACAACCTCAACATTGAAAAACACCAACAAATTGAACAACAACCTCAACATTGAAAAACAACAACAACCTCAACATTGAAAAACAGCAACAACCTCAACATTGAAAAACGCCAACAAATTCAACAACAACCTCAACATTGAAAACGAACAACAACCTCAACATTGAAAAACACCAACAAATTCAACAACAACCTCAACATTGAAAAACAACAACAACCTCAACATTGAAAAACAGCAACAACCTCAACATTGAAAAACACCAACAAATTCAACAACAACCTTGAAATTGAAAAACAGCAACAAATTCAACAACAACCTCAACATTAAAAAACAACAACAACCTGAACATTGAAAAACACCAACAAATTCAACAACAACCTCAACAATGAAAAACACCAACAAATTCAACAACAACCTCAACATTGAAAAACACCAACAAATATTACAACAACCTCAACTTTGAAAAACAACAACAACCTCAACATGGAAAAACACCAACAAATTCAACAACAACCTCAACATTGAAAAACAACAACAACCTCAAAATTGAAAAACACCAACAAATTCAACAACAACCTCAACATTTAAAAACAACAACAACCTCAGCATTGAAAAGCACCAACAAATTCAACAACAACCTCAACATTGAAAATCACAAACAAATTCAACAACAACTTCAACATTGAAAAACACCAACAAATTCAACAACAACCTCGACATTGAAAAACACAAACAAATTCAACAACAACCTCAACATTGAAAAACTACAACAACCTCAAAATTGAAAAACACCAACAAATACAACAACAACCTCAACATTGAAAAACAACAACAACCTCAACATTGAGAAAACACCAACAAATTCAACAACAACCTTCAACATTGAAAAACACCAACAAATTCAACAACAACCTCAACATTGAAAAGCAGCAACAACCTCAACATTGAAAAACAACTACAACCTCAACATTGAAAAACACCAACAAATTCAACAACAACCTCAACATTGAAAAACAACAACAACCTCAACATTGAAAAACAGCAACAAATTCAACAACAACTTCAAAATTGAAAACCACCAACAAATTCAACAACAACCTCGAAATTGAAAAACACCAACAAATTCAACAACAACCTCAACATTGAAAAACAACAACAACCTCAACAATGAAAAACACCAACAAATTCAACAACAACCTCGACATTGAAAAACACCAACAAATTCAACAACAACCTCAACATTGAAAAACACAACAACCTCAACATTGAAAAACACCAACAAATACAACAACAACCTCAACATTGAAAACGAACAACAACCTCAACATTGAAAAACACCAACAAATTCAACAACAACCTCAACATTGAAAAACACCAACAAATACAACAACAACCTCAACATTGAAAACGAACAACAACCTCAACATTGAAAAACACCAACAAATTCAACAACAACCTCAACATTGAAAAACAACAACAACCTCAACATTGAAAAACAGCAACAACCTCAACATTGAAAAACGCCAACAAATTCAACAACAACCTCAACATTGAAAACGAACAACAACCTCAACATTGAAAAACACCAACAAATTCAACAACAACCTCAACATTGAAAAACAACAACAACCTCAACATTGAAAAACAGCAACAACCTCAACATTGAAAAACACCAACAAATTCAACAACAACCTCGAAATTGAAAAACAGCAACAAATTCAACAACAACCTCAACATTAAAAAACAACAACAACCTGAACATTGAAAAACACCAACAAATTCAACAACAACCTCAACAATGAAAAAGACCAACAAATTCAACAACAACCTCAACATTGAAAAACACCAACAAATTTAACAACAACCTCAACTTTGAAAAACAACAACAACCTCAACATGGAAAAACACCAACAAATTCAACAACAACCTCAACATTGAAAAACAACAACAACCTCAAAATTGAAAAACACCAACAAATTCAACAACAACCTCAACATTTAAAAACAACAACAACCTCAGCATTGAAAAGCACCAACAAATTCAACAACAACCTCAACATTGAAAATCACAAACAAATTCAACAACAACTTCAACATTGAAAAACACCAACAAATTCAACAACAACCTCGACATTGAAAAACACCAACAAATTCAACAACAACCTCAACATTGAAAAACTACAACAACCTCAAAATTGAAAAACACCAACAAATACAACAACAACCTCAACATTGAAAAACAACAACAACCTCAACATTGAGAAAACACCAACAAATTCAACAACAACCTTCAACATTGAAAAACACCAACAAATTCAACAACAACCTCAACATTGAAAAGCAGCAACAACCTCAACATTGAAAAACAACAACAACCTCAACATTGAAAAACACCAACAAATTCAACAACAACCTCAACATTGAAAAACAACAACAACCTCAACATTGAAAAACAGCAACAAATTCAACAACAACTTCAAAATTGAAAAACACCAACAAATTCAACAACAACCTCGAAATTGAAAAACACCAACAAATTCAACAACAACCTCATACATTGAAAAACAACAACAACCTCAACAATGAAAAACACCAACAAATTCAACAACAACCTCAACATTGAAAAACAACAACAACCTCAACATTGAAAAACACCAACAAATTCAACAATAACCTCAACATTTAAAAACACCAACAAATTCAACAACAACCTCAACATTGAAAAGCGACAACAACCTCAACATTGAAAAACACCAACAAATTCAACAACAACCTCAACATTGAAAAACGACAACAACCTCAACATTGAAAAACACCAACAAATTCAACAACAACCTCAACATTGAAAAACAACAACAACCTCAACATTGATAAATACCAACAAATTCAACAACAACTTCAACATTGAAAAACACCAACAAATTCAACAACAACATCGACATTGAAAAACACCATCAAATTCAACAACGACCTCAACATTGAAAAACACGAACAAATTCAACAACAACCTCAACATTGAAAAACAACAACAACCTCAACATTGAAAAACACCAACAAATTCAACAAAAAATTCAACATTGAAAATTACCAACAAATTCAACAACAACCTCGACATTGAAAAACACCAACAAATTCAACAACAACCTCCATATTGAACAACAACAACAACCTGAACATTGAAAAACACCAACAATTTCAACAACAACTTCAACATTGAAAAACACCAACAAATTCAACAACAACCTCGACATTGAAAAACACCAACAAATTCAACAACAACCTCAACATTGAAAAACTACAACAACCTCAACATTGAAAAACGCCAACACATACAACAACAACCTCAACGTTGAAAAACAACAACAACCTCAACATTGAAAAACACCAACAAATTCAACAATAACCTCAACATTTAAAAACACCAACAAATTCAACAACAACCTCAACATTGAAAAACACCAACAAATTCAACAACAACCTCAACATTGAAAAACACCAACAAATTCAACAACAACCTCAACATTGAAAAACAACAACAACCTCAACATTGAAAAACAGCAACAAATTCAACAACAACTTCAAAATTGAAAAACACCAACAAATTCAACAACAACTTCAACATTGAAAATCACCAACAAATTCAACAACAACCTCGACATTGAAAAACACCAACAAATTCAACAACAACCTCAACATTGAAAAACACAACAACCTCAACATTGAAAAACACCAACAAATACAACAACAACCTCAACATTGAAAACGAACAACAACCTCAACATTGAAAAACACCAACAAATTCAACAACAACCTCAACATTGAAAAACAACAACAACCTCAACATTGATTAACAGCAACAACCTCAACATTGAAAAACACCAACAAATTCAACAACAACCTCGAAATTGAAAAACAGCAACAAATTCAACAACAACCTCAACATTAAAAAACAACAACAACCTGAACATTGAAAAACACCAACAAATTCAACAACAACCTCAACAATGAAAAACACCAACAAATTCAACAACAACCTCAACATTGAAAAACACCAACAAATTTAACAACAACCTCAACTTTGAAAAACAACAACAACCTCAACATGGAAAAACACCAACAAATTCAACAACAACCTCAACATTGAAAAACAACAACAACCTCAAAATTGAAAAACACCAACAAATTCAACAACAACCTCAACATTTAAAAACAACAACAACCTCAGCATTGAAAAACACCAACAAATTCAACAACAACCTCAACATTGAAAATCACAAACAAATTCAACAACAACTTCAACATTGAAAAACACCAACAAATTCAACAACAACCTCGACATTGAAAAACACCAACAAATTCAACAACAACCTCAACATTGAAAAACTACAACAACCTCAAAATTGAAAAACACCAACAAATACAACAACAACCTCAACATTGAAAAACAACAACAACCTCAACATTGAGAAAACACCAACAAATTCAACAACAACCTTCAACATTGAAAAACACCAACAAATTCAACAACAACCTCAACATTGAAAAGCAGCAACAACCTCAACATTGAAAAACAACAACAACTTCAACATTGAAAAACACCAACAAATTCAACAACAACCTCAACATTGAAAAACAACAACAACCTCAACATTGAAAAACAGCAACAATTTCAACAACAACTTCAAAATTGAAAAACACCAACAAATTCAACAACAACCTCGAAATTGAAAAACACCAACAAATTCAACAACAACCTCAACATTGAAAAACAACAACAACCTCAACAATGAAAAACACCAACAAATTCAACAACAACCTCAACATTGAAAAACAACAACAACCTCAACATTGAAAAACACCAACAAATTCAACAATAACCTCAACATTTAAAAACACCAACAAATTCAACAACAACCTCAATTGAAAAACGACAACAACCTCAACATTGAAAAACACCAACAAATTCAACAACAACCTCAACATTGAAAAACAACAACAACCTCAACATTGATAAATACCAACAAATTCAACAACAACTTCAACATTGAAAAACACCAACAAATTCAACAACAACCTCAGCATTGAAAAACAACAACAACCTCAACATTGAAAAACACCAACAAATTCAACAAAAAATTCAACATTGAAAATTACCAACAAATTCAACAACAACCTCCACATTGAAAAACACCAACAAATTCAACAACAACCTCCATATTGAACAACAACAACAACCTGAACATTGAAAAACACCAACAATTTCAACAACAACTTCAACATTGAAAAACACCAACAAATTCAACAACAACCTCGACATTGAAAAACACCAACAAATTCAACAACAACCTCAACATTGAAAAACTACAACAACCTCAACATTGAAAAACGCCAACACATACAACAACAACCTCAACGTTGAAAAACAACAACAACCTCAACATTGAAAAACACCAACAAATTCAACAATAACCTCAACATTTAAAAACACCAACAAATTCTACAACAACCTCAACATTGAAAAACACCAACAAATTCAACAACAACCTCAACATTGAAAAACACCAACAAATTCAACAACAACCTCAACATTGAAAAACAACAACAACCTCAACATTGAAAAACAGCAACAAATTCAACAACAACTTCAAAATTGAAAAACACCAACAAATTCAACAACAACTTCAACATTGAAAATCACCAACAAATTCAACAACAACCTCGACATTGAAAAACACCAACAAATTCAACAACAACCTCAACATTGAAAAACACAACAACCTCAACATTGAAAAACACCAACAAATACAACAACAACCTCAACATTGAAAAACAACAACAACCTCAACATTGAAAAACAGCAACAACCTCAACATTGAAAAACGCCAACAAATTCAACAACAACCTCAACATTGAAAACGAACAACAACCTCAACATTGAAAAACACCAACAAATTCAACAACAACCTCAACATTGAAAAACAACAACAACCTCAACATTGAAAAACAGCAACAACCTCAACATTGAAAAACACCAACAAATTCAACAACAACCTCGAAATTGAAAAACAGCAACAAATTCAACAACAACCTCAACATTAAAAAACAACAACAACCTGAACATTGAAAAACACCAACAAATTCAACAACAACCTCAACAATGAAAAACACCAACAAATTCAACAACAACCTCAACATTGAAAAACACCAACAAATTTAACAACAACCTCAACTTTGAAAAACAACAACAACCTCAACATGGAAAAACACCAACAAATTCAACAACAACCTCAACATTGAAAAACAACAACAACCTCAAAATTGAAAAACACCAACAAATTCAACAACAACCTCAACATTTAAAAACAACAACAACCTCAGCATTGAAAAACACCAACAAATTCAACAACAACCTCAACATTGAAAATCACAAACAAATTCAACAACAACTTCAACATTGAAAAACACCAACAAATTCAACAACAACCTCGACATTGAAAAACACCAACAAATTCAACAACAACCTCAACATTGAAAAACTACAACAACCTCAAAATTGAAAAACACCAACAAATACAACAACAACCTCAACATTGAAAAACAACAACAACCTCAACATTGAGAAAACACCAACAAATTCAACAACAACCTTCAACATTGAAAAACACCAACAAATTCAACAACAACCTCAACATTGAAAAGCAGCAACAACCTCAACATTGAAAAACAACAACAACTTCAACATTGAAAAACACCAACAAATTCAACAACAACCTCAACATTGAAAAACAACAACAACCTCAACATTGAAAAACAGCAACAATTTCAACAACAACTTCAAAATTGAAAAACACCAACAAATTCAACAACAACCTCGAAATTGAAAAACACCAACAAATTCAACAACAACCTCAACATTGAAAAACAACAACAACCTCAACAATGAAAAACACCAACAAATTCAACAACAACCTCAACATTGAAAAACAACAACAACCTCAACATTGAAAAACACCAACAAATTCAACAATAACCTCAACATTTAAAAACACCAACAAATTCAACAACAACCTCAACATTGAAAAACGACAACAACCTCAACATTGAAAAACACCAACAAATTCAACAACAACCTCAACATTGAAAAACAACAACAACCTCAACATTGATAAATACCAACAAATTCAACAACAACTTCAACATTGAAAAACACCAACAAATTCAACAACAACCTCGACATTGAAAAACACCATCAAATTCAACAACGACCTCAACATTGAAAAACACGAACAAATTCAACAACAACCTCAACATTGAAAAACAACAACAACCTCAACATTGAAAAACACCAACAAATTCAACAACAAATTCAACATTGAAAATTACCAACAAATTCAACAACAACCTCGACATTGAAAAACACCAACAAATTCAACAACAACCTCCACATTGAACAACAACAACAACCTGAACATTGAAAAACACCAACAATTTCAACAACAACTTCAACATTGAAAAACACCAACAAATTCAACAACAACCTCGACATTGAAAAACACCAACAAATTCAACAACAACCTCAACATTGAAAAACTACAACAACCTCAACATTGAAAAACGCCAACACATACAACAACAACCTCAACTTTGAAAAACAACAACAACCTCAACATTGAAAAACACCAACAAATTCAACAATAACCTCAACATTTAAAAACACCAACAAATTCAACAACAACCTCAACAATGAAAAACGCCAACAAATTCAACAACAACCTCAACATTGAAAAACACCAACAAATTTAACAACAACCTCAACTTTGAAAAACAACAACAACCTCAACATGGAAAAAACGAACAAATTCAACAACAACCTCAACATTGAAAAACAACAACAACCTCAAAATTGAAAAACACCAACAAATTCAACAACAACCTCAACATTTAAAAACAACAACAACCTCAACATTGAAAAACACCAACAAATTCAATAACAACCTCAACATTGAAAAACACCAACAAATTCAACAACAACTTCAACATTGAAAATCCCCAACAAATTCAACAACAACCTCGACATTGAAAAACACCAACAAATTCAACAACAACCTCAACATTGAAAAACTACAACAACCTCAACATTGAAAAACACCAACAAATACAACAACAACCTCAACATTGAAAACGAACAACAACCTCAACATTGAAAAACACCAACAAATTCAACAACAACCTCAACATTGAAAAACAACAACAACCTCAACATTGAAAAACAACAACAACCTCAACATTGAAAAACACCAACAAATTCAACAACAACCTCAACATTGAAAAACAACAACAACCTGAACATTGAAAAACACCAACAAATTCAACAACAACTTCAACATTGAAAAACACCAACAAATTCAACAACAACCTCGACATTGAAAAACACCAACAAATTCAACAACAACCTCAACATTGAAAAACTACAACAACCTCAACATTGAAAAACACTAACACATACAACAACAACCTCAACGTTGAAAAACAACAACAACCTCAACATTGAAAAACACCAACAAATTCAATAACAACCTCAACATTGAAAAACACCAACAAATTCAACAACAACCTCAAAATTGAAAAACAACAACAACTTCAAAATTGAAAAACAACAACAACCTCAACATTGAAAAACACCAACAAATTCAACAACAACCTCAACATTGAAAAACAACAACAACCTCAACATTGAAAAACACCAACAAATTCAACAACAACCTCAACAATGAAAAACACCAACAAATTCAACAACAACCTCAACATTGAAAAACACCCACAAATTTAACAACAACCTCAACATGGAAAAAACCAACAAATTCAACAACAATCTCAACATTGAAAAACAACAACAATCTCAAAATTGAAAAACACCAACAAATTCAACAACAACCTCAACATTTAAAAACAACAACAACCTCAACATTGAAAAACACCAACAAATTCAACAACAACCTCAACATTGAAAAACACCAACAAATTCAACAACAACTTCAACATTGAAAATCACCAACAAATTCAACAACAACCTCGACATTGAAAAACACCAACAAATTCAACAACAACCTCAACATTGAAAAACAACAACAACCTCAACATTGAAAAACACCAACAAATTCAACAACAACTTCAACATTGAAAAACACCAACAAATTCAACAACAACCTCGAAATTGAAAAACAGCAACAAATTCAGCAACAACCTCAACATTGAAAAACAACAACAACCTCAACATTGAAAAACACCAACAAATTCAACAACAACCTCAACAATGAAAAAGACCAACAACCTCTACATTGAAAAACAACAACAACCTCAACATTGAAAAACACCAACAAATTCAACAACAACCTCAACATTGAAAATCAACAACAACCTCAACATTGATAAATACCAACAAATTCAACAACAACTTCAACATTGAAAAACACCAACAAATTCAACAACAACCTCGACATTGAAAAACACCATCAAATTCAACAACGACCTCAACATTGAAAAACACGAACAAATTCAACAACAACCTCAACATTGAAAAACAACAACAACCTCAACATTGAAAAACACCAACAAATTCAACAACAAATTCAACATTGAAAATTACCAACAAATTCAACAACAACCTCGACATTGAAAAACACCAACAAATTCAACAACAACCTCCACATTGAACAACAACAACAACCTGAACATTGAAAAACACCAACAATTTCAACAACAACTTCAACATTGAAAAACACCAACAAATTCAACAACAACCTCGACATTGAAAAACACCAACAAATTCAACAACAACCTCAACATTGAAAAACTACAACAACCTCAACATTGAAAAACGCCAACACATACAACAACAACCTCAACTTTGAAAAACAACAACAACCTCAACATTGAAAAACACCAACAAATTCAACAATAACCTCAACATTTAAAAACACCAACAAATTCAACAACAACCTCAACATTGAAAAACACCAACAATTTCAACAACAACCTCAACATTGAAAAACAACAACAACCTCAACATTGAAAAACACCAACAAATTCAACAACAACCTCAACAATGAAAAACGCCAACAAATTCAACAACAACCTCAACATTGAAAAACACCAACAAATTTAACAACAACCTCAACTTTGAAAAACAACAACAACCTCAACATGGAAAAAACGAACAAATTCAACAACAACCTCAACATTGAAAAACAACAACAACCTCAAAATTGAAAAACACCAACAAATTCAACAACAACCTCAACATTTAAAAACAACAACAACCTCAACATTGAAAAACACCAACAAATTCAATAACAACCTCAACATTGAAAAACACCAACAAATTCAACAACAACTTCAACATTGAAAATCCCCAACAAATTCAACAACAACCTCGACATTGAAAAACACCAACAAATTCAACAACAACCTCAACATTGAAAAACTACAACAACCTCAACATTGAAAAACACCAACAAATACAACAACAACCTCAACATTGAAAACGAACAACAACCTCAACATTGAAAAACACCAACAAATTCAACAACAACCTCAACATTGAAAAACAACAACAACCTCAACATTGAAAAACAACAACAACCTCAACATTGAAAAACACCAACAAATTCAACAACAACCTCAACATTGAAAAACAACAACAACCTGAACATTGAAAAACACCAACAAATTCAACAACAACTTCAACATTGAAAAACACCAACAAATTCAACAACAACCTCGACATTGAAAAACACCAACAAATTCAACAACAACCTCAACATTGAAAAACTACAACAACCTCAACATTGAAAAACACTAACACATACAACAACAACCTCAACGTTGAAAAACAACAACAACCTCAACATTGAAAAACACCAACAAATTCAATAACAACCTCAACATTGAAAAACACCAACAAATTCAACAACAACCTCAAAATTGAAAAACAACAACAACTTCAAAATTGAAAAACAACAACAACGTCAACATTGAAAAACACCAACAAATTCAACAACAACCTCAACATTGAAAAACAACAACAACCTCAACATTGAAAAACACCAACAAATTCAACAACAACCTCAACAATGAAAAACACCAACAAATTCAACAACAACCTCAACATTGAAAAACACCCACAAATTTAACAACAACCTCAACATGGAAAAAACCAACAAATTCAACAACAACCTCAACATTGAAAAACAACAACAATCTCAAAATTGAAAAACACCAACAAATTCAACAACAACCTCAACATTTAAAAACAACAACAACCTCAACATTGAAAAACACCAACAAATTCAACAACAACCTCAACATTGAAAAACACCAACAAATTCAACAACAACTTCAACATTGAAAATCACCAACAAATTCAACAACAACCTCGACATTGAAAAACACCAACAAATTCAACAACAACCTCAACATTGAAAAACAACAACAACCTCAACATTGAAAAACACCAACAAATTCAACAACAACTTCAACATTGAAAAACACCAACAAATTCAACAACAACCTCGAAATTGAAAAACAGCAACAAATTCAACAACAACCTCAACATTGAAAAACAACAACAACCTCAACATTGAAAAACACCAACAAATTCAACAACAACCTCAATATTAAAAAACAACAACAACCTCAACATTGAAAAACACCAACAAATTCAACAACAACCTCAACAATGAAAAAGACCAACAACCTCTACATTGAAAAACAACAACAACCTCAACATTGAAAAACACCAACAAATTCAACAACAACCTCAACATTGAAAATCAACAACAACCTCAACATTGAAAAACACCAACAAATTCAACAACAACTTCAACATTGAAAAACACCAACAAATTCAACAACAACCTCGAAATTGAAAAACAGCAACAAATTCAACAACATCCTCAACATTGAAAAACAACAACAACCTCAACATTGAAAAACACCAACAAATTCAACAACAACCTCAACATTAAAAAACAACAACAACCTCAACATTGAAAAACACCAACAAATACAACAACAACCTCAACAATGAAAAACACCAACAAATTCAACAACAACCTTAACATTGAAAAACACCAACAAATTTAACAACAACCTCAACTTTGAAAAACAACAACAACCTCAACATGGAGAAACACCAACAAATTCAACAACAACCTCAACATTGAAAAACAACAACAACATCAAAATTGAAAAACACCAACAAATTCAACAACAACCTCAACATTTAAAAACAACAACAACCTCAACATTGAAAAACACCAACAAATTCAACAACAACCTCAACATTGAAAAACACAAACAAATTCAACAACAACTTCAACATTGAAAAACACCAACAAATTCAACAACAACCTCGAGATTGAAAAACACCAACAAATTCAACAACAACCTCAACATTGAAAAACTACAACAACCTCAAAATTGAAAAACACCAACAAATACAACAACAACCTCAACATTGAAAAACAACAACAACCTCAACATTGAGAAACACCAACAAATTCAACACAACCTTCAACATTGAAAAACACCAACAAATTCAACAACAACCTCAACATTGAAAAACAACAACTTCAACATTGAAAAACAACAACAACCTCAACATTGAAAAACACCAACAAATTCAACAACAACCTCAACATTGAAGAACAACAATAACGTCAACATTGAAAAACACCAACAAATTCAACAACAACCTCAACAATGAAAAACACCAACAAATTCAACAACAACCTCAACATTGAAAAACACCAACAAATTTAACAACAACCTCAACTTTGAAAAACAACAACAACCTCAACATGGAAAAAACCAACAAATTCAACAACAACCTCAACATTGAAAAACACCAACAAATTCAACAACAACCTCAACATTGAAAAACACCAACAAATTCAACAACAACTTCAACAATGAAAAACACCAACAAATTGAACAACAACCTCAACATTGAAAAACACCAACAAATTTAACAACAACCTCAACTTTGAAAAACAACAACAACCTCAACATGAAAAAAACCAACAAATTCAACAACAACCTCAACATTGAAAAACAACAACAACCTCAACATTGAAAAACTCCAACAAATTCAACAACAACCTCAACATTTAAAAACAACAACAACCACAACATTGAAAAACACCAACAAATTCAACAACAACCTCAACATTGAAAAACACCAACAAATTCAACAACAACTTCAACATTGAAAATCACCAACAAATTCAACAACAACCTCGACATTGAAAAACACCAACAAATTCAACAACAACTTCAACATTGAAAAACACCAACAAATTCAACAACAACCTCGACATTGAAAAACACCAACAAATTCAACAACAACCTCAACATTGAAAAACTACAACAACCTCAACATTGAAAAACACTAACACATACAACAACAACCTCAACGTTGAAAAACAACAACAACCTCAACATTGAAAAACACCAACAAATTCAATAACAACCTCAACATTGAAAAACACCAACAAATTCAACAACAACCTCAAAATTGAAAAACAACAACAACTTCAAAATTGAAAAACAACAACAACCTCAACATTGAAAAACACCAACAAATTCAACAACAACCTCAACATTGAAAAACAACAACAACCTCAACATTGAAAAACACCAACAAATTCAACAACAACCTCAACAATGAAAAACACCAACAAATTCAACAACAACCTCAACATTGAAAAACACCCACAAATTTAACAACAACCTCAACATGGAAAAAACCAACAAATTCAACAACAACCTCAACATTGAAAAACAACAACAATCTCAAAATTGAAAAACACCAACAAATTCAACAACAACCTCAACATTTAAAAACAACAACAACCTCAACATTGAAAAACACCAACAAATTCAACAACAACCTCAACATTGAAAAACACCAACAAATTCAACAACAACTTCAACATTGAAAATCACCAACAAATTCAACAACAACCTCGACATTGAAAAACACCAACAAATTCAACAACAACCTCAACATTGAAAAACTACAACAACCTCAACATTGAAAAACACCAACAAATACAACAACAACCTCAACATTGAAAACGAACAACAACCTCAACATTGAAAAACACCAACAAATTCAACAGCAACCTCAACATTGAAAACCAACAACAACCTCAACATTGAAACACAACAACAACCTCAACATTGAAAAACACCAAAAATTCAACAACAACCTCAACATTGAAAAACAACAACAACCTCAACATTGAAAAACACCAACAAATTCAACAACAACTTCAACATTGAAAAACACCAACAAATTCAACAACAACCTCGAAATTGAAAAACAGCAACAAATTCAACAACAACCTCAACATTGAAAAACAACAACAACCTCAACATTGAAAAACACCAACAAATTCAACAACAACCTCAATATTAAAAAACAACAACAACCTCAACATTGAAAAACACCAACAAATTCAACAACAACCTCAACAATGAAAAAGACCAACAACCTCTACATTGAAAAACAACAACAACCTCAACATTGAAAAACACCAACAAATTCAACAACAACCTCAACATTGAAAATCAACAACAACCTCAACATTGAAAAACACCAACAAATTCAACAACAACTTCAACATTGAAAAACACCAACAAATTCAACAACAACCTCGAAATTGAAAAACAGCAACAAATTCAACAACAACCTCAACATTGAAAAACAACAACAACCTCAACATTGAAAAACACCAACAAATTCAACAACAACCTCAACATTAAAAAACAACAACAACCTCAACATTGAAAAACACCAACAAATTCAACAACAACCTCAACAATGAAAAACACCAACAAATTCAACAACAACCTTAACATTGAAAAACACCAACAAATTTAACAACAACCTCAACTTTGAAAAACAACAACAACCTCAACATGGAGAAACACCAACAAATTCAACAACAACCTCAACATTGAAAAACAACAACAACATCAAAATTGAAAAACACCAACTAATTCAACAACAACCTCAACATTTAAAAACAACAACAACCTCAACATTGAAAAACACCAACAAATTCAACAACAACCTCAACATTGAAAAACACAAACAAATTCAACAACAACTTCAACATTGAAAAACACCAACAAATTCAACAACAACCTCGAGATTGAAAAACACCAACAAATTCAACAACAACCTCAACATTGAAAAACTACAACAACCTCAAAATTGAAAAACACCAACAAATACAACAACAACCTCAACATTGAAAAACAACAACAACCTCAACATTGAGAAACACCAACAAATTCAACACAACCTTCAACATTGAAAAACACCAACAAATTCAACAACAACCTCAACATTGAAAAACAACAACTTCAACATTGAAAAACAACAACAACCTCAACATTGAAAAACACCAACAAATTCAACAACAACCTCAAAATTGAAGAACAACAATAACGTCAACATTGAAAAACACCAACAAATTCAACAACAACCTCAACAATGAAAAACACCAACAAATTCAACAACAACCTCAACATTGAAAAACACCAACAAATTTAACAACAACCTCAACTTTGAAAAACAACAACAACCTCAACATGGAAAAAACCAACAAATTCAACAACAACCTCAACATTGAAAAACACCAACAAATTCAACAACAACCTCAACATTGAAAAACACCAACAAATTCAACAACAACCTCAACAATGAAAAACACCAACAAATTCAACAACAACCTCAACATTGAAAAACACCATCAAATTTAACAACAACCTCAACTTTGAAAAACAACAACAACCTCAACATGAAAAAAACCAACAAATTCAACAACAACCTCAACATTGAAAAACAACAACAACCTCAACATTGAAAAACTCCAACAAATTCAACAACAACCTCGACATTTAAAAACAACAACAACCACAACATTGAAAAACACCAACAAATTCAACAACAACCTCAACAGTGAAAAACACCAACAAATTCAACAACAACTTCAACATTGAAAATCACCAACAAATTCAACAACAACCTCGACATTGAAAAACATCAACAAATTCAACAACAGCCTCAACATTGAAAAACTACAACAACCTCAACATTGAAAAACACCAACAAATACAACAACAACCTCAACATTGAAAACGAACAACAACCTCAACATTGAAAAACACCAACAAATTCAACAACAACCTCAACATTGAAAAACAACAACAACCTCAACATTGAAAAACAGCAACAACCTCAACATTGAAAAACACCAACAAATTCAACAACAACCTCAACATTGAAAAACAACAACAACCTCAACATTGAAAAACACCAACAAATTCAACAACAACTTCAACATTGAAAAACACCAACAAATTCAACAACAACCTCGAAATTGAAAAACAGCAACAAATTCAACAACAACCTCAACTTTGAAAAACAGCAACAACCTCAACCTTGAAAAACACCAACAAATTCAACAACAACCTCAACATTAAAAAACAACAACAACCTCAACATTGAAAAACACCAACAAATTCAGCAACAACCTCAACATTGAAAAACACCAACAAATTTAACAACAACCAGAACTTTGAAAAACAACAACAACCTCAACATGGAAAAACACCAACAAATTCAACAACAACCTCAACATTGAAAAACAACAACAACCTCAAAATTGAAAAACACCAACAAATTCAACAACAACCTCAACATTTAAAAACAACAACAACCTCAACATTGAAAAACACCAACAAATTCAACAACAACCTCAACATTGAAAATCACAAACAAATTCAACAACAACTTCAACATTGAAAAACACCAACAAATTCAACAACAACCTCGACATTGAAAAACACCAACAAATTCAACAACAACCTCAAAATTGAAAAACTACAACAACCTCAAAATTGAAAAACACCAACAAATACAACAACAACCTCAACATTGAAAAACAACAACAACCTCAACATTGAGCAAACACCAACAAATTCAACAACAACCTTCAACATTGAAAAACACCAACAAATTCAACAACAACCTCAACATTGAAAAACAACAACAACCTCAACATTGAAAAACAACAACAACCTCAACATTGAAAAACACCAACAAATTCAACAACAACCTCAACATTGAAAAACAACAACAACCTCAACATTGAAAAACAGCAACAAATTCAACAACAACTTCAAAATTGAAAAACAGCAACAAATTCAACAACAACTTCAACATTGAAAATCACCAACAAATTCAACAACAACCTCGACATTGAAAAACACCAACAAATTCAACAACAACCTCAACATTGAAAAACACAACAACCTCAACATTGAAAAACACCAACAAATACAACAACAACCTCAACATTGAAAACGAACAACAACCTCAACATTGAAAAACACCAACAAATTCAACAACAACCTCAACATTGAAAAACAACAACAACCTCCACATTGAAAAACAGCAACAACCTCAACATTGAAAAACACCAACAAATTCAACAACAACCTCGAAATTGAAAAACAGCAACAAATTCAACAACAACCTCAACATTAAAAAACAACAACAACCTCAACATTGAAAAACACCAACAAATTCAACAACAACCTCAACAATGAAAAACACCAACAAATTCAACAACAACCTCAACATTGAAAAACACCAACAAATTTAACAACAACCTCAACTTTGAAAAACAACAACAACCTCAACATGGAAAAACACCAACAAATTCAACAACAACCTCAACATTGAAAAACAACAACAACCTCAAAATTGAAAAACACCAACAAATTCAACAACAACCTCAACATTTAAAAACAACAACAACCTCAGCATTGAAAAACACCAACAAATTCAACAACAACCTCAACATTGAAAATCACAAACAAATTCAACAACAACTTCAACATTGAAAAACACCAACAAATTCAACAACAACCTCAACATTGAAAAACAACAACAACCTCAACATTGAAAAACTCCAACAAATTCAACAACAACCTCGACATTTAAAAACAACAACAACCACAACATTGAAAAACACCAACAAATTCAACAACAACCTCAACATTGAAAAACACCAACAAATTCAACAACAACTTCAACATTGAAAATCACCAACAAATTCAACAACAACCTCGACATTGAAAAACATCAACAAATTCAACAACAACCTCAACATTGAAAAACTACAACAACCTCAACATTGAAAAACACCAACAAATACAACAACAACCTCAACATTGAAAACGAACAACAACCTCAACATTGAAAAACACCAACAAATTCAACAACAACCTCAACATTGAAAAACAACAACAACCTCAACATTGAAAAACAGCAACAACCTCAACATTGAAAAACACCAACAAATTCAACAACAACCTCAACATTGAAAAACAACAACAACCTCAACATTGAAAAACACCAACAAATTCAACAACAACTTCAACATTGAAAAACACCAACAAATTCAACAACAACCTCGAAATTGAAAAACAGCAACAAATTCAACAACAACCTCAACTTTGAAAAACAGCAACAACCTCAACCTTGAAAAACACCAACAAATTCAACAACAACCTCAACATTAAAAAACAACAACAACCTCAACATTGAAAAACACCAACAAATTCAGCAACAACCTCAACATTGAAAAACACCAACAAATTTAACAACAACCAGAACTTTGAAAAACAACAACAACCTCAACATGGAAAAACACCAACAAATTCAACAACAACCTCAACATTGAAAAACAACAACAACCTCAAAATTGAAAAACACCAACAAATTCAACAACAACCTCAACATTTAAAAACAACAACAACCTCAACATTGAAAAACACCAACAAATTCAACAACAACCTCAACATTGAAAATCACAAACAAATTCAACAACAACTTCAACATTGAAAAACACCAACAAATTCAACAACAACCTCGACATTGAAAAACACCAACAAATTCAACAACAACCTCAAAATTGAAAAACTACAACAACCTCAAAATTGAAAAACACCAACAAATACAACAACAACCTCAACATTGAAAAACAACAACAACCTCAACATTGAGCAAACACCAACAAATTCAACAACAACCTTCAACATTGAAAAACACCAACAAATTCAACAACAACCTCAACATTGAAAAACAACAACAACCTCAACATTGAAAAACAACAACAACCTCAACATTGAAAAACACCAACAAATTCAACAACAACCTCAACATTGAAAAACAACAACAACCTCAACATTGAAAAACAGCAACAAATTCAACAACAACTTCAAAATTGAAAAACACCAACAAATTCAACAACAACTTCAACATTGAAAATCACCAACAAATTCAACAACAACCTCGACATTGAAAAACACCAACAAATTCAACAACAACCTCAACATTGAAAAACACAACAACCTCAACATTGAAAAACACCAACAAATACAACAACAACCTCAACATTGAAAACGAACAACAACCTCAACATTGAAAAACACCAACAAATTCAACAACAACCTCAACATTGAAAAACAACAACAACCTCCACATTGAAAAACAGCAACAACCTCAACATTGAAAAACACCAACAAATTCAACAACAACCTCGAAATTGAAAAACAGCAACAAATTCAACAACAACCTCAACATTAAAAAACAACAACAACCTCAACATTGAAAAACACCAACAAATTCAACAACAACCTCAACAATGAAAAACACCAACAAATTCAACAACAACCTCAACATTGAAAAACACCAACAAATTTAACAACAACCTCAACTTTGAAAAACAACAACAACCTCAACATGGAAAAACACCAACAAATTCAACAACAACCTCAACATTGAAAAACAACAACAACCTCAAAATTGAAAAACACCAACAAATTCAACAACAACCTCAACATTTAAAAACAACAACAACCTCAGCATTGAAAAACACCAACAAATTCAACAACAACCTCAACATTGAAAATCACAAACAAATTCAACAACAACTTCAACATTGAAAAACACCAACAAATTCAACAACAACCTCGACATTGAAAAACACCAACAAATTCAACAATAACCTCAACATTGAAAAACTACAACAACCTCAACATTGAAAAACACCAACAAATACAACAACAACCTCAACATTGAAAACGAACAACAACCTCAACATTGAAAAACACGAACAAATTCAACAGCAACCTCAACATTGAAAAACAACAACAACCTCAACATTGAAAAACAACAACCTCAACATTGAAAAACACCAACAAATTCAACAACAACCTCAACATTGAAAAACAACAACAACCTGAACATTGAAAAACACCAACAAATTCAACAACAACTTCAACATTGAAAAAGACCAACAAATTCAACAACAACCTCGAGATTGAAAAACACCAACAAATTCAACAACAACCTCAACATTGAAAAACTACAACAACCTCAACATTGAAAAACACCAACACATACAACAACAACCTCAACGTTGAAAAACAACAACAACCTCAACATTGAAAAACACCAACAAATTCAACAACAACCTCAACATTGAAAAACACCAACAAATTCAACAACAACCTCAAAATTGAAAAACAACAACAACTTCAAAATTGAAAAACAACAACAACCTCAACATTGAAAAACACCAACAAATTCAACAACAACCTCAACATTGAAAAACAACAACAACCTCAACATTGAAAAACACCAACAAATTCAACAACAACCTCAACAATGAAAAAGACCAACAAATTCAACAACAACCTCAACATTGAAAAACACCAACAAATTTAACAACAACCTCAACTTTGAAAAACAACAACAACCTCAACATGGAAAAAACCAACAAATTCAACAACAACCTCAACATTGAAAAACAACAACAACCTCAAAATTGAAAAACACCAACAAATTCAACAACAACCTCAACATTTAAAAACAACAACAAGCTCAACATTGAAAAACACCAACAAATTCAACAACAACCTCAACATTGAAAAACACCAACAAATTCAACAACTACTTCAACATTGAAAATCACCATCAAATTCAACAACAAGCTCGACACTGAAAAACACCAACAAATTCAACAACAACCTCAACATTGAAAAACTACAACAACCTCAACATTGAAAAACACCGACAAATACAACAACAACCTCAACATTGAAAACGAACAACAACCTCAACATTGAAAAACAGCAACAAATTCAGCAGCAACCTCAACATTGAAAAACAACAACAACCTCAACATTGAAAAACAACAACAACCTCAACATTGAAAAACACCAAAAATTCAACAACAACCTCAACATTGAAAAACAACAACACCCTCAACATTGAAAAACACCAACAAATTCAACAACAACTTCAACATTGAAAAACAACAACAAATTCAACAACAACCTCAACATTGAAAAACAACAACAACCTCAACATTGAAAAACACCAACAAATTCAACAACAACCTCAACATTAAAAAACAACAACAACCTCAGCATTGAAAAACACCAACAAATTCAACAACAACCTCAACATTGAAAATCACAAACAAATTCAACAACAACTTCAACATTGAAAAACACCAACAAATTCAACAACAACCTCGACATTGAAAAACACCAACAAATTCAACAACAACCTCAACATTGAAAAACTACAACAACCTCAAAATTGAAAAACACCAACAAATACAACAACAACCTCAACATTGAAAAACAACAACAACCTCAACATTGAGAAAACACCAACAAATTCAACAACAACCTTCAACATTGAAAAACACCAACAAATTCAACAACAACCTCAACATTGAAAAACAACAACAACCTCAACATTGAAAAACAGCAACAAATTCAACAACAACTTCAAAATTGAAAAACACCAACAAATTCAACAACAACCTCGAAATTGAAAAACACCAACAAATTCAACAACAACCTCAACATTGAAAAACAACAACAACCTCAACATTGAAAAACAACAACAACCTCAACATTGAAAAACACCAACAAATTCAACAATAACCTCAACATTTAAAAACACCAACAAATTCAACAACAACCTCAACATTGAAAAACGACAACAACCTCAACATTGAAAAACACCAACAAATTCAACAACAACCTCAACATTGAAAAACAACAACAACCTCAACATTGATAAATACCAACAAATTCAACAACTTCAACATTGAAAAACACCAACAAATTCAACAACAACCTCGACATTGAAAAACACCATCAAATTCAACAACGACCTCAACATTGAAAAACACGAACAAATTCAACAGCAACCTCAACATTGAAAAACAACAACAACCTCAACATTGAAAAACACCAACAAATTCAACAACAAATTCAACATTGAAAATTACCAACAAATTCAACAACAACCCCGACATTGAAAAACACCAACAAATTCAACAACAACCTCATCATTGAACAACAACAACAACCTGAACATTGAAAAACACCAACAATTTCAACAACAACTTCAACATTGTAAAACACCAACAAATTCAACAACAACCTCGACATTGAAAAACACCAACAAATTCAACAACAACCTCAACATTGAAAAACTACAACAACCTCAACATTGAAAAACGCCAACACATACAACAACAACCTCAACGTTGAAAAACAACAACAACCTCAACATTGAAAAACACCAACAAATTCAACAATAACCTCAACATTTAAAAACACCAACAAATTCAACAACAACCTCAACATTGAAAAACACCAACAAATTCAACAACAACCTCAACATTGAAAAACAACAACAACCTCAACATTGAAAAACACCAACAAATTCAACAACAACCTCAACAATGAAAAACGCCAACAAATTCAACAACAACCTCAACATTGAAAAACACCAACAAATTTAACAACAACCTCAACTTTGAAAAACAACAACAACCTCAACATGGAAAAAACCAACAAATTCAACAACAACCTCAACATTGAAAAACAACAACAACCTCAAAATTGAAAAACACCAACAAATTCAACAACAACCTCAACATTTAAAAACAACAACAACCTCAACATTGAAAAACACCAACAAATTCAATAACAACCTCAACATTGAAAAACACCAACAAATTCAACAACAACTTCAACATTGAAAATCACCAACAAATTCAACAACAACCTCGACATTGAAAAACACCAACAAATTCAACAACATCCTCAACATTGAAAAACTACAACAACCTCAACATTGAAAAACACCAACAAATACAACAACAACCTCAACATTGAAAACGAACAACAACCTCAACATTGAAAAACACGAACAAATTCAACAACAACCTCAACATTGAAAAACAACAACAACCTCAACATTGAAAAACAACAACCTCAACATTGAAAAACACCAACAAATTCAACAACAACCTCAACATTGAAAAACAACAACAACCTGAACATTGAAAAACACCAACAAATTCAACAACAACTTCAACATTGAAAAACACCAACAAATTCAACAACAACCTCGACATTGAAAAACACCAACAAATTCAACAACAACCTCAACATTGAAAAACTACAACAACCTCAACATTGAAAAACACCAACACATACAACAACAACCTCATCGTTGAAAAACAACAACAACCTCAACATTGAAAAACACCAACAAATTCAACAACAAACTCAACATTGAAAAACACCAACAAATTCAACAACAACCTCAAAATTGAAAAACAACAACAACTTCAAAATTGAAAAACAACAACAACCTCAACATTGAAAAACACCAACAAATTCAACAACAACCTCAACATTGAAAAACAACAACAACCTCAACATTGAAAAACACCAACAAATTCAACAACAACCTCAACAATGAAAAACACCAACAAATTCAACAACAACCTCAACATTGAAAAACACCAACAAATTTAACAACAACCTCAACTTTGAAAAACAACAACAACCTCAACATGGAAAGAACCAACAAATTCAACAACAACCTCAACATTGAAAAACAACAACAACCTCAAAATTGAAAAACACCAACACATTCAACAACAACCTCAACATTTAAAAACAACAACAAGCTCAACATTGAAAAACACCAAGAAATGCAACAACAACCTCAACATTGAAAAACACCATCAAATTCAACAACTACTTCAACATTGAAAATCACCAACAAATTCAACAACAAGCTCAACATTGAAAAACACCAACAAATTCAACAACAACCTCAACATTGAAAAACTACAACAACCTCAACATTGAAAAACACCAACAAATACAACAACAACCTCAACATTGAAAACGAACAACAACCTCAACATTGAAAAACACCAACAAATTCAACAGCAACCTCAACATTGAAAAACAACAACAACCTCAACATTGAAAAACAACAACAACCTCAACATTGAAAAACACCAAAAATTCAACAACAACCTCAACATTGAAAAACAACAACACCCTCAACATTGAAAAACACCAACAAATTCAACAACAACTTCAACATTGAAAAACACCAACAAATTCAACAACAACCTCGAAATTGAAAAACAGCAACAAATTCAACAACAACCTCAACATTGAAAAACAACAACAACCTCAACATTGAAAAACACCAACAAATTCAACAACAACCTCAACATTAAAAAACAACAACAACCTCAACATTGAAAAACACCAACAAATTCAACAACAACCTCAACAATGAAAAACACCAACAACCTCCACATTGAAAAACAACAACAACCTCAACATTGAAAAACACCAACAAATTCAACAACAACCTCAACATTGAAAAACAACAGCAACCTCAACATTGAAAAACACCAACAAATTCAACAACAACTTCAAAATTGAAAAACACCAACAAATTCAACAACAACCTCGAAATTGAAAAACAGCAACAAATTAAACAACAACCTCAACATTGAAAAACAACAACAACCTCAACATGGAAAAACACCAACAAATTCAACAACAACCTCAACATTAAAAAACAACAGCAACCTCAACATTGAGAAAACACCAACAAATTCAGCAAAACCTCAACAATGAAAAACACCAACAAATTCAACAACAACCTTAACGTTGAAAAACACCAACAAATTTAACAACAACCTCAACTTTGAAAAACAACAACAACCTCAACATAGAGAAACACCAACAAATTCAACAACAACCTCAACATTGAAAAACAACAACAACCTCAAAATTGAAAAACACCAACAAATTCAACAACAACCTCAACATTTAAAAACAACAACAACCTCAACATTGAAAAACACCAACAAATTCAACAACAACCTCAACATTGAAAAACACAAACAAATTCAACAACAACTTCAACATTGAAAAACACCAACGAATTCAACAACAACCTCGACATTGAAAAACACCAACAAATTCAACAACAACCTCAACATTGAAAAACTACAACAACCTCAAAATTGAAAAACACCAACAAATACAACAACAACCTCAACATTTAAAAACAACAACAACCTCAACATTGAGAAACACCAACAAATTCAACAACAACCTTCAACATTGAAAAACACCAACAAATTCAACAACAACCTCAACATTGAAAAACAACAACTTCAACATTGAAAAAAAAAAGAACCTCAACATTGAAAAACACCAACAAATTCAACAACAACCTCAACATTGAAGAACAACAATAACGTCAACATTGAAAAACACCAACAAATACAACGACAACCTCAACAATGAAAAACACCATCAAATTCAACAACAACCTCAACATTGAAAAACACCAACAAATTGAACAACAACCTCAACTTTGAAAAACAACAACAACCTCAACATGGAAAAAACAAACAAATTCAACAACAACCTCAACATTGAAAAACAACAACAACCTCAAAATTGAAAAACACCAATAAATTCAACAACAACCTCAACATTTAAAAACAACAACAACCTCAACATTGAAAAACACCAACAAATTCAACAACAACCTCAACATTGAAAAACACCAACAAATTCAACAACAAGTTCAACATGGAAAATCACCAACAAATTCAACAACAACCTCGACATTGAAAAACACCAACAAATTCAACAACAACCACAACATTGAAAAACTACAACAACCTCAACATTGAAAAACACGAACAAATACAACAACAACCTCAACACTGAAAACGAACAACAACCTCAACATTGAAAAACACCAACAAATTCAACAACAACCTCCACATTGAAAAACAACAACAACCTCAACATTGAAAAAAAACAACAACCTCAACATTGAAAAACACCAACAAATTCAACAACAACCTCAACATTGAAAAACAACAACAACCTGAACATTGAAAAACACCAACAAATTCAACAACAACTTCAACATTGAAAAACACCAACAAATTCAACAACAACCTCGACATTGAAAAACACCAACAAATTCAACAACAACCTCAACATTGAAAAACTACAACAACCTGTACATTGAAAAACACCAATACATAGAACAACAACCTCAACGTTGAAAAACAACAACAACCTCAACATTGAAAAACACCAACAAATTCAACAACAACCTCAACATTGAAAAACACCAACAAATTCAACAACAACCTCAAAATTGAAAAACAACAACAACTTCAACATTGAAAAAGAACAACAACCTCAACATTGAAAAACACCAACAAATTCAACAACAACCTCAACATTTAAAAACAAGAACAACCTCAACATTGAAAAACACCAACAAATTCAACAACAACCTCAACATTGAAAAACACCAACAAATTCAACAACAACTTCAACATTGAAAATCACCAACAAATTCAACAACAACCTCGACATTGAAAAACACCAACAAATTCAACAACAACCTCAACATTGAAAAACTACAACAACCTCAACATTGAAAAACACCAACAAATACAACAACAACCTCAACATTGAACACGAACAACAACCTCAACATTGAAAAACACCAACAAATTCAACAACAACCTCAACATTGAAAAACAACAACAACCTCAACATTGAAAAACAACAACAACCTCAACATTGAAAAACACCAAAAATTCAACAACAACCTCAACATTGAAAAACAACAACCTCAACATTGAAAAAGACCAACAAATTCAACAACAACTTCAACATTGAAAAACACCAACAAATTCAACAACAATCTCGAAATTGAAAAACAGCAACAAATTCAACAACAACCTCAACATTGAAAAACAACAACAACCTCAGCATTGAAAAACACCAACAAATTCAACAACAACCTCAACATTAAAAAACAACAACAACCTCAACATTGAAAAACACCAACAAATTCAACAACAACCTCAACAATGAAAAACACCAACAACCTCTACATTGAAAAACAACAACAACCTCAACATTGAAAAATACCAACAAATTCAACAACAACCTCAACATTGAAAAACAACAACAACCTCAACATTGAAAAACACCAACAAATTCAACAACAACTTCAACATTGAAAAACACCAACAAATTCAACAACAACCGCGAAATTGAAAAACAGCAACAAATTCAACAACAACCTCAACATTGAAAAACAACAACAACCTCAACATTGAAAAACACCAACAAATTCAACAACAACCTCAACATTAAAAAACAACAACAACTTCAACATTGAAAAACACCAACAAATTCAACAACAACCTCAACAATGAGAAACAACAACAAATTCAACAACAACCTCAACATTTAAAAACACCAACAAATTTAACAACAACCTCAACTTTGGAAAACAACAACAACCTCAACATGGAAAAACACCAACAAATTCAACAACAACCTCAACATTGAAAAACAACAACAACCTCAAAATTGAAAAACACCAACAAATTCAACAACAACCTCAACATTTAAAAACAACAACAACTTAAACATTGAAAAACACCAACAAATTCAACAACAACCTCAACATTGAAAAACACAAACAAATTCAACAACAACTTCAACATTGAAAAACACCAACAAATTCAACAACAACCTCGACATTGAAAAACACCAACAAATTCAACAACAACCTCAACATTGAAAAACTACAACAACCTCAACATTGAAAAACACCAACAAATACAACAACAACCTCAACATTGAAAACGAACAACAACCTCAACATTGAAAAACACCAACAAATTCAACAGCAACCTCAACATTGAAAAACAACAACAACCTCAACATTGAGAAAACACCAACAAATTCAACAACAACCTCAACAATGAAAAACACCAACAAATTCAACAACAACCTCAACATTGAAAAACACCAACAAATTTAACAACAACCTCAACTTTGAAAAACAACAACAACCTCAACATGGAAAAAACCAACAAATTCAACAACAACCTCAACATTGAAAAACAACAACAACCTCAAAATTGAAAAACACCAACAAATTCAACAACAACCTCAACATTTAAAAACAACAACAACCTCAACATTGAAAAACACCAACAAATTCAACAACAACCTCAACATTGAAAAACACCAACAAATTCAACAATAATTCAACATTGAAAATCACCAACAAATTCAACAACAACCTCGACATTGAAAAACACCAACAAATTCAACAACAACCTCAACATTGAAAAACTACAACAACCTCAACATTGAAAAACACCAACAAATACAACAACAACCTCAACATTGAAAACGAACAACAACCTCAACATTGAAAAACACCAACAAATTCAACAGCAACCTCAACATTGAAAAACAACAACAACCTCAACATTGAAAAACAACAACAACCTCAACATTGAAAAACAACAACAACCTCAACATTGAAAAACACCAAAAATTCAACAACAACCTCAACATTGAAAAACAACAACAACCTCAACATTGAAAAACACCAACAAATTCAACAACAACTTCAACATTGAAAAACACCAACAAATTCAACAACAACCTCGAAATTGAAAAACAGCAACAAATTCAACAACAACCTCAACATTGAAAAACAACAACAACCTCAACATTGAAACACACCAACAAATTCAACAACAACCTCAACATTAAAAAACAACAGCAACCTCAACATTGAGAAAACACCAACAAATTCAGCAAAACCTCAACAATGAAAAACACCAACAAATTCAACAACAACCTTAACGTTGAAAAACACCAACAAATTTAACAACAACCTCAACTTTGAAAAACAACAACAACCTCAACATAGAGAAACACCAACAAATTCAACAACAACCTCAACATTGAAAAACAACAACAACCTCAAAATTGAAAAACACCAACAAATTCAACAACAACCTCAACATTTAAAAACAACAACAACCTCAACATTGAAAAACACCAACAAATTCAACAACAACCTCAACATTGAAAAACACAAACAAATTCAACAACAACTTCAACATTGAAAAACACCAACGAATTCAACAACAACCTCGACATTGAAAAACACCAACAAATTCAACAACAACCTCAACATTGAAAAACTACAACAACCTCAAAATTGAAAAACACCAACAAATACAACAACAACCTCAACATTTAAAAACAACAACAACCTCAACATTGAGAAACACCAACAAATTCAACAACAACCTTCAACATTGAAAAACACCAACAAATTCAACAACAACCTCAACATTGAAAAACAACAACTTCAACATTGAAAAAAAAAAGAACCTCAACATTGAAAAACACCAACAAATTCAACAACAACCTCAACATTGAAGAACAACAATAACGTCAACATTGAAAAACACCAACAAATACAACGACAACCTCAACAATGAAAAACACCATCAAATTCAACAACAACCTCAACATTGAAAAACACCAACAAATTGAACAACAACCTCAACTTTGAAAAACAACAACAACCTCAACATGGAAAAAACAAACAAATTCAACAACAACCTCTACATTGAAAAACAACAACAACCTCAAAATTGAAAAACACCAATAAATTCAACAACAACCTCAACATTTAAAAACAACAACAACCTCAACATTGAAAAACACCAACAAATTCAACAACAACCTCAACATTGAAAAACACCAACAAATTCAACAACAAGTTCAACATGGAAAATCACCAACAAATTCAACAACAACCTCGACATTGAAAAACACCAACAAATTCAACAACAACCACAACATTGAAAAACTACAACAACCTCAACATTGAAAAACACGAACAAATACAACAACAACCTCAACACTGAAAACGAACAACAACCTCAACATTGAAAAACACCAACAAATTCAACAACAACCTCCACATTGAAAAACAACAACAACCTCAACATTGAAAAAAAACAACAACCTCAACATTGAAAAACACCAACAAATTCAACAACAACCTCAACATTGAAAAACAACAACAACCTGAACATTGAAAAACACCAACAAATTCAACAACAACTTCAACATTGAAAAACACCAACAAATTCAACAACAACCTCGACATTGAAAAACACCAACAAATTCAACAACAACCTCAACATTGAAAAACTACAACAACCTGTACATTGAAAAACACCAATACATAGAACAACAACCTCAACGTTGAAAAACAACAACAACCTCAACATTGAAAAACACCAACAAATTCAACAACAACCTCAACATTGAAAAACACCAACAAATTCAACAACAACCTCAAAATTGAAAAACAACAACAACTTCAACATTGAAAAAGAACAACAACCTCAACATTGAAAAACACCAACAAATTCAACAACAACCTCAACATTTAAAAACAAGAACAACCTCAACATTGAAAAACACCAACAAATTCAACAACAACCTCAACATTGAAAAACACCAACAAATTCAACAACAACTTCAACATTGAAAATCACCAACAAATTCAACAACAACCTCGACATTGAAAAACACCAACAAATTCAACAACAACCTCAACATTGAAAAACTACAACAACCTCAACATTGAAAAACACCAACAAATACAACAACAACCTCAACATTGAACACGAACAACAACCTCAACATTGAAAAACACCAACAAATTCAACAACAACCTCAACATTGAAAAACAACAACAACCTCAACATTGAAAAACAAGAACAACCTCAACATTGAAAAACACCAAAAATTCAACAACAACCTCAACATTGAAAAACAACAACCTCAACATTGAAAAAGACCAACAAATTCAACAACAACTTCAACATTGAAAAACACCAACAAATTCAACAACAATCTCGAAATTGAAAAACAGCAACAAATTCAACAACAACCTCAACATTGAAAAACAACAACAACCTCAGCATTGAAAAACACCAACAAATTCAACAACAACCTCAACATTAAAAAACAACAACAACCTCAACATTGAAAAACACCAACAAATTCAACAACAACCTCAACAATGAAAAACACCAACAACCTCTACATTGAAAAACAACAACAACCTCAACATTGAAAAATACCAACAAATTCAACAACAACCTCAACATTGAAAAACAACAACAACCTCAACATTGAAAAACACCAACAAATTCAACAACAACTTCAACATTGAAAAACACCAACAAATTCAACAACAACCGCGAAATTGAAAAACAGCAACAAATTCAACAACAACCTCAACATTGAAAAACAACAACAACCTCAACATTGAAAAACACCAACAAATTCAACAACAACCTCAACATTAAAAAACAACAACAACTTCAACATTGAAAAACACCAACAAATTCAACAACAACCTCAACAATGAGAAACAACAACAAATTCAACAACAACCTCAACATTTAAAAACACCAACAAATTTAACAACAACCTCAACTTTGGAAAACAACAACAACCTCAACATGGAAAAACACCAACAAATTCAACAACAACCTCAACATTGAAAAACAACAACAACCTCAAAATTGAAAAACACCAACAAATTCAACAACAACCTCAACATTTAAAAACAACAACAACTTAAACATTGAAAAACACCAACAAATTCAACAACAACCTCAACATTGAAAAACACAAACAAATTCAACAACAACTTCAACATTGAAAAACACCAACAAATTCAACAACAACCTCGACATTGAAAAACACCAACAAATTCAACAACAACCTCAACATTGAAAAACTACAACAACCTCAACATTGAAAAACACCAACAAATACAACAACAACCTCAACATTGAAAACGAACAACAACCTCAACATTGAAAAACACCAACAAATTCAACAGCAACCTCAACATTGAAAAACAACAACAACCTCAACATTGAGAAAACACCAACAAATTCAACAACAACCTCAACAATGAAAAACACCAACAAATTCAACAACAACCTCAACATTGAAAAACACCAACAAATTTAACAACAACCTCAACTTTGAAAAACAACAACAACCTCAACATGGAAAAAACCAACAAATTCAACAACAACCTCAACATTGAAAAACAACAACAACCTCAAAATTGAAAAACACCAACAAATTCAACAACAACCTCAACATTTAAAAACAACAACAACCTCAACATTGAAAAACACCAACAAATTCAACAACAACCTCAACATTGAAAAACACCAACAAATTCAACAATAATTCAACATTGAAAATCACCAACAAATTCAACAACAACCTCGACATTGAAAAACACCAACAAATTCAACAACAACCTCAACATTGAAAAACTACAACAACCTCAACATTGAAAAACACCAACAAATACAACAACAACCTCAACATTGAAAACGAACAACAACCTCAACATTGAAAAACACCAACAAATTCAACAGCAACCTCAACATTGAAAAACAACAACAACCTCAACATTGAAAAACAACAACAACCTCAACATTGAAAAACAACAACAACCTCAACATTGAAAAACACCAAAAATTCAACAACAACCTCAACATTGAAAAACAACAACAACCTCAACATTGAAAAACACCAACAAATTCAACAACAACTTCAACATTGAAAAACACCAACAAATTCAACAACAACCTCGAAATTGAAAAACAGCAACAAATTCAACAACAACCTCAACATTGAAAAACAACAACAACCTCAACATTGAAACACACCAACAAATTCAACAACAACCTCAACATTAAAAAAAAACAACAACCTCAACATCGAAAAACACCAACAAATTCAACAACAACCTCAACAATGAAAAACACCAACAACCTCTGCATTGAAAAACAACAACAACCTCAACATTGAAAAACACCAACAAATTCAACAACAACCTCAACATTGAAAAACAACAACAACCTCAACATTGAAAAACACCAACAAATTCAACAACAACTTCAACATTGAAAAACACCAACAAATTCAACAACAACCTCGAAATTGAAAAAAAGCAACAAATTCAACAACAACCTCAACATTGAAAAACAACAACAACCTCAACATTGAAAAACACCAACAAATTCAACAACAACCTCAACATTAAAAAACAACAACAACCTCAACATTGAAAAACACCAACGAATTCAACAACAACCTCAAAAATGAAAAACACCAACAAATTCAACAACAACCTTAACATTGAAAAACACCAACAAATTTAACAACAACCTCAACTTTGAAAAACAACAACAACCTCAACATGGATAAACACCAACAAATACAACAACAACCTCAACATTGAAAAACAACAACAACCTCAAAATTGAAAAACACCAACAAATTCAACAACAACCTCAACATTTAAATTCAACAACAACCTCAACATTGAAAAACACAAACAAATTCAACAACAACTTCAACATTGAAAAACACCAACAAATTCAACAACAACCTCGACATTGAAAAACACCAACAAATTCAACAACAATCTCAACATTGAAAAAATACAACAACCTCAAAATTGAAAAACACCAACAAATACAACAACAACCTCAACATTGAAAAACAACAACAACCTCAACATTGAGAAACACCAACAAATTCAACAACAACCTTCAACATTGAAAAACACCAACAAATTCAACAACAACCTCAACATTGAAAAACAACAACTTCAACATTGAAAAACAACAACAACCTCAACATTGAAAAACACCAACAAATTCAACAACAACCTCAACAATGAAAAACACCAACAAATTCAACAACAACCTCAACATTGAAAAACACCAACAAATTTAACAACAACCTCAACTTTGAAAAACAACAACAACCTCAACATGGAAAAAACCAACAAATTCAACAACAACCTCAACATTGAAAAACAACAACAACCTCAAAATTGAAAAACACCAACAAATTCAACAACAACCTCAACATTCAAAAACAACAACAACCTCAACATTGAAAAACACCAACAAATTCAACAACAACCTCAACATTGAAAAACACCAACAAATTCAACAACAAGTTCAACATGGAAAATCACCAACAAATTCAACAACAACCTCGACATTGAAAAACTACAACAAATTCAACAACAACCTCAACATTGAAAAACTACAACAACCTCAACATTGAAAAACACCAACAAATACAACAACAACCTCAACATTGAAAACGAACAACAACCTCAACATTGAAAATCACCAACAAATTCAACAACAACCTCAACATTGAAAAACAACAACAACCTCAACATTGAAAAAACACAACAACCTCAACATTGAAAAACACCAACAAATTCAACAACAACCTCAACATTGAAAAACAACAACAACCTGAACATTGAAAAACACCAACAAATTCAACAACAACTTCAACATTGAAAAACACCAACAAATTCAACAACAACCTCGACATTGAAAAACACCAACAAATTCAACAACAACCTCAACATTGAAAAACTACAACAACCTCAACATTGAAAAACACCAACACATACAACAACAACCTCAACGTTGAAAAACAACAACAACCTCAACATTGAAAAACACCAACAAATTCAACAACAACCTCAACATTGAAAAACAACAACAAATTCAACAACAACCTCAAAATTGAAAAACAACAACAACTTCAACATTGAAAAACAACAACAACCTCAACATTGAAAAACACCAACAAATTCAACAACAACCTCAACATTGAAAAACAACAACAACCTCAAAATTGAAAAACACCAACAAATTCAACAACAACCTCGAAATTGAAAAAAAGCAACAAATTCAACAACAACCTCAACATTGAAAAACAACAACAACCTCAACATTGAAAAACACCAACAAATTCAACAACAACCTCAACATTAAAAAACAACAACAACCTCAACATTGAAAAACACCAACGAATTCAACAACAACCTCAAAAATGAAAAACACCAACAAATTCAACAACAACCTTAACATTGAAAAACACCAACAAATTTAACAACAACCTCAACTTTGAAAAACAACAACAACCTCAACATGGATAAACACCAACAAATACAACAACAACCTCAACATTGAAAAACAACAACAACCTCAAAATTGAAAAACACCAACAAATTCAACAACAACCTCAACATTTAAATTCAACAACAACCTCAACATTGAAAAACACAAACAAATTCAACAACAACTTCAACATTGAAAAACACCAACAAATTCAACAACAACCTCGACATTGAAAAACACCAACAAATTCAACAACAATCTCAACATTGAAAAAATACAACAACCTCAAAATTGAAAAACACCAACAAATACAACAACAACCTCAACATTGAAAAACAACAACAACCTCAACATTGAGAAACACCAACAAATTCAACAACAACCTTCAACATTGAAAAACACCAACAAATTCAACAACAACCTCAACATTGAAAAACAACAACTTCAACATTGAAAAACAACAACAACCTCAACATTGAAAAACACCAACAAATTCAACAACAACCTCAACAATGAAAAACACCAACAAATTCAACAACAACCTCAACATTGAAAAACACCAACAAATTTAACAACAACCTCAACTTTGAAAAACAACAACAACCTCAACATGGAAAAAACCAACAAATTCAACAACAACCTCAACATTGAAAAACAACAACAACCTCAAAATTGAAAAACACCAACAAATTCAACAACAACCTCAACATTCAAAAACAACAACAACCTCAACATTGAAAAACACCAACAAATTCAACAACAACCTCAACATTGAAAAACACCAACAAATTCAACAACAAGTTCAACATGGAAAATCACCAACAAATTCAACAACAACCTCGACATTGAAAAACTACAACAAATTCAACAACAACCTCAACATTGAAAAACTACAACAACCTCAACATTGAAAAACACCAACAAATACAACAACAACCTCAACATTGAAAACGAACAACAACCTCAACATTGAAAATCACCAACAAATTCAACAACAACCTCAACATTGAAAAACAACAACAACCTCAACATTGAAAAAACACAACAACCTCAACATTGAAAAACACCAACAAATTCAACAACAACCTCAACATTGAAAAACAACAACAACCTGAACATTGAAAAACACCAACAAATTCAACAACAACTTCAACATTGAAAAACACCAACAAATTCAACAACAACCTCGACATTGAAAAACACCAACAAATTCAACAACAACCTCAACATTGAAAAACTACAACAACCTCAACATTGAAAAACACCAACACATACAACAACAACCTCAACGTTGAAAAACAACAACAACCTCAACATTGAAAAACACCAACAAATTCAACAACAACCTCAACATTGAAAAACAACAACAAATTCAACAACAACCTCAAAATTGAAAAACAACAACAACTTCAACATTGAAAAACAACAACAACCTCAACATTGAAAAACACCAACAAATTCAACAACAACCTCAACATTGAAAAACAACAACAACCTCAAAATTGAAAAACACCAACAAATTCAACAACAACCTCAACAGTGAAAAACACCTACAAATTCAACAACAACCTCAACATTGAAAAACACCAACAAATTTAACAACAACCTCAACTTTGAAAAACAACAACAACCTCAACATGGAAAAAACCGACAAATTCAACAACAACCTCAACATTGAAAAACAACAACAACCTCAAAATTGAAAAACACCAACAAATTTAACAACAACCTCAACATTTAAAAACAACAACAACCTCAACAGTGAAAAACACCAACAAATTCAACAACAACCTCAACATTGAAAAACACCAACAAATTCAACAACAACTTCAACATTGAAAATCACCAACAAATTCAACAACAACCTCGACATTGAAAAACACCAACAAATTCAACAACAACCTCAACATTGAAAAACTACAACAACCTCAACATTGAAAAACACCAACAAATACAACAACAACCTCAACATTGAACACGAACAACAACCTCAACATTGAAAAACACCAACAAATTCAACAACAACCTCAACATTGAAAAACAACAACAACCTCAACATTGAAAAACAACAACAACCTCAACATTGAAAAACACCAAAAATTCAACAACAACCTCAACATTGAAAAACAACAACAACCTCAACATTGAAAAAGACCAATAAATTCAACAACAACTTCAACATTGAAAAACACCAACAAATTCAACAACAACCTCGAAATTGAAAAACAGCAAGAAATTCAACAACAACCTCAACATTGAAAAACAACAACAACCTCAGCATTGAAAAACACCAACAAATTCAACAACAACCTCAACATTGAAAAACTACAACAACCTCAAAATTGAAAAACACCAACAAATACAACAACAACCTCAACATTGAAAAACAACAACAACCTCAACATTGAGAAAACACCAACAAATTCAACAACAACCTTCAACATTGAAAAACACCAACAATTTCAACAACAACCTCAACATTGAAAAACAACAACAACCTCAACATTGAAAAACAACAACAACCTCAACATTGAAAAACACCAACAAATTCAACAACAACCTCAACATTGAAAAACAACAACAACCTCAACATTGAAAAACACCAACAAATTCAACAACAACTTCAAAATTGAAAAACAACAACAACCTCAACATTGAAAAACACCAACAAATTCAACAACAAGTTCAACATGGAAAATCACCAACAAATTCAACAACAACCTCGACATTGAAAAACTACAACAAATTCAACAACAACCTCAACATTGAAAAACTACAACAACCTCAACATTGAAAAACACCAACAAATACAACAACAACCTCAACATTGAAAACGAACAACAACCTCAACATTGAAAATCACCAACAAATTCAACAACAACCTCAACATTGAAAAACAACAACAACCTCAACATTGAAAAAACACAACAACCTCAACATTGAAAAACACCAACAAATTCAACAACAACCTCAACATTGAAAAACAACAACAACCTGAACATTGAAAAACACCAACAAATTCAACAACAACTTCAACATTGAAAAACACCAACAAATTCAACAACAACCTCGACATTGAAAAACACCAACAAATTCAACAACAACCTCAACATTGAAAAACTACAACAACCTCAATATTGAAAAACACCAACACATACAACAACAACCTCAACGTTGAAAAACAACAACAACCTCAACATTGAAAAACACCAACAAATTCAACAACAACCTCAACATTGAAAAACAACAACAAATTCAACAACAACCTCAAAATTGAAAAACAACAACAACTTCAACATTGAAAAACAACAACAACCTCAACATTGAAAAACACCAACAAATTCAACAACAACCTCAACATTGAAAAACAACAACAACCTCAAAATTGAAAAACACCAACAAATTCAACAACAACCTCAACAATGAAAAACACCTACAAATTCAACAACAACCTCAACATTGAAAAACACCAACAAATTTAAGAACAACCTCAACTTTGAAAAACAACAACAACCTCAACATGGAAAAAACCGACAAATTCAACAACAACCTCAACATTGAAAAACAACAACAACCTCAAAATTGAAAAACACCAACAAATTCAACAACAACCTCAACATTTAAAAACAACAACAACCTCAACATTGAAAAACACCAACAAATTCAACAACAACCTCAACATTGAAAAACACCAACAAATTCAACAACAACTTCAACATTGAAAATCACCAACAAATTCAACAACAACCTCGACATTGAAAAACACCAACAAATTCAACAACAACCTCAACATTGAAAAACTACAACAACCTCAACATTGAAAAACACCAACAAATACAACAACAACCTCAACATTGAACACGAACAACAACCTCAACATTGAAAAACACCAACAAATTCAACAACAACCTCAACATTGAAAAACAACAACAACCTCAACATTGAAAAACAACAACAACCTCAACATTGAAAAACACCAAAAATTCAACAACAACCTCAACATTGAAAAACAACAACAACCTCAACATTGAAAAACACCAAAAATTCAACAACAACCTCAACATTGAAAAACAACAACAACCTCAACATTGAAAAAGACCAATAAATTCAACAACAACTTCAACATTGAAAAACACCAACAAATTCAATAACAACCTCGAAATTGAAAAACAGCAACAAATTCAACAACAACCTCAACATTGAAAAACAACAACAACCTCAGCATTGAAAAACACCAACAAATTCAACAACAACCTCAACATTGAAAAACTACAACAACCTCAAAATTGAAAAACACCAACAAATACAACAACAACCTCAACATTGAAAAACAACAACAACCTCAACATTGAGAAAACACCAACAAATTCAACAACAACCTTCAACAATGAAAAACACCAACAATTTCAACAACAACCTCAACATTGAAAAACAACAACAACCTCAACATTGAAAAACAACAACAACCTCAACATTGAAAAACACCAACAAATTCAACAACAACCTCAACATTGAAAAACAACAACAACCTCAACATTGAAAAACACCAACAAATTCAACAACAACTTCAAAATTGAAAAACAACAACAACCTCAACATTGAAAAACACCAACAACTTCAACAAAAACCTCAACATTGAAAAACAACAACAACCTCAACATTGAAAAACACCAACAAGTTCAACAAAAACCTCAACATTTAAAAACACCAACAAATTCAACAACAACCTCAACATTGAAAAACAACAACAACCTCAACATTGAAAACCACCAACAAATTCAACAACAACCTCAACATTGAAAAACAACAACAACCTCAACATTGATTAATACCAACAAATTCAACAACAACTTCAACATTGAAAAACACCAACAAATTCAACAACAACCTCGACATTGAAAAACACCATCAAATTCAACAACGACCTCAACAATGAAAAACACCAACAAATTCAACAACAACCTCAACATTGAAAAACAACAACAACCTGAACATTGAAAAACACCAACAAATTCAACAACAACTTCAACATTGAAAAACACCAACAAATTCAACAACAACCTCGACATTGAAAAACACCAACAAATTCAACAACAACCTCAACATTGAAAAACTACAACAACCTCAACATTGAAAAATACCAACACATACAACAACAACCTCAACGTTGAAAAACAACAACAACCTCAACATTGAAAAACACCAACAAATTCAACAACAACCTCAACATAGAAAAACACCAACAATTTCAACAACAACCTCAAAATTGAAAAACAACAACCACTTCAACATTGAAAAACAACAACAACCTCAACATTGAAAAACACCAACAAATTCAACAACAACCTCAACATTGAAAAACAACAACAACCTCAACATTGAAAAACACCAACAAATTCAACAACAACCTCAACAATGAAAAACACCAACAAATTCAACAACAACCTCAACATTGAAAAACACCAACAAATTTAACAACAACCTCAACTTTGAAAAACTACAACAACCTCAACATGGAAAAAACCAACAAATTCAACAAAAACCTCTACATTGAAAAACAACAACAACCTCAAAATTGAAAAACATCAACAAATTCAACAACAACCTCAACATTTAAAAACAACAACAACCTCAACATTGAAAAACACCAACAAATTCAACAACAACCTCAACATTGAAAAACACCAACAAATTCAACAACAACTTCAACATTGAAAATCACCAACAAATTCAACAACCTCGACATTGAAAAACACCAACAAATTCAACAACAACCTCAACATTGAAAAACTACAACAACCTCAACATTGAAAAACACCAACAAATACAACAACAACCTCAACATTGAAAACGAACAACAACCTCAACATTGAAAAACACCAACAAATTCAACAACAACCTCAACATTGAAAAACAACAACAACCTCAACATTGAAAAACAACAACAACCTCAACATTGAAAAACACCAACAAATTCAACAACAACCTCAACATTGAAAAACAACAACAACCTCAACATTGAAAAACACCAACAAATTCAACAACAACTTCAACATTGAAAAACACCAACAAATTCAACAACAACCTCGAAATTGAAAAACAGCAACAAATTCAACAACAACCTCAACATTGAAAAACAACAACAACCTCAACATTGAAAAACACCAACAAATTCAACAACAACCTCAACATTAAAAAACAACAACAACCTCAACATTGAAAAACACCAACAAATTCAACAACAACCTCAACAATGAAAAACACCAACAAATTCAACAACAACCTCAACATTGAAAAACACCAACAAATTTAACAACACCCTCAACTTTGAAAAACAACAACAACCTCAACATGGAAAAACGCTAACAAATTCAACAACAACCTCAACATTGAAAAACAACAACAACCTCAAAATTGGAAAACACCAACAAATACAACAACAACCTAAACATTTAAAAACAACAACAACCTCAACATTGAAAAACACCAACAAATTCAACAACAACCTCAACATTGAAAAACACAAACAAATTCAACAACAACCTCAACATTGAAAAACAACAACAACCTCAACATTGAAAAACAACAACAACCTCAACATTGAAAAACACCAACAAATTCAACCAGAACCTCAACATTGAAAAACAACAACAACCTCAACATTGAAAAACACCAACAAATTCAACAACAACTTCAACATTGAAAAACACCAACAAATTCAACAACAACCTCGACATTGAATAACACCAACAAATTCAACAACAACCTCAACATTGAAAAACTACAACAACCTCAACATTGAAAAACGCCAACACATACAACAAAAACCTCAACGTTGAAAAACAACAACAACCTCAACATTGAAAAACACCAACAAATTCAACAACAACCTCAACATTGAAAAACAACAACAACCTCAACATTGAAAAACACCAACAAATTCAACAACAACCTCAACATTTAAAAACAACAACAACCTCAACATTGAAAAACACCAACAAATTCAACAACAACCTCAACATTGAAAAACACCAACAAATTCAACAACAACTTCAACATTGAAAATCACCAACAAATTCAACAACAACCTCAACATTGAAAAACAACAACAACCTCAACATTGAAAAACACCAACAAATTCAACAACAACCTCAACATTTAAAAACAACAACAACCTCAACATTGAAAAACACCAACAAATTCAACAACAACCTCAACATTTAAAAACAACAACAACCTCAAAATTGAAAAACACCAACAAATTCAACAACAACCTCAACAATGAAAAACACCTACAAATTCAACAACAACCTCAACATTGAAAAACACCAACAAATTTAAGAACAACCTCAACTTTGAAAAACAACAACAACCTCAACATGGAAAAAACCGACAAATTCAACAACAACCTCAACATTGAAAAACAACAACAACCTCAAAATTGAAAAACACCAACAAATTCAACAACAACCTCAACATTTAAAAACAACAACAACCTCAACATTGAAAAACACCAACAAATTCAACAACAACCTCAACATTGAAAAACACCAACAAATTCAACAACAACTTCAACATTGAAAATCACCAACAAATTCAACAACAACCTCGACATTGAAAAACACCAACAAATTCAACAACAACCTCAACATTGAAAAACTACAACAACCTCAACATTGAAAAACACCAACAAATACAACAACAACCTCAACATTGAACACGAACAACAACCTCAACATTGAAAAACACCAACAAATTCAACAACAACCTCAACATTGAAAAACAACAACAACCTCAACATTGAAAAACAACAACAACCTCAACATTGAAAAACACCAAAAATTCAACAACAACCTCAACATTGAAAAACAACAACAACCTCAACATTGAAAAACACCAAAAATTCAACAACAACCTTAACATTGAAAAACAACAACAACCTCAACATTGAAAAAGACCAATAAATTCAACAACAACTTCAACATTGAAAAACACCAACAAATTCAACAACAACCTCGAAATTGAAAAACAGCAACAAATTCAACAACAACCTCAACATTGAAAAACAACAACAACCTCAGCATTGAAAAACACCAACAAATTCAACAACAACCTCAACATTGAAAAACTACAACAACCTCAAAATTGAAAAACACCAACAAATACAACAACAACCTCAACATTGAAAAACAACAACAACCTCAACATTGAGAAAACACCAACAAATTCAACAACAACCTTCAACATTGAAAAACACCAACAATTTCAACAACAACCTCAACATTGAAAAACAACAACAACCTCAACATTGAAAAACAACAACAACCTCAACATTGAAAAACACCAACAAATTCAACAACAACCTCAACATTGAAAAACAACAACAACCTCAACATTGAAAAACACCAACAAATTCAACAACAACTTCAAAATTGAAAAACAACAACAACCTCAACATTGAAAAACACCAACAACTTCAACAAAAACCTCAACATTGAAAAACAACAACAACCTCAACATTGAAAAACACCAACAAGTTCAACAAAAACCTCAACATTTAAAAACACCAACAAATTCAACAACAACCTCAACATTGAAAAACAACAACAACCTCAACATTGAAAACCACCAACAAATTCAACAACAACCTCAACATTGAAAAACAACAACAACCTCAACATTGATTAATACCAACAAATTCAACAACAACTTCAACATTGAAAAACACCAACAAATTCAACAACAACCTCGACATTGAAAAACACCATCAAATTCAACAACGAGCTCAACAATGAAAAACACCAACAAATTCAACAACAACCTCAACATTGAAAAACAACAACAACCTGAACATTGAAAAACACCAACAAATTCAACAACAACTTCAACATTGAAAAACACCAACAAATTCAACAACAACCTCGACATTGAAAAACACCAACAAATTCAACAACAACCTCAACATTGAAAAACTACAACAACCTCAACATTGAAAAATACCAACACATACAACAACAACCTCAACGTTGAAAAACAACAACAACCTCAACATTGAAAAACACCAACAAATTCAACAACAACCTCAACATAGAAAAACACCAACAATTTCAACAACAACCTCAAAATTGAAAAACAACAACCACTTCAACATTGAAAAACAACAACAACCTCAACATTGAAAAACACCAACAAATTCAACAACAACCTCAACATTGAAAAACAACAACAACCTCAACATTGAAAAACACCAACAAATTCAACAACAACCTCAACAATGAAAAACACCAACAAATTCAACAACAACCTCAACATTGAAAAACACCAACAAATTTAACAACAACCTCAACTTTGAAAAACCAGAACAACCTCAACATGGAAAAAACCAACAAATTCAACAAAAACCTCTACATTGAAAAACAACAACAACCTCAAAATTGAAAAACATCAACAAATTCAACAACAACCTCAACATTTAAAAACAACAACAACCTCAACATTGAAAAACACCAACAAATTCAACAACAACCTCAACATTGAAAAACACCAACAAATTCAACAACAACTTCAACATTGAAAATCACCAACAAATTCAACAACCTCGACATTGAAAAACACCAACAAATTCAACAACAACCTCAACATTGAAAAACTACAACAACCTCAACATTGAAAAACACCAACAAATACAACAACAACCTCAACATTGAAAACGAACAACAACCTCAACATTGAAAAACACCAACAAATTCAACAACAACCTCAACATTGAAAAACAACAACAACCTCAACATTGAAAAACAACAACAACCTCAACATTGAAAAACACCAACAAATTCAACAACAACCTCAACATTGAAAAACAACAACAACCTCAACATTGAAAAACACCAACAAATTCAACAACAACTTCAACATTGAAAAACACCAACAAATTCAACAACAACCTCGAAATTGAAAAACAGCAACAAATTCAACAACAACCTCAACATTGAAAAACAACAACAACCTCAACATTGAAAAACACCAACAAATTCAACAACAACCTCAACAATGAAAAACACCAACAAATTCAACAACAACCTCAACATTGAAAAACACCAACAAATTTAACAACACCCTCAACTTTGAAAAACAACAACAACCTCAACATGGAAAAACGCTAACAAATTCAACAACAACCTCAACATTGAAAAACAACAACAACCTCAAAATTGGAAAACACCAACAAATACAACAACAACCTAAACATTTAAAAACAACAACAACCTCAACATTGAAAAACACCAACAAATTCAACAACAACCTCAACATTGAAAAACACAAACAAATTCAACAACAACCTCAACATTGAAATTCAACAACAACCTCAACATTGAAAAACAACAACAACCTCAAAATTGAAAAACACCAACAAATTCAACAACAACCTCAACATTTAAAAACAACAACAACCTCAACATTGAAAAACACCAACAAATTCAACAACAACCTCAACATTGAAAAACACCAACAAATTCAACAACAACTTCAACATTGAAAATCACCAACAAATTCAACAACAACCTCGACATTGAAAAACACCAACAAATTCAACAACAACCTCAACATTGAAAAACTACAACAACCTCAACATTGAAAAACACCAACAAATACAACAACAACCTCAACATTGAACACGAACAACAACCTCAACATTGAAAAACACCAACAAATTCAACAACAACCTCAACATTGAAAAACAACAACAACCTCAACATTGAAAAACAACAACAACCTCAACATTGAAAAACACCAAAAATTCAACAACAACCTCAACATTGAAAAACAACAACAACCTCAACATTGAAAAACACCAAAAATTCAACAACAACCTTAACATTGAAAAACAACAACAACCTCAACATTGAAAAAGACCAATAAATTCAACAACAACTTCAACATTGAAAAACACCAACAAATTCAACAACAACCTCGAAATTGAAAAACAGCAACAAATTCAACAACAACCTCAACATTGAAAAACAACAACAACCTCAGCATTGAAAAACACCAACAAATTCAACAACAACCTCAACATTGAAAAACTACAACAACCTCAAAATTGAAAAACACCAACAAATACAACAACAACCTCAACATTGAAAAACAACAACAACCTCAACATTGAGAAAACACCAACAAATTCAACAACAACCTTCAACATTGAAAAACACCAACAATTTCAACAACAACCTCAACATTGAAAAACAACAACAACCTCAACATTGAAAAACAACAACAACCTCAACATTGAAAAACACCAACAAATTCAACAACAACCTCAACATTGAAAAACAACAACAACCTCAACATTGAAAAACACCAACAAATTCAACAACAACTTCAAAATTGAAAAACAACAACAACCTCAACATTGAAAAACACCAACAACTTCAACAAAAACCTCAACATTGAAAAACAACAACAACCTCAACATTGAAAAACACCAACAAGTTCAACAAAAACCTCAACATTTAAAAACACCAACAAATTCAACAACAACCTCAACATTGAAAAACAACAACAACCTCAACATTGAAAACCACCAACAAATTCAACAACAACCTCAACATTGAAAAACAACAACAACCTCAACATTGATTAATACCAACAAATTCAACAACAACTTCAACATTGAAAAACACCAACAAATTCAACAACAACCTCGACATTGAAAAACACCATCAAATTCAACAACGAGCTCAACAATGAAAAACACCAACAAATTCAACAACAACCTCAACATTGAAAAACAACAACAACCTGAACATTGAAAAACACCAACAAATTCAACAACAACTTCAACATTGAAAAACACCAACAAATTCAACAACAACCTCGACATTGAAAAACACCAACAAATTCAACAACAACCTCAACATTGAAAAACTACAACAACCTCAACATTGAAAAATACCAACACATACAACAACAACCTCAACGTTGAAAAACAACAACAACCTCAACATTGAAAAACACCAACAAATTCAACAACAACCTCAACATAGAAAAACACCAACAATTTCAACAACAACCTCAAAATTGAAAAACAACAACCACTTCAACATTGAAAAACAACAACAACCTCAACATTGAAAAACACCAACAAATTCAACAACAACCTCAACATTGAAAAACAACAACAACCTCAACATTGAAAAACACCAACAAATTCAACAACAACCTCAACAATGAAAAACACCAACAAATTCAACAACAACCTCAACATTGAAAAACACCAACAAATTTAACAACAACCTCAACTTTGAAAAACTACAACAACCTCAACATGGAAAAAACCAACAAATTCAACAAAAACCTCTACATTGAAAAACAACAGCAACCTCAAAATTGAAAAACATCAACAAATTCAACAACAACCTCAACATTTAAAAACAACAACAACCTCAACATTGAAAAACACCAACAAATTCAACAACAACCTCAACATTGAAAAACACCAACAAATTCAACAACAACTTCAACATTGAAAATCACCAACAAATTCAACAACCTCGACATTGAAAAACACCAACAAATTCAACAACAACCTCAACATTGAAAAACTACAACAACCTCAACATTGAAAAACACCAACAAATACAACAACAACCTCAACATTGAAAACGAACAACAACCTCAACATTGAAAAACACCAACAAATTCAACAACAACCTCAACATTGAAAAACAACAACAACCTCAACATTGAAAAACAACAACAACCTCAACATTGAAAAACACCAACAAATTCAACAACAACCTCAACATTGAAAAACAACAACAACCTCAACATTGAAAAACACCAACAAATTCAACAACAACTTCAACATTGAAAAACACCAACAAATTCAACAACAACCTCGAAATTGAAAAACAGCAACAAATTCAACAACAACCTCAACATTGAAAAACAACAACAACCTCAACATTGAAAAACACCAACAAATTCAACAACAACCTCAACAATGAAAAACACCAACAAATTCAACAACAACCTCAACATTGAAAAACACCAACAAATTTAACAACACCCTCAACTTTGAAAAACAACAACAACCTCAACATGGAAAAACGCTAACAAATTCAACAACAACCTCAACATTGAAAAACAACAACAACCTCAAAATTGGAAAACACCAACAAATACAACAACAACCTAAACATTTAAAAACAACAACAACCTCAACATTGAAAAACACCAACAAATTCAACAACAACCTCAACATTGAAAAACACAAACAAATTCAACAACAACCTCAACATTGAAAAACAACAACAACCTCAACATTGAAAAACAACAACAACCTCAACATTGAAAAACACCAACAAATTCAACCAGAACCTCAACATTGAAAAACAACAACAACCTCAACATTGAAAAACACCAACAAATTCAACAACAACTTCAACATTGAAAAACACCAACAAATTCAACAACAACCTCGACATTGAATAACACCAACAAATTCAACAACAACCTCAACATTGAAAAACTACAACAACCTCAACATTGAAAAACGCCAACACATACAACAACAACCTCAACGTTGAAAAACAACAACAACCTCAACATTGAAAAACACCAACAAATTCAACAACAACCTCAACATTGAAAAACAACAACAACCTCAACATTGAAAAACACCAACAAATTCAACAACAACCTCAACATTTAAAAACAACAACAACCTCAACATTGAAAAACACCAACAAATTCAACAACAACCTCAACATTGAAAAACACCAACAAATTCAACAACAACTTCAACATTGAAAATCACCAACAAATTCAACAACAACCTCAACATTGAAAAACAACAACAACCTCAACATTGAAAAACACCAACAAATTCAACAACAACCTCAACATTTAAAAACAACAACAACCTCAACATTGAAAAACACCAACAAATTCAACAACAACCTCAACATTTAAAAACAACAACAACCTCAACATTGAAAAACACCAACAAATTCAACAACAACCTCAACATTGAAAAACACCAACAAATTCAACAACAACTTCAACAATGAAAAACACCAACAAATTCAACAACAACCTCAACATTGAAAAACAACAACAACCTGAACATTGAAAAACACCAACAAATTCAGCAACAACTTCAACATTGAAAAACACCAACAAATTCAACAACAACCTCGACATTGAAAAACACCAACAAATTCAACAACAACCTCAACATTGAAAAACTACAACAATCTCAACATTGAAAAACACCAACACATACAACAACAACCTCAACGTTGAAAAACAACAACAACCTCAACATTGAAAAACACCAACAAATTCAACAACAACCTCAACATTGAAAAACACCAACAAATTCAACAACAACCTCAAAATTGAAAAACAACAACCACTTCAACATTGAAAAACAACAACAACCTCAACATTGAAAAACACCAACAAATTCAACAACAACCTCAACATTGAAAAACAACAACAACCTCAACATTGAAAAACACCAACAAATTCAACAACAACCTCAACAATGCAAAACACCAACAAATTCAACAACAACCTCAACATTGAATAACACCAACAAATTTAACAACAACCTCAACTTTGAAAAACTACAACAACCTCAACATGGAAAAAACCAACAAATTCAACAACAACCTCTACATTGAAAAACAACAACAACCTCAAAATTGAAAAACATCAACAAATTCAACAACAACCTCAACATTGAAAAACACCAACAAATTCAACAACAACCTCAACATTGAGAAACACCAACAAATTCAACAACAACTTCAACATTGAAAATCACCAACAAATTCAACAACCTCGACATTGAAAAACACCAACAAATTCAACAACAACCTCAACATTGAAAAACTACAACAACCTCAACATTGAAAAACACCAACAAATACAACAACAACCTCAACATTGAAAACGAACAACAACCTCAACATTGAAAAACACCAACAAATTCAACAACAACCTCAACATTGAAAAACAACAACAACCTCAACATTGAAAAACAACAACAACCTCAACATTGAAAAACACCAACAAATTCAACAACAACCTCAACATTGAAAAACAACAACAACCTCAACATTGAAAAACACCAACAAATTCAACAACAACTTCAACATTGAAAAACACCAACAAATTCAACAACAACCTCGAAATTGAAAAACAGCAACAAATTCAACAACAACCTCAACATTGAAAAACAACAACAACCTCAACATTGAAAAACACCAACAAATTCAACAACAACCTCAACATTAAAAAACAACAACAACCTCAACATTGAAAAACAACAACAAATTCAACAACAACCTCAACAATGAAAAACACCAACAAATTCAACAACAACCTCAACATTGAAAAACACCAACAAATTTAACAACACCCTCAACTTTGAAAAACAACAACAACCTCAACATGGAAAAACGCCAACAAATTCAACAACAACCTCAACATTGAAAAACAACAACAACCTCAAAATTGAAAAACACCAACAAATACAACAACAACCTAAACATTTAAAAACAACAACAACCTCAACATTGAAAAACACCAACAAATTCAACAACAACCTCAACATTGAAAAACACAAACAAATTCAACAACAACCTCAACATTGAAAAACAACAACAACCTCAACATTGAAAAACAACAACAACCTCAACATTGAAAAACACCAACAAATTCAACCAGAACCTCAACATTGAAAAACAACAACAGCCTCAACATTGAAAAACACCAACAAATTCAACAACAACTTCAACATTGAAAAACACCAACAAATTCAACAACAACCTCGACATTGAATAACACCAACAAATTCAACAACAACCTCAACATTGAAAAACTACAACAACCTCAACATTGAAAAACGCCAACACATACAACAACAACCTCAACGTTGAAAAACAACAACAACCTCAACATTGAAAAACACCAACAAATTCAACAACAACCTCAACATTGAAAAACAACAACAACCTCAACATTGAAAAACACCAACAAATTCAACAACAACCTCAACATTTAAAAACAACAACAACCTCAACATTGAAAAACACCAAAAATTCAACAACAACCTCAACATTGAAAAACGCCAACAAATTCAACAACAACTTCAACATTGAAAAACACCAACAAATTCAACAACAACCTCAACATTTAAAAACAACAACAACCTCAACATTGAAAAACACCAACAAATTCAACAACAACCTCAACATTGAAAAACACGAACAAATTCAACAACAACTTCAACATTGAAAATCACCAACAAATTCAACAACAACCTCGACATTGAAAAACACCAACAAATTCAACAACAACCTCAACATTGAAAAACTACAACAACCTCAACATTGAAAAACACCAACAAATACAACAACAACCTCAACATTGAAGACGAACAACAACCTCAACATTGAAAAACACCAACAAATTCAACAACAACCTCAACATTGAAAAACAACAACAACCTCAACATTGAAAAACAACAACAACCTCAACATTGAAAAACACCAACAAATTCAACAACAACCTCAACATTGAAAAACAACAACAAACTGATCATTGAAAAACACCAACAAATTCAACAACAACTTCAACATTGAAAAACACCAACAAATTCAACAACAACCTCGACATTGAAAAACACCAACAAATTCAACAACAACCTCAACATTGAAAAACTACAACAACCTCAACATTGAAAAACACCAACACATACAACAACAACCTCAACGTTGAAAAACAACAACAACCTCAACATTGAAAAACACCAACAAATTCAACAACAACCTCAACATTGAAAAACACCAACAAATTCAACAACAACCTCAAAATTGAAAAACAACAACAACTTCAAAATTGAAAAACAACAACAACCTCAACATTGAAAAACACCAACAAATTCAACAACAACCTCAACATTGAAAAACAACAACAACCTCAACATTGAAAAACACCAACAAATTCAACAACAACCTCAACAATGAAAAACACCAACAAATTCAACAACAACCTCAACATTGAAAAACACCAACAAATTTAACAACAACCTAAACTTTGAAAAACAACAACAACCTCAACATGGAAAAAACCAACAAATTCAACAACAACCTCAACATTGAAAAACAACAACAACCTCAAAATTGAAAAACACCAACAAATTTAACAACAACCTCAACATTTAAAAACAACAACAACCTCAACATTGAAAAACACCAACAAATTCAACAACAACCTCAACATTGAAAAACACCAACAAATTCAACAACAACTTCAACATTGAAAATCACCAACAAATTCAACAACAAACTCGACATTGAAAAACACCAACAAATTCAACAACAACCTCAACATTGAAAAACTACAACAACCTCAACATTGAAAAACACCAACAAATACAACAACAACCTCAACATTGAAAACGAACAACAACCTCAACATTGAAAACCACCAACAAATTCAACAGCAACCTCAACACTGAAAAACAACAACAACCTCAACATTGAAAAACAACAACAACCTCAACATTGAAAAACACCAAAAATTCAACAACAACCTCAACATTGAAAAACAACAACAACCTCAACATTGAAAAACACCAACAAATTCAACAACAACTTCAACATTGAAAAACACCAACAAATTCAACAACAACCTCGAAATTGAAATACAGCAACAAATTCAACAACAACCTCAACATTGAAACACAACAACAACCTCAACATTGAAAAACACCAACAAATTCAACAACAACCTCGACATTAAAAAACAACAACAACCTCAACATTGAAAAACACCAACAAATTCAACAACCACCTCAACAATGAAAAACACCAACAACCTCTACATTGAAAAACAACAACAACCTCAACATTGAAAAACACCAACAAATTCAACAACAACCTCAACATTGAAAAACAACAACAACCTCAACATTGAAAAACACCAACAAATTCAACAACAACCTCAACATTAAAAAACAACAACAACCTCAACATTGAAAAACACCAACAAATTCAACAACAACCTCAACAATGAAAAACACCAACAAATTCAACAACAACCTCAACATTGAAAAACACCAACAAATTTAACAACAACCTCAACTTTGAAAAACAACAACAGCCTCAACATGGAAAAACACCAACAAATTCAACAACAACCTCAACATTGAAAAACAACAACAACCTCAAAATTGAAAAACACCAACAAATTCAACAACAACCTCAACATTTAAAAACAACAACAACCTCAACATTGAAAAACACGAACAAATTCAACAACAACCTGAACATTGAAAAACACCAACAAATTCAACAACAACTTCAACATTGAAAAACACCAACAAATTCAACAACAACCTCGACATTGAAAAACACCAACAAATTCAACAACAACCTCAACATTGAAAAACAACAACAACTTCAACATTGAAAAACAACAACAACCTCAACATTGAAAAACACCAACAAATTCAACAACAACCTCAACATTGAAGAACAACAATAACGTCAACATTGAAAAACACCAACAAATTCAACAACAACCTAAACAATGAAAAACACCAACAAATTCAACAACAACCTCAACATTGAAAAACACCAACAAATTTAACAACAACCTCAACTTTGAAAAACAACAACAACCTCAACATGGAAAAAACCAACAAATTCAACAACAACCTCAACATTTAAAAACAACAACAACCTCAAAATTGGAAAACACCAACAAATTCAACAACAACCTCAACATTTAAAAACAACAGCAACCTCAACATTGAAAAACACCAACAAATTCAACAACAACCTCAACATTGAAAAACACCAACAAATTCAACAACAAGTTCAACATTGAAAATCACCAACAAATTCAACAACAACCTCGACATTGAAAAACACCAACAAATTCAACAACAACCTCAACATTGAAAATCTACAACAACCTCAACATTGAAAAACACCAACAAATACAACAACAACCTCAACATTGAAAACGAACAACAACCTCAACATTGAAAAACACCAACAAATTCAACAACAACCTCAACATTGAAAAACAACAACAACCTCAACATTGAAAAAAAACAACAACCTCAACATTGAAAAACAGCAACAAATTCAACAACAACCGCAACATTGAAAAACAACAACAACCTGAACATTGAAAAACACCAACAAATTCTACAACAACTTCAACATTGAAAAACACCAACAAACTCAACAACAACCTCGACATTGAAAAACACCAACAAATTCAACAACAACCTCAACATTGAAAAACTGCAACAACCTCAACATTGAAAAACACCAACACATACAACAACAACCTCAACGTTGAAAAACAACAACAACCTCAACATTGAAAAACACCAACAAATTCAACAACAACCTCAACATTTAAAAACAACAACAACCTCAACATTGAAAAACACCAACAAATTCAACAACAACCTCAACATTGAAAAACACCAACAAATTCAACAACAACTTCAACATTGAAAATCACCAACAAATTCAACAACAAACTCGACATTGAAAAACACCAACAAATTCAACAACAACCTCAACATTGAAAAACTACAACAACCTCAACATTGAAAAACACCAACAAATACAGCAACAACCTCAACATTGAAAACGAACAACAACCTCAACATTGAAAAACACCAACAAATTCAACAACAACCTCAACATTGAAAAACAACAACAACCTCAACATTGAAAAACAAAAACAACCTCAACATTGAAAAAAAACAACAACTTCAACATTGAAAAACAGCAACAAATTCAACAACAACCGCAACATTGAAAAACAACAACAACCTGAACATTGAAAAACACCAACAAATTCTACAACAACTTCAACATTGAAAAACACCAACAAACTCAACAACAACCTCGACATTGAAAAACACCAACAAATTCAACAACAACCTCAACATTGAAAAACTACAACAACCTCAACATTGAAAAACACCAACACATACAACAACAACCTCAACGTTGAAAAACAACAACAACCTCAACATTGAAAAACACCAACAAATTCAACAACAACCTCAACATTTAAAAACAACAACAACCTCAACATTGAAAAACACCAACAAATTCAACAACAACCTCAACATTGAAAAACAGCAACAAATTCAACAACAACTTCAACATTGAAAATCACCAACAAATTCAACAACAAACTCGACATTGAAAAACACCAACAAATTCAACAACAACCTCAACATTGAAAAACTACAACAACCTCAACATTGAAAAACACCAACAAATACAACAACAACCTCAACATTGAAAACGAACAACAACCTCAACATTGAAAACCACCAACAAATTCAACAGCAACCTCATCACTGAAAAACAACAACAACCTCAACATTGAAAAACAACAACAACCTCAACATTGAAAAACACCAAAAATTCAACAACAACCTCAACATTGAAAAACAACAACAACCTCAACATTGAAAAACACCAACAAATTCAACAACAACTTCAACATTGAAAAACACCAACAAATTCAACAACAACCTCGAAATTGAAAAACAGCAACAAACTCAACAACAACCTCAACATTGAAAAACAACAACAACCTCAACATTGAAAAACACCAACAAATTCAACAACAACCTCAACATTAAAAAACAACAACAACCTCAACATTGAAAATCACCAACAAATTCAACAACCACCTCAACAATGAAAAACACCAACAACCTCTACATTGAAAAACAACAACAACCTCAACATTGAAAAACACCAACAAATTCAACAACAACCTCAACATTGAAAAACAACAACAACCTCAACATTGAAAAACACAAACAAATTCAACAACAACCTCAACATTAAAAAACAACAACAACCTCAACATTGAAAAACACCAACAAATTCAAGAACAACCTCAACAATGAAAAACACCAACAAATTCAACAACAACCTCAACATTGAAAAACACCAACAAATTTAACAACAACCTCAACTTTGAAAAACAACAACAGCCTCAACATGGAAAAACACCAACAAATTCAACAACAACCTCAACATTGAAAAACAACAACAACCTCAAAATTGAAAAACACCAACAAATTCAACAACAACCTCAACATTTAAAAACAACAACAACCTCAACATTGAAAAACACGAACAAATTCAACAACAACCTGAACATTGAAAAACACCAACAAATTCAACAACAACTTCAACATTGAAAAACACCAACAAATTCAACAACAACCTCGACATTGAAAAACACCAACAAATTCAACAACAACCTCAACATTGAAAAACAACAACAACTTCAACATTGAAAAACAACAACAACCTCAACATTGAAAAACACCAACAAATTCAACAACAACCTCAACATTGAAGAACAACAATAACGTCAACATTGAAAAACACCAACAAATTCAACAACAACCTAAACAATGAAAAACACCAACAAATTCAACAACAACCTCGACATTGAAAAACACCAACAAATTCAACAACAACCTCAACATTGAAAAACAACAACAACTTCAACATTGAAAAGCAACAACAACCTCAACATTGAAAAACACCAACAAATTCAACAACAACCTCAACATTGAAGAACAACAACAACCTCAACATTGAAAAACACCAACAAATTTAACAACAACCTCAACTTTGAAAAACAACAACAACCTCAACATGGAAAAAACCAACAAATTCAACAACAACCTCAACATTGAAAAACAACAACAACCTCAATATTGGAAAGCACCAACAAATTCAACAACAACCTCAACATTTAAAAACAACAGCAACCTCAACATTGAAAAACACCAACAAATTCAACAACAACCTCAACATTGAAAAACACCAACAAATTCAACAACAAGTTCAACATTGAAAATCACCAACAAATTCAACAACAACCTCGACATTGAAAAACACCAACAAATTCAACAACAACCTCAACATTGAAAAACTACAACAACCTCAACATTGAAAAACACCAACAAATACAACAACAACCTCAACATTGAAAACGAACAACAACCTCAACATTGAAAAACACCAACAAATTCAACAACAACCTCAACATTGAAAAACAACAACAACCTCAACATTGAAAAAAAACAACAACCTCAACATTGAAAAACACCAACAAATTCAACAACAACCGCAACATTGAAAAACAACAACAACCTGAACATTGAAAAACACCAACAAATTCTACAACAACTTCAACATTGAAAAACACCAACAAACTCAACAACAACCTCGACATTGAAAAACACCAACAAATTCAACAACAACCTCAACATTGAAAAACTACAACAACCTCAACATTGAAAAACACCAACACATACAACAACAACCTCAACGTTGAAAAACAACAACAACCTCAACATTGAAAAACACCAACAAATTCAACAACAACCTCAAAATTGAAAAACACCAACAAATTCAACAACAACCTCAAAATTGAAAAACAACAACAACTTCAACATTGAAAAACAACAACAACCTCAGCATTGAAAAACACCAACAAATTCAACAACAACCTCAACATTGAAAAACAACAACAACCTCAAAATTGAAAAACACCAACAAATTCAACAACAACCTCAACAATGAAAAACACCAACAAATTCAATAACAACCTCAACATTGAAAAACACCAACAAATTTAACAACAACCTCAACTTTGAAAAACAACAACAACCTCAACATGGAAAAAAACAACAAATTCAACAACAACCTCAACATTGAAAAACAACAACAACCTCAAAATTGAAAAACACCAACAAATTCAACAACAACCTCAACATTTAAAAACAACAACAACCTCAACATTGAAAAACACCAACAAATTCAACAACAACCTCAACATTGAAAAACACCAACAAATTCAACAACAACTTGAACATTGAAAATCACCAACAAATTCAACAACAACCTCGACATTGAAAAACACCAACAAATTCAACAACAACCTCAACATTGAAAAACTACAACAACCTCAACATTGAAAAACACCAACAAATTCAACAACAACCTCAACATTGAAAAACAACAACAACATCAACATTGAAAAACAACAACAACCTCAACATTGAAAAACACCAACAAATTCAACAACAACTTCAAAATTGAAAAACACCAATAAATTCAACAACAACCTCGAAATTGAAAAACAGCAACAAATTCAACAACAACCTCAACATTGAAAAACAACAACAACCTCAACATTGAAAAACACCAACAAATTCAACAACAACCTCAACAATGAAAAACACCAACAACCTCTACATTGAAAAACAACAACAACCTCAACATTGAAAAACACCAACAAATTCAACAACAACCTCAACATTGAAAAACAACAACAACCTCAACATTGAAAAACACCAACAAATTCAACAACAACTTCAACATTGAAAAACACCAACAAATTCAACAACAACCTCGAAAGTGAAAAACACCAACAAATTCAACAACAACCTCAAAATTGAAAAACAACAACAACCTCAACAATGAAAAACACCAACAAATTCAACAACAACCTCAACATTGAAAAACAACAACAACCTCAACATTGAAAAACACCAACAACTTCAGCAAAAACCTCAACATTTAAAAAAACCAACAAATTCAACAACAACCTCAACATTGAAAAACAACAACAACCTCAACATTGAAAAACACCAACAAATTCAACAACAACCTCAACATTGAAAAACAACAACAACCTCAACATTGATAAATACCAACAAATTCAACAACAACGTCAACATTGAAAAACACCAACAAATTCAACAAACATCTCGACATTGAAAAACACCATCAAATTCAACAACGACCTCAACATTGAAAAACACCAACAAATTCAACAACAACCTCAACATTGAAAAACAACAACAACCTCAACATTGCAAAACACCAACAAATTCAACAACAAATTCAACATTGAAAAATACCAACAAATTCAGCAACAACGTCGACATTGAAAAACACCAACAAATTCAACAACAACCTCCACATTGAACAACAACAACAACCTGAACATTGAAAAACACCAACAAATTCAACAACAACTTCAACATTGAAAAACACCAACAAATTCAATAACAACCTCGACATTGAAAAACACCAACAAATTCAACAACAACCTCAACATTGAAAAACTACAACAACCTCAACATTGAAAAACACCAACACATACAACAACAAACTCAACGTTGAAAAACACCAACAAATTCAACAACAACCTCAACATTGAAAAACACCAACAAATTCAACAACAACCTCAACATTTAAAAACAACAACAACCTCAACATTGAAAAACACCAACAAGTTCAACAACAACCTCAACATTGAAAAACACCAACAAATTCAACAACAAGTTCAACATTGAAAATCACCAACAAATTCAACAACAACCTCGACATTGAAAAACACCAACAAATTCAACAACAACCTCAACATTGAAAAACTACAACAACCTCAACATTGAAAAACACCAACAAATACAACAACAACCTCAACATTGAAAACGAACAACAACCTCAACATTGAAAAACACCAACAAATTCAACAACAACCTCAACATTGAAAAACAACAACAACCTCAACATTGAAAAAAAACAACAACCTCAACATTGAAAAACACCAACAAATTCAACAACAACCTCAACATTGAAAAACAACAACAACATGAACATTGAAAAACACCAACAAATTCAACAACAACTTCAACATTGAAAAACACCAACAAATTCAACAACAACCTCGACATTGAAAAACACCAACAAATTCAACAACAACTTCAACATTGAAAAACTACAACAACCTCAACATTGAAAAACACCAACACATACAACAACAACCTCAACGTTGAAAAACAACAACAACCTCAACATTGAAAAACACCAAAAAATTCAACAACAACCTCAACATTGAAAAACACCAACAAATTCCACAACAACCTCAAAATTGAAAAACAACAACAACTTCAACATTGAAAAACAACAACAACCGCAGCATTGAAAAACACCAACAAATTCAACAACAACCTCAACATTGAAAAACAACAACAACCTCAAAATTGAAAAACACCAACAAATTCAACAACAACCTCAACAATGAAAAACACCAACAAATTCAACAACAACCTCAACATTGAAAAACACCAACAAATTTAACAACAACCTCAACTTTGAAAAACAACAACAACCTCAACATGGAAAAAACCAACAAATTCAACAACAACCTCAACATTGAAAAACAACAACAACCTCAAAATTGAAAAACACCAACAAATTCAACAACAACCTCAACATTTAAAAACAACAACAACCTCAACATTGAAAAACACCAACAAATTCAACAACAACCTCAACATTGAAAAACACCAACAAATTCAACAACAACTTCAACATTGAAAATCACCAACAAATTCAACAACAACCTCGACATTGAATAACACCAACAAATTCAACAACAACCTCAACATTGAAAAACTACAACAACCTCAACATTGAAAAACACCAACAAATACAACAACAACCTCAACATTGAACACGAACAACAACCTCAACATTGAAAAACACCAACAAATTCAACAACAACCTCAACATTGAAAAACAACAACAACCTCAACATTGAAAAACAACAACAACCTCAACATTGAAAAACACCAACAAATTCAACAACAACTTCAACATTGAAAAACACCAACAAATTCAACAACAACCTCGAAATTGAAAAACAGCAACAAATTCAACAACAACCTCAACATTGAAAAACAACAACAACCTCAACATTGAAAAACACCAACAAATTCAACAACAACCTCAACAATGAAAAACACCAACAACCTCTACATTGAAAAACAACAACAACCTCAACATTGAAAAACACCAACAAATTCAACAACAACCTCAACATTGAAAAACACCAACAAATTCAACAACAACTTCAACATTGAAAAACACCAACAAATTCAACAACAACCTCGAAATTGAAAAACAGCAACAAATTCAACAACAACCTCAACATTGAAAAACAACAACAACCTCAACATTGAAAAACACCAACAAATTCAACAACAACCTCAACATTAAAAAACAACAACAACCTCAACATTGAAAAACACCAACAAATTCAACAACAACCTCAACAATGAAAAACACCAACAAATTCAACAACAACCTCAACATTGAAATACACCAACAAATTCAACAACAACCTCAACTTTGAAAAACAACAACAAGCTCAACATGGAAAAACACCAACAAATTCAACAACAACCTCAACATTGAAAAACAACAACAACCTCAAAATTGAAAAACACCAACAAATTCAACAACAACCTCAACATTTAAAAACAACAACAACCTCAACATTGAAAGACACCAACAAATTCAACAACAACCTCAACATTGAAAAACACAAACAAATTCAACAACAACTTCAACATTGAAAAACACCAACAAATTTAACAACAACCTCGACATTGAAAAACACCAACAAATTCAACAACAACCTCAACATTGTAAAACTACAACAACCTCAAAATTGAAAAACACCATCAAATACAACAACAACCTCAACACTGAAAAACAACAACAACCTCAACATTGAGAAAACACCAACAAGTTCAACAACAACCTTCAACATTGAAAAACACCAACAAATTCAACAACAACCTCAACATTGAAAAACAACAACAACCTCAACATTGAAAAACACCAACAAATTCAACAACAACCTCAACATTGAAAAACAACAACAACCTCAACATTGAAAAACACCAACAAATTCAACAACAACTTCAAAATTGAAAAACACCAACAAATTCAACAACAACCTCGAAAGTGAAAAACACCAACAAATTCAACAACAACCTCAACATTGAAAAACAACAACAACCTCAACATTGAAAAACACCAACAAATTCAAAAACAACCTCAGCTTTGAAAAACTACAACAACCTCAACATTGAAAAACACCAACAAATTCAACAACAACCTCAACATTTAAAAACAACAAGAACCTCAAGATTGAAAAAAAACAACAACCTCAACATTGAAAAACACCAACAAATTCAACAACAACCTCAACATTGAAAAACAACAACAACATGAACATTGAAAAACACCAACAAATTCAACAACAACTTCAACATTGAAAAACACCAACAAATTCAACAACAACCTCGACATTGAAAAACACCAACAAATTCAACAACAACTTCAACATTGAAAAACTACAACAACCTCAACATTGAAAAACACCAACACATACAACAACAACCTCAACGTTGAAAAACAACAACAACCTCAACATTGAAAAACACCAACAAATTCAACAACAACCTCAACATTGAAAAACACCAACAAATTCCACAACAACCTCAAAATTGAAAAACAACAACAACTTCAACATTGAAAAACAACAACAACCTCAGCATTGAAAAACACCAACAAATTCAACAACAACCTCAACATTGAAAAACAACAACAACCTCAAAATTGAAAAACACCAACAAATTCAACAACAACCTCAACAATGAAAAACACCAACAAATTCAACAACAACCTCAACATTGAAAAACACCAACAAATTTAACAACAACCTCAACTTTGAAAAACAACAACAACCTCAACATGGAAAAAACCAACAAATTCAACAACAACCTCAACATTGAAAAACAACAACAACCTCAAAATTGAAAAACACCAACAAATTCAACAACAACCTCAACATTTAAAAACAACAACAACCTCAACATTGAAAAACACCAACAAATTCAACAACAACCTCAACATTGAAAAACACCAACAAATTCAACAAGAACTTCAACATTGAAAATCACCAACAAATTCAACAACAACCTCGACATTGAAAAACACCAACAAATTCAACAACAACCTCAACATTGAAAAACTACAACAAACTCAACATTGAAAAACACCAACAAATACAACAACAACCTCAACATTGAACACGAACAACAACCTCAACATTGAAAAACACCAACAAATTCAACAACAACCTCAACATTGAAAAACAACAACAACCTCAACATTGAAAAACAACAACAACCTCAACATTGAAAAACACCAACAAATACAACAGCAACTTCAACATTGAAAAACACCAACAAATTCAACAACAACCTCGAAATTGAAAAACAGCAACAAATTCAACAACAACCTCAACATTGAAAAACAACAACAACCTCAACATTGAAAAACACCAACAAATTCAACAACAACCTCAACATTGAAAAACACCAACAAATTCAACAACAACCTCAACATTGAAAAAAAACAACAACCTCAACATTGAAAAACACCAACAAATTCAACAACAACTTCAACATTGAAAAACACCAACAAATTCAACAACAACTTCGAAATTGAAAAACAGCAACAAATTCAACAACAACCTCAACATTGAAAAACAACAACAACCTCAACATTGAAAAACACCAACAAATTCAACAACAACCTCAACATTAAAAAACAACAACAACCTCAACATTGAAAAACACCAACAAATTCAACAACAACCTCAACAATGAAAAACACCAACAAATTCAACAACAACCTCAACATTGAAAAACACCAACAAATTCAACAACAACCTCAACTTTGAAAAACAACAACAACCTCAACATGGAAAAACACCAACAAATTCAACAACAACCTCAACATTGAAAAACAACAACAACCTCAAAATTGAAAAACACCAACAAATTCAACAACAACCTCAACATTTAAAAACAACAACAACCTCAACATTGAAAAACACCAACAAATTCAACAACAACCTCAACATTGAAAAACACAAACAAATTCAACAACAACGTCAACATTGAAAAACACCAACAAATTTAACAACAACCTCGACATTGAAAAACACCAACAAGTTCAACAACAACCTCAACATTGTAAAACTACAACAACCTCAAAATTGAAAAACACCATCAAATACAACAACAACCTCAACACTGAAAAACAACAACAACCTCAACATTGAGAAAACACCAACAAGTTCAACAACAACCTTCAACATTGAAAAACACCAACAAATTCAACAACAACCTCAACATTGAAAAACAACAACAACCTCAACATTGAAAAACACCAACAAATTCAACAACAACCTCAACATTGAAAAACAACAACAACCTCAACATTGAAAAACAACAACAAATTCAACAACAACTTCAAAATTGAAAAACACCAACAATTTCAACAACAACCTCGAAAGTGAAAAACACCAACAAATTCAACAACAACCTCAACATTGAAAAACAACAACAACCTCAACAATGAAAAACACCAACAAATTCAACAACAACCTCAACATTGAAAAACAACAACAACCTCAACATTGAAAAACACCAACAAATTCAACAACAACCTCAGCATTGAAAAACAACAACAACCTCAACATTGATAAATACCAACAAATTCAACAACAACTTCAACATTGAAAAACACCAACAAATTCAACAACAACCTCAACATTGAAAAACAACAACATCCTCAACATTGAAAAACACCAACAAATTCAACAACAACCTCAACATTGAAAAACAACAACAACCTCAACATTGAAAAACACCAACAAATTCAACAACAACTTCAAAATTGAAAAACACCAACAAATTCAACAACAACCTCGAAAGTGAAAAACACCAACAAATTCAACAACAACATCAACATTGAAAAACAACAACAACCTCAACATTGAAAAACACCAACAAATTCAACAACAACCTCAACATTGAAAAACAACAACAACCTCAACATTGATAAATACCAACAAATTCAACAACAACTTCAACATTGAAAAACAGCAACAAATTCAACAAACATCTCGACATTGAAAAACACCATCAAATTCAACAACGACCTCAACATTGAAAAACACCAACAAATTCAACAACAACCTCAACATTGAAAAACAACAACAACCTCAACATTGAAAAACACCAACAAATTCAACAACAAATTCAACATTGAAAAATACCAACAAATTCAGCAACAACGTCGACATTGAAAAACACCAACAAATTCAACAACAACCTCCACATTGAACAACAACAACAACCTGAACATTGAAAAACACCAACAAATTCAACAACAACTTCAACATTGAAAAACACCAACAAATTCAACAACAACCTCGACATTGAAAAACACCAACAAATTCAACAACAACCTCAACATTGAAAAACTACAACAACCTCAACATTGAAAAACACCAACACATACAACAACAACGTCAACGTTGAAAAACAACAACAAACTCAACATTGAAAAACACCAACAAATTCAACAACAACCTCAACATTGAAAAACACCAACAAATTCAACAACAACCTCAAAATTGAAAAACAACAACAATTTCAACATTGAAAAACAACAACAACCTCAACATTGAAAAACACCAACAAATTCAACAACAACCTCAACATTGAAAAACAACAACAACCTCAACATTGAAAAACACCAACAAATTCAACAACAACCTCAACAATGAAAAACACCAACAAATTCAACAACAACCTCAACATTGAAAAACACCAACAAATTTAACAACAACCTCAACTTTGAAAAACAACAACAACCTCAACATGGAAAAAACCAACAAATTCAACAACAACCCCAACATTGAAAAACAACAACAACCTCAAAATTGAAAAACACCAACAAATTCAACAACAACCTCAACATTTAAAAACAACAACAACCTCAACATTGAAAAACTACAACAACCTCAGCATTGAAAAACACCAACAAATACAACAACAACCTCAACATTGAAAACGAACAACAACCTCAATATTGAAAAACACCAACAAATTCAACAACA